>WNWU01000390.1:67830-86892 GCA_012654045.1 Ptyas mucosa | reverse complement strand
TTCTCCCAGCTTGGCTGTCTCAGGAATTCTGGGAGTCGAAGTCCACAGGTTGTAAAAGGGCCACAGTTGCCCACCCCTGGTTTAAAGCAATGTTTCTCAGCCTTAAGAGTGTGGACTTAAATTCCAGAGCAGGCTGGGGAATTCTAGGAGTTGAAACCCTCCTCCCCCGCTCTTTTTTTTTGTGAAATTTTTATTTATTTATTTTTAAAACATAAAACAACATCTTTTTGGAGCAAGAGTTTGGCCCAGTATAACATAGGTATAAATTCTCAATTTCATCGATTAACATCTTAAGACAAATGAAGAATAACAAAAAAAAAAAAACCAAAACCCAAATCTAAACCCATTTTTTCCCATCCACTCTAACATCTTATTCTAACATTTAAGTTTTTATTATGTAGTCACCCTAACTCTTAAACTTCAAATCCAAACAGCACTTTATAGTATTCATTTATCATTTTAAACAATCAGTATTTCATGTATTTTCTGTACTTCAAAGTCCCAAATCAAATCAATGTTTCCTTTAGAACACATCTAATAACCAATATAAAATATTTCATTCCCCTCTGAAAAACATTTTAAAGTCAATATCCATTCTTCAAAAGTATCTCCTTCACTCCTCCTAGGTTTATTTTTAGCTGGATTGCGGCTTGATTAGCTGGGTTCCAGGGATGCTTTCCTCCCGGCTCTTAAAGCATGCTGGCTAGGGAATTCTGGGAGTTGAAGCCCACATTAATTTTAAACGTGTTGCCTGGGGGATTCTGGGAGTTGAAGTCCACCCATCTTAAAATGGCCCGGAAACTCTGCCTCCGAGGCTCGGGCCAGCCACCTCAGAAAAGGACCACTCCATAACTACAACTCCCCTCCCACCCAGACCCCCACCGTCCCATATTAGCAACTGGCTGTGCCCCCCCCCCCCGGTCCTCCACCGGAGGCGGAACGGTTCCCTCTGCAGCCCTGCGGTCCGGGAGGACCGATTAAGCCGCTGTACCCGGAAGTAGGTCCCTCAGAACCGGAAGCCGGAAGTCACGCTTCTCTCGTTTCGTAGGAGACGCGAGGCGGTGGTCCCTAAGCAGGTACGGTGGGCAGAGCCGGGCTGGGGGGGCTCTGGGAGGCCGTGTATTTCCACGGGGATTGCGGGTGGGGGGGTTCGCGGGGCTGTTGGCCGCCCGTGAGCCGGTTTGGAAGCCGGGGAAGCCCAGGGAGATGGGAAAGGGGGCTTCCGCTGTGCCTGCGGGACTCGCTGCTACTTGATGCGGCCCGTTTGGAGTCGGGATGGTCGGATAATTGTCAGGAGAGTTCGGGTCCCCAAGACCGCGAGGAAGGGGAGCTTGCCCTCTGCACGTGTCCTTGTCCTCCTTTGGTGTTGCTGCTATTCTTCGTGAAGAAATTCTAACAAATCCTTAATAAATTCTAATCCTAACTTAATGGTTCATTTGTTATTTGCTAATTCGTTATTCATTTGTTAACCCATGTAGTGTGGCTGTAGTATTATCGTATCTTTCTTATTCCTCCTTTTATTGGCATTGTTGTTGTTATTATTATTATTTACTTTATTCATTAAACATGAAACTCAAGTCACGAGCCTTGGTGGTGCAGCAGACTAAAGTGCTGTTAAGTAGCACCAGCTGCCTGCAATTACTGCAAGTTCGAATCTCACCAGGCTCGAGGTTGACTCAGCCTTCCATCCTTTCTAAGGTGGGTAAAATGAGGACCCGGTTTGTGGGGGCAAAAAGCTGACTTTGTATAAAATATACAAAAGTATGAAGGCTATTGCTTAACGCATTGTAAGCCGCCCTGAGTCTCCGGAGAAGGGCGGCATATAAATCAAACCAATCAATCAGTAAATAAACTGGACATTCAAAAATGAATCACAAATACCATTGATTGATCCTAATGGGCGATAGGGGTTGCTGCCAGTGTCCTAGGGATCAACCAAGTACCTTCTTAAGATGTACGATGTTCCAAGGAGCGCCACTTTTTGCAGTTCCGCTGGTGTTATTGCAGGAAGCGGCAATTTGTTGATGTATCTTATAAAATTCTTGGACATGGTATCAAGTGCCCCAATGACAATGGGTATCACGGTGACATGTTTCATCCATAGCCATGTAGTTTTGATGGCCAGGTCGCAATATTTCATGATTTTTTCCAGTTCTTTTTCTTCGACTCTGGCATCTCCTGGTACTGTGATGTCAATAAATTGTTGTTGTTGTTGTTGTTATTTTGCTTTCCTGAGTGCTTTTGTAGCTGAGACAAATTCCTTGTGTGTCTAATCACACTTGGCCAAATAAAATATTCAATTCAATTCATTGGTTAATCCATTCTTTGTTGTTGTATTAATAATAATAATAATGATAATGATGATAATAATAATAATAATAATAATAATAATAATAATAATAATAATAATAATTTTAGTTCTATACCGCCCTTCTCCCGAAGGACTCAGGGCAGTGTACAGCCTATTAAAAGCACAAGACAGACATCAATTAAAATAATTTAAAATTTTTAAATAATTTTGGCTCACTTTAAAACCCCAAAATTTAAAACACCCAATTAAAATTACGTTGATAGCCCAGCCTGACGGAACAACAGGGTCTTAAGGGCACAGCGAAACACCCGGAGGTTGGAGATCTTACGCATTTCCGGGGGCAGTTCATTCCACAGGGCAGGTGCTGCCACAGAGAAGGCCCTCCCCCTGGGCGTCGCCAGCTGACATAACTTGGCTGATGGCACCCTGAGGAGACCCTCTCTGTGAGAGCGAACTGGCCGGTGGGAGGCTATTGGTGGCAGAAGGCGGTCTCAAAGGTACCCGGGTCCTATGCCATGGAGCGCTTTAAAGGTGGTAACCAACACCTTGAATCGCACTCGGAAGACCACTGGGAGCCAGTGCAGCTCGCGCAGGAGGCGTGTCACGTGGGCACATCGGGTTGCGCCCATAACCACCCGCGCGGCCGCATTCTGGACCAGTTGGAGCCTCCGAGTGCTCTTCAAGGGGAGCCCCATGTAGAGAGCATTACAGTAGTCCAACTGGGAGGTGACAAGGGCGTGAGTGACCGTGCGCAGGGCGTCCCGATCCAGAAAGGGCTGCAACTGGCGAATCAGGCGAACCTGATAAAAGGCCCCCCTGGCCACGGTCGTCATATGCTCTTCTAAAGACAGCCGTGCGTCCAGGAGGACACCCAGATTGCGAGCCCTCTCTGGGGGGCAGTGATTCGCCCCCAATAATCAGCTATGGCACCAGCTGACTATATCGGGACGCTGGGAGCCACAGCCACTCGGTCTTGGAATGGTTGAGTCTGAGCCTGTTCCTCCCCATCCAGACCCGCACGGCCTCCAGGCAGCGGTACATCACACCAAGGGCATCGTTGGGGTGGTCTGGGGTGGAGATGTACAGCTGAGTATCATCAGCGTACAGATGACACTTCACCCCAAAACCACGGATGATCTCGCCCAGCGGCTTCACATAAATGTTGAACAGAAGGGGCGAGAGGACTGACCCTTGCGGCACTCCCCATGCGAGGCGCCTCGAGGTCGACCTCTGCCCCCCTGCCAACACAAACTGCGACCGGTCGGAGAGGAAGGAGGAGAACCACCGCAAAACGGTGCCCCCGATTCCTAACCCCCTCAACCGCTGCAGCATAATACCATGGTTGATGGTATCAAAAGCCGCTGAGAGATCTAATAGGACTAGGACAGAGGAACAACCCCTGTCCCGAGCCCTCCAGAGATCATCCACCAACACGACCAATGCCATTTCAGTGCTGTACCCCTGCCTGAAACCCGACTGGTACGGGTCCAGATAGATAGCTTCATCCAAGTGCCGGGGAAGTTGTCGTGCCACCGCGCTCTCAACAACCTTCGCCACAAAGAGAGTATTCCTGTACTCTCAGGTTATGCAAAACTGGTACAAAAAATGTGGAAAATGTCATTAACAGAGCAATGACTCAATGGGGGTTAATAATAATAATAATAATGGGGAATAACGTCTCATAATGACAAGGCTTTTAAAAATCGAATAATTCCCTCTTCATCCCCATCCCCCAGCTCCTCCAGAAGTGTGAATGAACCAAGGAGTGAAATCAGCACTGGATCCACTTTCCTTCATCTGCAACGACATTGGCTGGTCCTGGAAACAGGTCTGTCTCTTAAATCTCCAAACTGAAGGAATGTCTACAGGTAGTCCTCGATTTGCAAGCTGTAATCGAGGCCAAAATTTTGTTGCTAAGCGAGACAGCTGTTAAGAGAATTTTATGACCTTTCTTGCCACTGTTGTTAAGTGAATCATTGCTGTGGTTAAGTTAGTCACACGGTTGTTAAGGTTCCGGCAGGCCTGGGGCCCTTGATCTCGCTCTTGCGATCTGGCGAGATCCGGCCATGAATGGTGTGAATGGGTTTTAATTGTTTTTAATGTTTTTATATATGGTTTTTAAATGCATTGTAAGCCGCCTTGAGTCTTCGGAGAAAGGTGGCATACAAGTTGAACAAATAAATAAATAAAATAAATAAGTGAATCTGGTTTCCCTCATTGACTTTGCTTGTCAGAAGGTCACAAAAAGGGATCATGTGTCCCTGGAACACTGCAACCGTCATAAATACGAGTCAGTGGTCAAGTTTTGATCATGTGACCATCGAGATGCTGCAGAGTGATATGTGTAGGAAATGGTCCTAAGTCACTTTTTTCACTGTTCTTGTAACTTTGAAGATCACTAAACGAACTGATGTATGTCAAGGACTACCTGTATTTGTTTATTTTTTAAATTTTTTATGTATAGGCTTGAATAAATCTTTGCTGCAACTTACCATAAGGTCATGATCCTTTGCCCCTGCAAATAGAGGGCAGAGCTCCTTACCTTTAAGCTCCAGAAAAACAACCGGAAATATCCGGTGGAGCCTGAGGAGCAGCTCTAAAAGTTGCCACCAATGTATTATTTTTTAAAAATATTATGTTGGTGGCATACTACATATTATTTTTTAAAAACGGTGCTGCCTTTTAGTGTGATTTTAGTTTAATTAAAGCATTTTGAATTTTTTCCCCTGGCCTTGCCCAGTGTAAGTAGTGAGCTGTCTGCTGTCCAAAGCTATTTGCTTTCTCCCTTTTGAAAGTCAATTTTTAATGGCGTTTTGCAGCCTTCAACATTGTGGACGCATCCTGGAAGCAATTCATTTCGGCACAGAAACTCTTTACGGTGGCTAACAGAACATCATGTCCCAGGCGACCAAACGCAAACACGTGGTCAAAGAAGTGCTAGAGGAATATGTGGTTCCTTCAGAGAGGCAGCAGATTGTCCGGGTAAGACTGGTTAACCTAACCTAGTTAGCTGGAATTTCTCAAAGCTTTATGTAGACACCCAGAGCAGGGGTGTCAAACTCAAGGCCCAGGGGGTGGATCTGGCCCATGGGGTGGTTAGATCTGGCCCGCAGGGCCACCCTGGAAACAGTGAAGGACCAGCCCACGGTGCCTCTGCCAGCAAAAATGGAGTTTGGGAGGGCCGCGGGCAGCCCTCCCGAGCTCCGCTTTCAGAGGTAGTCGCAGCAGAAAACTGAGCTTGAGAGCCTGTTTCTGCTGGCAGAGCACTTGGGCCACCACAAGCACCCCCGACACAAGTGGCATTGAGCTGGCCATGCCTATCCTGGCCACACACACACACCGCCCCCCCCCCCCCCAAGGTCAGAAAACAATCCTGATGCGGCCCTCAATGAAATCAAGTTTGACACCCCTGGTCTAGAGGCTGCATAAGAGCCCACTTAAGATTTTCCCTTGGCCTCTAAAAATTTTGTGAGAATTGGACGTGCTTTCAGGAAAAGTTGCTGTCTGGTGTTGTTGAATGCCAGTGGGTCACCCGATATTGTGGCATGTCATCCTTGACACGTGTCATAGATTCACTATCCGTGGTCTAGCTGGGTCTCAATGTGCCATGCGAACGGCCACAAACCAGTCCTGAGTTCTTGCTGCCAAGTTTGCTCTGTCCGTCCAGGTGCTCGGGACACCAGGAAACAACCTCCATGAAGTGGAGACCTCTGAGGGGACCCGGTTCCTGGTCAGCATGCCCAACAAGTTCCGTAAGAACATCTGGATCAAGAGAGGTGAGTGGCTGGGGGTCCTGGCGTTCGCAGGAGGGAAAATGGACCTCCCTGTTCCCCCTGTCACAGCTGTCTGTCTTTCCTTCCCTCCTTCCAGGAGATTTCTTACTGGTTGATCCCATCGAAGAAGGGGAGAAAGTCAAAGCAGAAATCAGTTTTGTCCTTTACAAGGACCACGTTCAGTACCTTAAGAAGGAAGGATATTGGTGAGTAGCTATGTTTTGTAAGACTCCCAGAAGTTGCCTTATTGAAGTGATGGGTGACGAAGTGATGAAGAAATAAAAATAAATAAATAGAGAGACAGAGAGCAGTCTTGTTCAGGCACTTAGGAAAGAAAGACCCTTGATTCCATTTGGCTGAAGTGATTCACTAAGTGAAAGAGCCCTGGTGGCGCAGCAGACTAAAGCGCTGTTATTAACACCAGCTGCCTGCAATTACTGCAAGTTCAAATCCCACCAGGCTCAAGGTTGACTCAGCCTTCCATCCTTTCTAAGGTAGGTAAAATGAGGACCCAGTTTGTGGGGGCAATAAGCTGACTTCGTATAAATATACAAAAGTATGAAGGCTGTTGCTTAACACATTGTAAGCTGCCCTGAGTCTCTGGAGAAGGGCGGCATATAAATCAAATAAAAAAAAAAGTGATTTTACTAAGTAATTTTACTAAGTGACTTTACTAAGGCTAATTGGTTGCAGGGAAAGAATGGCTAGATCTGAATATTCCTGTGTAAAAGGTTATACTTTCCCCCCCCCCCCCCCCCCCCCCGACCAGTTCATCCCTATCCAATAGTCATTTAGATCAGGGGTCACCAACCTTTCGGACCTCAGGGTCCACTAAGTTCATAATTTTAAATCCCGCGGACCACTAATATGATATGCCTAATGACCGGCGAGTGGGCGTGGCTAGGTGGTCATGTGACTGGGTCGCCATGGCCAACTCCTTGCCTCCTTAGGGCCCAACAGGAAGCAGTTGCTGGAGCTAAGCAGCCACCGCGAGAAAGAGTTGGCAAAACAGCTCAGTTCAAATTGGATCTGACCGAGAAGGAGGCTCAGCAGAAGCACCTCACTGAGGACTAGGAGCATAGGCTTTCCAAGCAGAAGGAAGACCTGTGGGCGTGTAAGGCCAGCTACTGGCACCTGGAGGCTCAGCGGGCTGAGATGGTCAGCCAGTTCCAGGCCATGAGGCAGCCCCACTGGAACGAGGCCCTCTGACTCTTCTCCACCAGCGGCGCTTCCCTCCAGCCTTCGCCCAAAGCCCCCCACCAGGAGACCTAAGCAGACCCCAAGTTGGAATTTCTGCCCCCTCCGACCCTCACAAAAAGACCCCGAAGGGGGAGACTCTCTGCAGCAACACAAACGTTCATTGCACGTATCCGGCCCAGGGGCCGTAGTTTGAGGACCCCTGATTTAGTAATAAATTCTGCGGTGGACCACCAAAACTTTCTCGTGGACCACCAGTGGTGCAATTCCACATTCCGTTCTCAAGCCGGGTGTTCCGTTCTTGAAGCCTGGCATTTTCCAGTGCTGGCACCTCTGGTTTCCATCAAGGCTGTTACCTCCCCTCTCCTCCCTCCTCTCCCCCCCTTCCCCTTCTCATCTCTCCCCTCTACATTCCATTACTCCTTCCTTCCCCCTGGCATCTTATGACAGGAGGCCAGCAAAGCGGAGAAGCTGAAAGTGGCAGATCTGACAGGCATCTCCTGGAGGGAAAGGAGAGGAAATAGTTTATGTGCCCATTTCCCTTATCACATCTTTGTTTTAGTGGAAGGATCTGTTTTCTTAATAATTTTATCAAAGGAACGGAACAGAAAGCGTGGGAAGGGACCTTGGAGGTCTTCTAGTCCAACCCTCTGCTCAGCAGGAAACCTTAAATAAAAAGAATATAAGGGATCTTCACTCCAGCTTCTCGGTTTGAGACATGGAAATTCTGAAGGGTGAAATAATTTTGACAAACCGTCCTACATTTTGTTGACACTTTATATATATATTTTCCCCCTGCAGGCCTAATGCTTTCTTAGGAGACGTAAAAGGAACTCAAAGCAATTCTAAAGAAAGGTAAAGGTGAACAAGATGGGGATGAGAGCTGGTTAAGGGTAGTGGTTAAGATGGTGGTCTAGAGACTAGGAGACGGTGAGTTCTAGTCCCATCTTTAACATGAAAGCTGGCTAGAAGATTTTGGGCCAATCACCGGGAGACAGGGAGTTCTAATCCCACTTTAGGCATGAAAGCCAGCTAGGTAACTTTGGTCCAGTCTCTTTCTCAGCCCAACCCACCTCACAGGATGGTTGTTACGTGGAAAATAGGAGGAGGAAGGATTGTATATGTTCATTGCTTTGTGTTGCTTATCAAGTAATAAAAGCAAGATAAAAATTCCAATAAATAAAAAAAATGGGAGACCTGGATATGTGGGGATGGCACATGCCCAGAAGGGAAGAAATTGCTGAAAATTATCAATATTTTATGTTAATATTTTGAAAAAAGTCACTTCAGGATTCAGGAGGTAGCCTTGGTATTTAGAACCATGTAGCAATAACAGACGTTTTATTTCAAATGCCGATGCTCAATTGTTTAAAAACCCTTAAATCTCCATTGCTGGATTTCTGATTAGTATGATCTTGAAGCTTAATTATTATAAATAATCATAATCTAAAGTAGTTTTACAATTCTGCCGTTTCTCTTTATCCTCCACTGTCTAAGCTGTGGGGAAAACTTGGCAGAAAGTTACCTATTTTAAGTAGCTTTTGCTCTTCAAGTTATTAAACCTGAAAAACAATACACTAGCATGGTAAAATGATTATTAATATCGCTTGCTTTAAGATCGGGCGTTTAAAAATCTTTTGCCTGAATTGGATGCAATTTAGCTCACTTTAAAAGTGTGATAGAAATAATTGAGATGGAATGTTTGAAGGGTTTTTTTTTTCTTTCCCCCCCAACCCCCCCCCCCCACTTTTTTCCCCATCTTTCTAGTAGAGAGGGGATACAAAGTACCCCGCAGTCATCTGGAGAAGAGGATTCTGAAGATGATGATACCGACCTGTTTGTGAACACAAACCGAGTAACTTACGATTTTATGGAGAGCGAGGAGAGCAGCGACTCGGAGGAAGAAGAAAAATAACCACCCGATTTACGGAGCAGGGCAAACCCTGAAATCTTGGTGTAGCCGGAAGTAACGTGGCTTGAGGGTCTCAGCCAAAGTGAGCATGGACTATTAGATGGTGTTCCTTTAGGGCACGGGTCTCTAAAGATGGCAACTTGAAGACTTGTGGACTTCAACTCCCAGAATTCCCCAGCCAGCATTGCTGGGAATTCTGGGAGTTGAAGTCCACAAGTCTTAAAGTTGCCATCTTTAGAGACCCGTGCTTTAGGGGCTCAGGAGCCCCAACTCAGCCTCTCAACGGACTACCAGAGACCCTCTGGTGAGATGACATTAACATCAGAAGGGGTCGTAGTTGAAATTCTCTGGTTCATCATATTATTTTATTTTTGCATTCTTCTTCTCAGGGTTTTTGAGACTGGGTTACTCCAATTCCCAGAGTTAAAAGTGCTGCCCCTAAAGTGCCCCCCACCCCCCAATTCTTGACTCTTGGGGCCAATTTTGAGCTGTTTGGGGTTTGAAGGCTTCAATTTTTTAAGTGCTGGAGGTGACTGCGTGAAATGTTCAACAACCTGTTGCAGATTTAAGGAGAGGAAGGTGTTCCTCGTTCAGGGCATTGGCTTCTCTCTACTGGGTGTACTCTCAATTCTCTCCATTTCTCTTGCCTTTATTTAATAAAAGCGTACTCCAAATGCAGCGAGCAAGTAAATCTGTGACTTTATTCTGCCGTTTTTGTGGGAACGGGCATGACATCTCCCCAGTTTACAAAAGGGGGAAATGATTTGGCTTTCATTAGTCCTGCGGTTAAGCAGCTTAATCTTGGCATCATTGAGCTGCATAAATACCTATTTTCTATTTTTTTCTTAAAAAAATAATCTCTGAATTGGAAAATGAAAGGACAGGTAGTCCTCGACTTACGACCATAATAACTCCCACTGACTTAAGAAAGTTCAAAACGTTCTTAAAGATCCATCTCATCCTGGGGCCCCTTTTTTTGAACTATTACCATCTGGCAGACGGTACAGGACAATAAAAACAAGGACAAATAGGCTGAAAAACTGCTTCTATCCCAGAGCAGTAACTATACAATTCTCCTGTAGAGTGTGATATTAATGCAATATCAGGGGTTTTCAATTCAATTCAATTGTATAGAATGTGAAGGTGTGTTTGTGTTTTATTTTTATAGTTATAATGTACACTGAAGATGGCATTTAATTTCATTGTACAAGGTGCAATGACAATAAAGTTAACTAACAATCGAGCCCAACATTTATGTTGCTAAGTGAGAAATTTGCCAAGTGAGTTTTTGCCCCATTTTATGAATTTTCTCGCCACGTTTGTTGAGTGAATCATTGCAGTTCTTAAATTAGTAACATGGTTGTTAAGTGAATCTGGTTTCCCCATTGATTTTGTCAGAAAGACGCAAAATGACCCTGGGACACTGCAACCGTCATAAATGCGAGTCAGTTGTGAAGTACCCCAATTTTGATCATGTGACCATGGGGATGTTGCAACGGTCATTAAATGTGAAAAATGGTCATTAAATCACTTTTTTCAGTGCTGTTGTAACTTTCAACGGTTACTAAATGAACTGTTGTAGGTCAAAGACTACCAGTAAAAGTTCCTTGCCTTACAGGCAGTCCTCAACTTACAACCATTCATTTAATGACTGCTCGAAGTTACAACGGCACTGAAAAAAGTGACTTGTGACTGACCCCCATTACGTGATCAAAATTCAGGTGCTTGGCATGCAGGAGTTTCAAGATGGAGTCCCGTGACCAGCATTTGCAACCTTCCCAGCCAGTTTCTGACCAAATAAGTCAATGGAGAAAGCTGAATTCACTTAACTACCACATGATTCACTTAACAAAAGTGATTTACAACTGGCAAAAAAAGCGTGTAAATTCAGGCACATCTCAGTGCTTTGCTTAGCAACAGAAATTCTGGTTTGCAATTGTGGTTAAATTGAGGATTACCTGTAGCTTGATGAACAGACACGAGGACCCAGCTATTAAAAGTTGCAAATGGCAGTGGTGATTTGTTTCACCCTTTTTCTCCAAGTATTTCTAACCACTAGAAGAGAATACTTACAGCTCAGGGCTGAATTGTGGGCACCTTGGTGCTGAGTTTGGTGGTTTTCCTGCAGAAGTTTCATTATCCATCCCAAGCACTGATGACGTTACCTAATTGGGTAATGAAACGTCTGCAAGAAAACCACTAACCTCAGAGAGCACCAAGGACCCTTGTACTATACAGTATATAAATCCATTTAATGTGGAGTGATGTGAAACACAATTGGTTGTGTTTGCATAATGCTAACTCAGAGTTACGTGACTCAGTTTATTCAATTAACTCAGTTTTCTGGTTTCACACGGTAACACAAACCAGCCATGAAATTGGGTAACTCATCCCTCCAGCCAAACAGCCCCTGGAATCCAGGCTGCAGAAAAAGCTGCAGTTCCTTCTTTAACCTCGCAGGAAAAGTCCATCCAATGTATTCCTCTCCCGCACCCCAAAAACTTTAAAACTATTCCTCCGCTGAATGCAGAAAGAAAAGGCTTCAACAAAATGAGGTCTCGGCTATGTTTATTACAGCGATTTGGTTTCACACAGATACAAAAGTTGCTTAAAAACTCAGCTGCACAACTATATACACAGAAGGCCAGTGAGCGCAGGCCCGGTGAACAAGATTCTCACCGAGAGCAACGGATGGAGACGATCTTTGCGCATCCCGCAAGGAGAACGGCATCCAAAGCGTTCCCACCAGCGACAGGAAGTTGGTGTTTCACTTCGTGATGGTGTTTCTGGAGAGCAAGAACACAATTAGTGAAAGTCATCTCCACCCACCCAACTGGGAAAGAGCCATCGGTTGAGTTTCTTCTCAGGATGTCCTAACCAGGAATGTCCAACCCCTTGCAATTTTTTAAGACTTGTGACTTCAAACTCCATGCCGGCTGGGGAATTCTGGGAGTTGAAGTCCGTAAGTCTTAAGAGATTCTCCATCATCCAGATCATGGTTGTCCCAAAGGTGCTTTTTTCAGGAGGCAACTGGACTTTCTCGTTTTTTTCTTTGAAGACGTTTCACTTCTTATCCAAGAAGCTTCTTCAGTTCTGAGTCTTCAAAGAAAAAACGAAGTCCAGTTGCCTCCCGAAAAAGCACCTTTGGGACAACCAGGACCTGGATGACGGAGAATCTCTTCAGACTTTGAGTTATACAGTTTGGGATGGACACTCTTGGAATGGTTTGGCGGTAGGAACGGATTTCCAGAGGGAAAAATTGCAGACTACAGGAACCATTTGCACCACTCAGGTGACCCTGAGGACACGGATAAAACTCCCAGTGGCCTCAACGACCCTCTCAAAGGATGCGAATGCAAACCAGCTGTCTGCAAGGAATATAAATCCTTCTATTCCCCACTATCCTGTCAGAGCTGAGAAGCGAAACATCTTCAAAAGAAAAAACAAGAAAGGCCAGTTGCCTCCTGTAAAAAGCACCTTTGGGACGCAAGTCTCAAAGTTGCCAAGATTGGAAACTTCCGGTTTAGAACATCATCCTGAAGGTGGTTCTCTCCAGGGATTGTGAGAACCACATCTGGGGTCTTGGACCAACCAGTGAGGAGCCCACAAAATTGGGAGAATCTGCTTTGGAAGGTGAGTAGAGAGAGTGACCCTCCTGAGATGTCAAGCTAGAGGAATGACTAGAAGAGACTTCAGATGTAAATAGACGTCCCTCAAATTCCTTTTCCTGCAAGGGGGGGGGGGGGGCTCAACCAAATGAAAGGAGGAATAAGCACCACCCGGTATGGTCTTCTCCCCATCATTCTCTGCTTCCCTCCCAACAAAAGCAAATGCGGGAAGGGTGGCCTCTTCTCAGGGGCTAAGCCAGCCCCCTCATAAGTGCTCCCCAGACATCCTTACGCGTTCATGCTCTTCCCACTGCCACTGAGGACGATGTACGGCGTCTTCTGGGCTTTCTGCTTCTCCTGTAGCAAAGCCACCGTCCCCAGTGGGGTGTCGCTAGAGCTCATCTTCTTCAAGAGCTGGAAAACGGAGAGAGAGAGAGAGAGAGAGAGAGAGCATGGCAACCGGTACTCCTTCCATCCTCACAGCTAATGTTGACTTTGGCACGCGGTACAGGAAGGTGTAAAAGGAGTTCTCCTTCTCAAGTTAGGGATGATTCCAGACTGAGCCCTCAACTCCACAGGGGTTGGACTTGGCGCTCTTTGCATCATGTTTCTTAACCTTTTAAGATGCCTGGACTTCAACTCCCAGAAATCCGGGACTTTTTTTTTTTTTTTAATTTGATTTATATGCCGCCCTTCTCCGGAGACTCAGGGCGGCTTACAGTGCGTTAAGCAAAAGCCTTCATACTTTTGTATATATTTATACAAAGTCAGCTTATTGCCCCCACAATCCGGGTCCTCATTTTACCTCCCTTAGAAAGGATGGAAGGCTGAGTCAACCTCGAGCCTGGTGGGATTTGAACTTGCAGTAAACTGATCTTAATAACAGTTAATGACACTGCTTTAGTCTGCTGAGCCACCAGAGCTCCTTGAGTTCCTATGACGTGAAGGCCATACATCTTAAAATTGCCAAAGCTGAGAAACTGTCAGGTCCCTTGGCTTCAAGGAAGTCCTTAAGAAGAAGACGGATGTTTCATCAGGCCATGAAATCCGTCACGTCAGGGCTGCTCCCTCTGTCACGGAATGGTGCTTCCCTTTGGAGCTCAGGATGCTGGTACTCCTGATGGCCCAAAGATGCTTTTCAAAGAGCAACTGGACTTTCTTCTTCTTATTTTTTCGCTTGAAAACGTTTCGCTTCTCATCCAAGAAGCTTCTTCAGTTCAAGGAAAAGATGCCTTTTGTCCAGTTGCCTTTTGAAAAGCACCTTTAGGACAACCATGACCTGGATGATGGAGAACCTCCACAGATAGGCATGTGCTCCTGATGCTTACCATTTAGTGCTTAGATTAATGGCCTCTCTTAATCTGAATTTTTGAAAGCTGAGAATGGTACTGTTGTGACCTGTGGCCCTCCAGCAGCCGAATCAGAGGAGGAGGAGGAGGAAGAGGAGGAGGAGACGTGGGAGTCGGGGTCAGCATCAAGGCAACCTGGGAGCTCCGAGGGGGAAGAGGGAGTGGAGCTGGCAGAGAGAGAGACAGAGGGGGAGCCTGGGCCGGCCGTCAGCCCTCAGATGGAGAATCAACAGCCCCCAGCTCTGGAGGCGGCTGATGAGGAAGAGGAGGAACAGCTGGGCCCAGTGCCTGACGCATAGATGCACAGAGGAGAGGAGAGGAGAGCAGTGGAAATCTATGGGCCGGTCCTTGGAACAGAAGAGCCACAGCTCCTAGTGAAGCCCCACCCTAGCTCTGGGGATAAAAGGAAGGGAGCAGAGATGAATAGATGGGGCAGGCAACTATTTATCTCCCTGCTGGACAGACTTGTTAGCCTGCTGTGTGTGTGAGAGAGAGAGAGAGACTTTTTTCTGGGGCTGCTGGTGCTCCTAATAAAGGAATCCGTTGAGTTAACTTCAGAGGGTTGATTATGTTTGGGGAGCTGGGTCGGAACAGGTACTCTGTTCAAAGCCGCCTTCAATTGGAGAGAGTCTGTCTGGATGAAGGGATGGATACGACCGGCAGCTCCATAGAAAGACTTCACCAGCCCATTCCTCCCCATCACTCACCGCTTCCTCGTCCAGTTTCTTCATGCGCCGTTCGGTCTTCATCTTCCCAGAACCTTTGCCGTGGAAGCGGTGAGACAGCTGGCGGAAGGCCTGGGACACGAAGACACCCGGTTAGCATGGGCATTGTGGCAAAGGAAGGCGGCTACGGCTTTTGGTCTACATAGTGACGTGATGAATTTGGTCTAAGGGTAAAGGCAATGGGCTAGAAACCAGGAGGTGTGGGTTCTAGTCCTGCCTTAGGCATGAAAGTCAACTGGGTGACTTCGGGCAAGTGGTGGGTTACGCCCGGTTCGCACCGGTTCTATAGAACCGGTATTAAACCGGCGGGAGGCTCCGCCCACCGACCCCATCAGAACGCTTCAGCGCATGCACAGAAGAGCGTGCAGCTCCGTTGCGAAGGTAAGTAGGACCCACCCCTGCTTTGGGCCAATCACTAGGAGACGTGAGTTCTAGTCCAGCCAACTGGATTGATTTTGTATGGAAAATAGGCCGAGGAAGCTGTGTTAGGGATGTCTGCCAGCTTGAATTAGTTGTGAAGTAATAAAGGCAGGATAAAAATCAAATAAGGAACACAGGTAAATAGACAGCTCCAAACCATTTTGATCTTTTAAAGTGGTCTCCACGAAGTCTTAAAAATCTCATTCTTACAATAAGAGTGGATTCATTTGGGATAACAACAACAAAAACAGCAACAGCAGCAGCATTTTAGGAGCAGAGGTTCTGCCCTGGGAGAAAGGGAAAGTGTTAAATCCACTCTCCTTTGGAAATGACCCCTGGGGTGGGGGTGGGGTTCCCAGTACCTCCTTGGGTGTGAGTTTGCGTCCCGTCTCGTCCACGTATTCGATCTTCACGTCCGGTTTGTAGCCATCTTTTTCCTTGAAGTCCTGAGTGAATCCCCGGTATTCCTCTCGACGGCTGTATTTATCATCGATGGCCCTGGGGGTGGGGCGACAGTCAGCCGTTTCACCTTCCCTGGCCATCCCCATTGGCTGAGCCAAGGCAAAGGAGGGAGCAGATGCTGGATGCAACACCCCCCCCCCCCCCCCATAATACACCTCTCATTTCTGTACACACAACGCAGGTATAAGTCCTCGACTTACGACAACACTGGGGAAGAAACTTTCTGTTGCTAACCAAAGGAGGTTAAAGGAGCGACGCCTGATTTTACAACTTTGTTTGCCGTGTTGTTAAAAGTCAGTCACTGCAAGTGAGTCATGGGGTCATTAAACGAATCCGGCTTCCCCCACTGACTTTGTTGGTCGGAAGCTGGCTAGGAAGGTCACAAAAGGTGATCATGTGACCCCGGGATGGATGCTGCCACCGTCCTGAGTATTTGCCGGTTGCCGAGCATCTGAATTTTGATCCTATGAAGACGGTGGAGATGCTGCGTCCAAGCTAAGTGTGAGGACCAGTTGTAAGCAGAGCTGGGCTGCATATAATTTAACAACCAGTTCGCCTAGTGAAGAACCTAAAATGTGAGCGCGTGCCTTCCGCGCTGCTTCAAACACACAGCATGCATGCATGCGGCTTCCAGCACACCTTCTCGGGCAGCCGCGGTGACTAAAGCGGGCGAGGAGCGGAAATCAGGCGAGCCAGGGAGTGAGATATATAGGACGGGATAGCGCCGGGGCAGGTGGGTATGCCCAGCCGGTGGTCGGAACTACCGGTTCGCTTAAAATGGTCCGAACCGGCAACAACCCAGCTCTGGTTGTAAGTCCCTTTACTCACTGCTGTTTTTAACTTTGAATGGTCACTAAATGAATGGTTGTAAGCTGAGGACTACTCCTGGTCCAGCGAGAACCGTCTCTGCTCTCTATACTTATCTGTTTGCTTAGTTATTTGGCCAAGTGTGGTTAGACGCACAAAAGGAATTTGCCTTTTTGTGGAACGACAGGACAGAATAAGCGTACAGCCAATAAAAGGGAGAAGTAGAAAATAATAAAAGAGGTAAGTAACAACACCGCATAAATAATAAATGATAAAATAATTTTAAATAATGAATGAATGAATAATGAGTATAAATATATATATTTGGAGCCTGGTTTAGCTCAGCAGACTAAAAGCATAGTGATTTAAACCAGCTGTCTGCAATTACTGCGAGTTCTAATCCCACCAGGCTCAAGGTTGAGTCAGCCTTCATCCTTTCTAAGGGAGGTTAAATGAGGATCCAGTTTGTGGGGGAAATAAGCTGACTTTGTATAAATATACGAAAGTATGAAGGCTATTGCTTAGCACATTGTAAGCCGCCCTGAGTCTCCGGAGAAGGGCGGCATATAAATCAAATTAAAAAAAAAAAAGAAACGAAATATGAAATGAATGAATCATAAAACGGTGCCAGGGAGACCTTCTCTCTCTATGCCCACTTACATCTTGTCCTCAATGCAATAAACGGCCGAGGGCAGCGACTTGTTGGGCGCCTTCACCCGTGCCACCTTCTGCACCGTGGTCTCCAGCAAGCCTGGTGAAAGAAGAGGGAAAAAACCAGCCAGTAATCCACCCGTCCAGCAACGGATCAGCCAAGGGAGGGTGGGGTGCAGGTTGAGAGAAGTCTGAGCAAGGAAGGGCCTTCTCCTGGTTTGAACCCAGGGCACTGTCCTTCTTACCTTTGTTCTGGCACAGCATCAAAGCAGCGGCCAGGCCCCGGTTGACGATGGGTTCCTCATCCAGGATGGTGGTGGACGAGGTGGAGAACTGCAGACCAGAGGAAGACAGGTTTGATCATGGGCAGCCCCTTCAAACAAGCCAACATCAACCTCCTCCAGGTTTCCTTGGCCAGCTGGACCATGGTTGAGGACTCTGAGAGTTGAAGCCATGCATCCGGAGCAGCGTTTCTCAATCTTGGCAACTTGAAGGTGGGTGGACTTCAACTCCCAGAGTTCCTCAGGCAGCAGCAGAGAATTCTGGGAGTTACTCGGCTTAAAAGGGGTGAGACGTATCATCTAGCGTGGTGTTTTTCAATCTTGGCAACTTGAAGGTGGGTGGACTTCAACTCCCAGGCAGCCTTTGAGACCCCCCACCCCAAACCCCACTTACATCCTGCTGGTGCTTCTCTTCATCCAGGTTGACCATACTCCAGCCAATGTTCTCCTCGCCATCCGAGTCGGAGCCGCCGGTGGCTGACCTCTCATCGTCACGTTCAAAGTCCTGGGTGGGGGTGGGGGTGGAGGAAGGGGGATGTGAGGAAGGGCTGTGGCCAGGACCCTGGCTGGCCACGCAAGGAAACCACTGCTTTGAACCAGCTGGAGCTTCCAGATCCTTTCCAAGGGCAGCCCCATGTGCCACTCATTGCAGTAGTCAAGATGGGAGGTGACTGTGAGTAATGCCGTGCCTCTCAAAAATGTATCCCTCAGCCCTGCTTTCTAACCTAGTTTCTCCGCCCCAGAAGGTTTTACCAGAAGTTCTTCCTGCTCCTCCCGGTTCCCGGCCAGCCCGTAGGTGGGGATCTCCCCCAGCGTGCGGCAGAATTCAGAGGTGGCGTTGAAGACGATGGCCCCCTTCTTCTCGAGCTCAGCATCATCCTCCTGGCTCCGGCTGCGCCCCAGGGTCCGCACGATTTCGATCACCTGGAAAGGCCAGGAAAGGGAGGTTAGCCACAGTGGATGATCACAGTGTGTTGTAGTCTGTCAGCCACCGGCCCCTCCAGCAGCCAAATCAGAGGAGGAGGAGGTGTGGGAGTCGGGGTCAGCATCAAAGCAACCTGGTAGCTCCGAGGGAGAAGAGGGAATGGAGCTGTCAGAGAGAGAGAGAGAGAGAGAGGGAGGGAGGGAGGGAGGGAGGGAGGGAGGGAGAGGGGCAGAGTCTGGGCCGTCCGTCAGCCCTCAGATGGAGAGTCAACAGCCCCCAGGTCTGGAGGCGGCTGATGAGGAAGAGGAGGAACAGCTGGGTCCAGTGCCTGACACGCAGAAGGCAGAGGAGAGGAGAACAGTGGAAATCTATGGGCCGGTCCTTGGGACCGAAGAGCCACCACTGCTAGTGAAGCCCCTTTTATCTGGGGATAAAAGGCAGGGGGTGGAGATGAACAGATGTGGCTGACAACTATTCCTCTCCCCACCGGACAGCCACTGATAGCCTGCACTTCCAAATCCTGTCTGGAAACTATCAGAATTCTTCTTGGAATCTGCAGTGCCTTCCAAGTGTGTGTGTGTGTGTATGTTGCTGGAAGAAAGTGAGTGCACCTTCCAGGACTTCCTTTGCAAATATGGGGG
>WNWU01000390.1:19046-34334 GCA_012654045.1 Ptyas mucosa | reverse complement strand
GGGGAATCCTGGGAGTTGGAGTCCACCCATCTTCAAGTGGCCAAGGTTGAGAAACACTGGTAAGTTTATCCTGTCTCCAATAGACTATTTTCTCTTCTGCAGCGTATTCAAGTATCTTATTTTCTCTGCTAAAAATACCTATTTTAAAAAATTTCCCAACAGTGGTCATTGCCTGCAAGATGGCCGGTGCAGCGATGTACGAGCTGGTCCGTGTTGGCCACTTTGAATTGGTGGGCGAGATAATCCGGCTGGACGGAGACCTGGCCACCATCCAAGTGTACGAGGAGACCTGTATCCTTCTGGGGAAGTGTTGTTTTCCTTGTCCAGTTTTGCTAACTCTTCATTTCTGGGGTCTCCCCTTCTTGCAGTAGGTGGAGTGGTAGGTGCTCCATAGATTAGAATAGAATAACAGAGTTGGAAGAGACCTTGGAGGTCTTCTAGTCCAACTCCCTGTTTAGGCAGGAAATCCTATAGCAGTGATGGCTAACCTTTTTGCTATCACATGCCAAAAGTGGGGGGAGCAGATGCGTGCGTGCCCACACCCATAATTCTATGTGCCCTGCCCCCATGGATGTGGGCACGACCCTCCCCCCTGTGTTTCCCCCACTTTTGGCACGTGATAGCACAGTGGGACCAATAAGCCTGTTTTTTCACCCTCCCCAGGCTCCAGAGCCTTTCTAGGAACCTGGGGAGGGCGAAAACTGCCTTCCTCACCCCCCAGAGTCCGGAAACGGCCTGTTTGCCAATTTCCAGTGGGCCCAGAAGGCCCACAAATCAGCTGACCGGCGTGCGCATGTGCATCAGAGCTGAGCTCGCGTGCCCACCGATACGGCTCTGCGTGCCACCTGTAGCACGCGTGCCATAGGTTCGCCATCACGGCCCTATAGCATTTCAGACAAATGGTATTCAATCTCTTCTTAAAATCTTCCAGTTTTGGAGCATTTACAACTGGAGGCAAGTTGTTCCACTGATTAATTGTTCTATCTGTCAGGAAATTTCTCTTTAGTTCCATCCCTGGAAGTTTTCAAGAGTTCATTTGTTACATGCCTGGGAGCGAGATTGAAATCCTCTTTTTAAAAGAGGGTTTTATTAACGTTTATTATAAGATAAAATACAAAGAGAAGCAGAAGTCAAGAAAGATGGAGAATAACAAACGGTAAAGGTGCAAAGATTAAAAAAAAAAGAAAGTCTGATTTTTTTTCCCGTGCAATAGAAGACAGGGAAAGTTGCAACCTTTTGGCTTTAAATTTCTAGTAAATTCAAACCATTTCTCTTAACAGCCAAGTCAATCTAATTGTCAAAACCTCAAAAAAGAAGGAAAACCTCATGCGTCTCAGCTTTCTGCTCTTGCATGACAAGACAATCTCCATAGACAGGGTTTAAGCCAGGATTAAGCCAGGATGTGGCCTTCCCCTCCCAAAAATGTCTCATTTCCCTACCAGAGACTCTACCATCCTTCCCCATTTTTTCTCTGCTGTGCACCCCGCTTTTTCCTGAGCCGTCCCTGTAGCGGGGGTCTGTGTGGGGGACCCCGTGCTGCGAACGGGGAAGCCGCTCTCCGTGGTTCTTGGGCCTGGGATCATGGGCTCCATCTTTGACGGGATCCAGCGTCCTCTGAAGGACATCACCGAGCTTACCAAGAGCATCTACATTCCCCGAGGGATCAACATCTCCGCTTTATCCCAAGACCTGAAGTGGGACTTTAAGCCGAGTTCCAACATCCGGGTATGAGACAAACAGCCATGCAGAGAAGGGGCATTTGGGATCCTCCATCCATGTTGGCTTCAGATCTACTTCAGGGAAAGCAAACTGCTCAAGCCAGACCATACAGGTCCTTGATTTACAACAGTTTGTTTAGTGAAGTTAGTTCGAAGTTACAGCGGTACTGAAAAAAATGCCATTGGATACGATCATTGCAAGAATCCCCATGGTCAAAATTCAGACACTAGACACATATTTATGACGGTTGCAGTGTCCCGGGGTCATGTGAGCCTCCTTTTTTGCGACTTTCCGACAAGCAAAGGCAGTGGGGAAGCCAGATTCACTTAACAACCGTGTTACTACGGTGATTTGCTTAAAAACTGTGGCAAGAAAGGTCGTAAAACGGGGCGAAATCACTTAACAACAGGAATTTTGGGCTCAATTGTGGTCGTAAGTCAAGGACCAGCTGTCATTGGCTTCTTAGAACCTGGGAAAAAGGGATGGAAATTTACAAACAAACAAACAAATAAATAAATAAATAAAATCACAAATGGAGAAGTACTTTCTTTCATCCGTAGAAAAATGGTTAGCTGCTTCTCCAGAGCAGGGGTCTCCAACCTTGGCAACTTTAAGACTTGTGGACTTCAACTCCCAGAATCCCTCAGCCAACAAAGCTGGCTGAGGGATTCTGGGAGTTGAAGTCCACAAGTCTTAAATTTGCCAAGGTTGGAGATCCCTACTCCAGAGCATCAAAAGTGTTTAAAGCAGTGTTCCTTTTCTTTTTAGGTTGGGAGCCATTTAACTGGAGGGGACATTTATGGGATGGTGCATGAAAATTCCCTCATCAAGCATCTGATCATGGTGCCACCCCGAAGCCGTGGCACCATCACCTACGTTGCCCCGGCTGGGAACTACGACATTTCGGTAAGTGGTGTCTCTGCAGAGTGATGGTTCAGCCCCAGATGGAGAGAACAGGATGAGAACAGATGAACAGAGTTGGAAGGAACCTTGGATAGTACAGTGGTCTAAAGCACCCTGTTATTAACACAGCTGCCTGCAATTATTGCAGGTTCGAATCTCACCAAGGCTCAAGGTTGACTCAGCCTTCCATCCTTTCTAAGGTAGGTAAATTGAGGACCCAGTTTGTGGGGGCAATAAGTTGACTTTGTATAAATATACAAAAAGTATGAAGGCTATTGCTTAGCGCATTGTAAGCCGCCCTGAGTCTCCGGAAAAGGGCGGCATATAAATCAAATTAAAAAAAAACAAAACCTTGTAGGTCATGTAGTCCAACCCTCCACCCAAGTAGGAGAACCTACACCATTTCTGACAGATGGCAGCCCAGTCTCTTCTTGAAAGTTTCCAGGGATTTCCAGGAAGGGGATCTGAATTGCCAGCAAACAGGGCCCTGAAAGGATCGCTTTATGCTGCACTGGTCAGACCACACTTCAAATACTGTGTCCGGTTCTGGTCACCGTGACACAAAATAGATACTGAGGCTCTAGAAAGAGTGCAAAGAAGAGCAAGAAAGATAATTAGAGGGCTGGAGGCTAAAACATATGAAGAACGGTTGCAGGAATTGGGTATATTTAGTTTAACGAAAAGAAGAATTGGGGGGACATGGTAGTGGTCTTCCAGTATTTGGGGGCTGCCCCAGAGAAGGGGTGGGTGGGTGTCAAAGTATTATCTTGAGCACCAGAAGGCAAGACTAGATACAATGGATGGAAGGATATTAAGGAGCCTTTTCTGTGGGGGCACCCACTATCTGGAACGACCTCCCCCCAGAGATTCGGCGGATCCCGGATCTTCGTGCTTTCCGCCGTGAGTTAAAAACTTTTTTGTTCCATCAGACGGGCCTGGCATAATCTCTCCCCTCTTTGTAAGAAAATTTTAATTTCATAATCCAAATTTTTAGATTCGGGATTTACATATTTTAAAAATAACGGGTTTTGAATTGTTGGGGCATTCATCTAATTCGGTTTTAATTGGTTTTTAAATTTTGTATCTATGTCTTTTATCTTTGCCTGTTCACCGCCCTGAGTCCCCTCGGGGAGAAGGGCGGTATATAAATCTAATAAAACTAAACTAAAACTAAACTAAGGAGAGATTCAACCTGGAAATAAGGAGAAATTTCCTGACGGTGAAAATGATCAACCAGTGGAACAGAAGTTGCCTTCAAAAGTTATGGGTTCTTCTCCATCACTGGAGGTTTTTAAGAAGGGACTGGACAGCCATTTTTTGGGAATGTATAAGGTGTTCTGCTTGACCAAGGGGTTGGAGTAGAAGACCTCCAAGGTCCCTTCCAACTGAATGATTCTATGTTCTGTAAAGTGATTTCACCCGTTCCCCCTGGAAGAACGCTATCTCAGACTCTGAAAATACGTGGACTTCAGCTCCCGGAATTCTGGCCGTTGAAGTCCATCTATCTTCTACTTGCCAAGGTTGTACTAAGGGCAAAATTAGATTCGGTCAAGGAAAGCCGTCTTCCTCAGGGAGTTGAGTCAAAACAAGATTTGAACCCTTGGCGAATACTTCCTGCCCGTAACCCCTTGTCCTTCTCATCTGGGTCTTCCTCCCCAAAAGGACGTAGTGTTGGAGCTTGACTTCGAGGGTGTCAAGGAGAAACTGACCATGATGCAAGTCTGGCCCGTCCGGCAGATCCGTCCGGTGTCCGAGAAGCTCCCGGCCAATCATCCACTGCTTACTGGCCAAAGAGTTCTGGATGCTCTCTTTCCGTAAGCCATCATTTTTATGAAAAAGGGAAGGTTCGGTATGGGTGGGCTACTCTGACCTCTTTACGACCTGTGGACTTCAACTCTGCTTCAACTCTGAGCTCTGCTGGCTCAGGAATGCTGGGAGTTGAAGTCCAGAGTCATCAAAGGACCATAGCTGCCCACCCCTGTTTTTCAAGATCCTTGAAATGAAGGAGGACTTCAAATCGAACTCCGATTGCTACATTTGCAAGAGATTCTAAAGTTATGCAGGGAGCCCTCAACTTACGAGCAAAATTGGGATTGGTATTTTGGTCGCTAAGCGATGCATTCACTAAATGAATAACCGAGTAATCGCTGACCAGACCAAATTTTCTGCTCCGTTTCACCGGGGTTGTTTAACCCAAGTCATGTCGTTGTTAGATGAATCAGACGGTCATTAAAGCGAATCTGACTTTGCTTGTCTGAAGGTCGCAAAAGGGGATCACGTGACCTTGGGACAATGGAACCGTCATAAATGTGAATCAGTAGCCAAGCGTTTGAATTTTGATCATGTGACCATGGAGATGCTGCAACAGTTGTCAGTGTGAAAAATGGCCATAAGTCACTTTTTTCAGTGCACTTGTCACTTCGAACAGTCACTAAATGAATGGATTTAAGTCAAGGACAACCTTTGCCATAGGAAGCACTTAGAAATTTAGCCACTCTCTCAGAAGGGCCCATTGGTTGAGTTAACCATGGTTTAAACAATAAATCCTAGTTCAGTGATGGCTAACCTTTTTGCCGTCGCGTGCCAAAAGCGGGGAGAGCTTGGGGGGTCGTGGGTGCGGGTGCCCACATCCATAATTCAATGTGTCCCAGCCTCCCACGCATGTGCACGTGACCCCCCCACACTTCCCCCTGCTTTTGGCATGTGATGGCATGATGGGCCCAGTAGGCCCATTTTTCCCCCTCCCCAGGTTCCAGAGACTTTCTAGGAGCCTGGGGAGGGCAAAAATAGCCTTCCCCATCTCCCCGGAGGCCTTCCGGAGGCCGGAAACAGCCAGTTTCCTGACTTCCAATGGGACCGGAAGGCTTGAAAATTAGTTGGCCAGAGCGCGCATGTGCGCTGGAGCTGAGCTAGGGCAACACTTGCGTGCCCACCAATATGGCTCTGAGTGCCATCTGTGGCACCCGTGCCATAGGTTCGCCATCACGGTCCTAGTTGCAGGAGAAACTGGATTCCTTTGTCCAAGGGTGTGGTTGGTTCTTTATGGTTCAGTGGTTGGATGAATCCAGTCGTTGGCTGAACCCCACCCCCCTAGGGTCTCATTAAAAGCTGAATGAGGAGTCCCTCCTTCTGCCCTCCTCTTCCAGGTGTGTCCAAGGTGGCACCACAGCCATCCCAGGTGCCTTTGGATGCGGGAAGACGGTCATCTCCCAGTCTCTGTCCAAGTACTCCAACAGTGATGTCATCATCTACGTGGGCTGCGGAGAGCGTGGGAACGAGATGTCGGAGGTGCTCAGGGACTTTCCTGAGGTGAGGATGGCAGGGACATCAGCAAGAACCTGTCAAGGTTCCAACTGACGAATCCAACCCAACAAGCGCTGATGAGACAATCTGATCTCTTAATGCAAAGCTTTATTGAATACATAATTACATGAACACAGCATGAAAAGAAAACCAACTCTGGCTAATTCCCGGGCAATTCAATATAATTAAAGTATAGAATCTTCCCTCCCACCATTAGTGCAGGTCACATTGTCCAGTTAGGTGTCCAGGTATTGTTATTGAAAAACCTCCACCACTCTGGCAGATACCTGCTGGAACGTCCTTGGTTCCCATGAGACAGTTCCTTGTTATATCGTCTGGAATGCACATTGCAATCTCTCCCTCCCAAATCCCCCATCCCCATCTGTTGGCAAGCTTGACACAATCACTGTTGTTCTTCATCTGGGTGCAGGACTCCCTTTTTCTTAGTGGAAATGGTGGATCATGGGCTGAAAGGACAGGGGGAGACTTCGGAGGAAAACAGTTCTGCTCTTCTATCAGTTCTCATGGATCAGCCTAAAAAATCATATGGGATCAAGATCACGTGAATTGTTAATACCACTCTAAAATGCCTTAGTAAGGCCACACCTGGAATCCTGCATCCAGTTTTGGTCACTGCACTATAAAAAAGATGTCGAGACTCTGGAAAGAGTGCAGAGAAGAGCAACCAAGATGATGAGGGCACTGGAGGCTCAAACACACGATGAACGGTTGCAGGAACTGGGCCTGGCTAGTCTAGTGAAGAGAAGGACCAGGGGAGACATGATAGCAGTTTTCCAGTATTTGAGGGGTTGTCACAATGAACCTATTCTCCAAAGCACCGAGGAATAATGGATGGAAACTGAACAAGGAGAGATTCAACCTGGAAATAAGGAGGAATTTCCTGACAGTGAGAACAATTAACCAGTGGAACCACCTGCCACCAGAAGTTGTAGGTACTCTGACACGGGAGGCCTTCAAGAAAAAAATTGGACAGCCATCTGTCTGAAATGGTGTAGGGTTTTCTGCCAGAGCAGTGGGGGCTGGAGCAAAGTCCCTTCCAATGCTGTTATTCTGTTATAATTATTTCTGTCTTTAAGAAAGATATGCAAAGTATTTGGAGATCAGAATGTCACGATCCCAATTTTTATTTGTGATCATCCTAGGATTTTTGGGTTTTAGGGATAGAATATAAAGGTTTTATATAAGAATATTAGATATCAGTGTTTCTCAAATTGTTGTCATTTTAAGATGGGCGGACTTCAGCTCTCAAAATTCCTCAGCCAGCATAGACGGACTTCAACTCCCAGAATATCCCCTTTCAATTTTGGAAAGCTAGCTCAATGTTTCTCAACCTCTGCGTCTGTAAATGGGTGGACTTCAGCTCCCAGAGTTCCCTTCAACTTCCCAGAGTTGCAGAGTATGCTGGCTGGGGAATTCTGGGAGTTGAAGTCCACATGTCTTAAAATGGCTCTGGCTGAAAAATATGGTGCTCCTCAAGGCTTTCTTTGGCCTTACCTGCCTTGACTTCCTCCCCCCACCCCCCCCACCATGTCCCATTATTCTGCTCTCATCCTCCTAGCTCACCATGGAAGTAGATGGGAAGACGGAGACCATCATGAAAAGGACCTCCCTGGTGGCCAATACCTCCAACATGCCCGTGGCTGCTCGGGAAGCTTCCATTTACACGGGTGAGGGGCTTTTTCAAGCTACCCCCATTCCCCCCCCCTCCCCACCTGAGAACCACAACCATGGGAAGGGCTT
The DNA here is from genome assembly GCA_012654045.1 of Ptyas mucosa. Taxonomy (NCBI): domain Eukaryota; kingdom Metazoa; phylum Chordata; class Lepidosauria; order Squamata; family Colubridae; genus Ptyas; species Ptyas mucosa. Next base: position 26,648 of record WNWU01000390.1, on the reverse strand, counting down.
CCAAAGCAATTTTTAAAACTTAAAAACTTAATGAATTAAAAATTGCCCTGTTTTGTGCTAAAAGATTCTCTTTGGATCAAAGTTGGTGCCCCACAGCTGCCCCACTGCTAAACCCTAAAAACCAGATTAAGAAAGAAAAATGGTTGGATCTACAACTTGTTAAGACAGTTTAAGGCTGAATTCCCACAGTGTATTTTCAATGGTCCTCGACTTACATTTATTTGTTCAGTGACCATTCCAAGTTACAATGGCCCCGGAAAAAATGATTTACTTATGACCACAATTGGGGCCAGAATTTCTGGTTGTTAAGCAAAGGAGTGGTTCATTTCCAATTTTATGACCTTTTTTCCCATGGTCATTAAGTGAATCACTGCAGCTGTTAAGCAAACCCCCAATTTACTTTGCTTGTTGGCTGGGAAGGTTGCAAGTGGCCATCACATGAACCTGGGATCTTACAGGTCTCCTAAAGATATGCCTGAATTTTGATCGTGTGACCACAGGAGTGTTGTGACGGCCATAGGTGCGAGGACCGGTTGTGACATTTTTCAGTGCTGTTGTAACTGGGAATGGTCTTTCAATGAACGTTTTGTAAGTCAAGGACCATTTGCATCCCTCTTGAAACTTTCAGGGGATTAATATTCCTGCCCAAATATTAATAGCTTTTTCAAGATCAGCCAAGGATAGCCAGATGCTGCTATCTTAAGATGGCCAATGTCACAAAGTGAGAAAATTGTCTCCCTTTCCAGGATTCGCACACATGTTGTCTCTTTTGATAAAAATCACAGTATACAAAGCAGGGGTGAAATGCTCCCGATTCGGAACGGATCGCTCGATCTGGTAGCGAAGGAGGCGGGTGGTTCGGAGAACCGGTAGCAAAAATCCCTGCCCCCCCCATGGCCAGCTGAACCATGTGATCTTCTGCCGAAGGGAAAAAATGCTTTTAAAAGCCTCTGATGATCCCAGCTGAGTTGCCTGATCGTCAGAGGCTTTTAAAAGCATTTTTTTCCTGCAACCTCTTAAGGTTGTAGGAAAAATGTTTTTAAAAGTAAAAGGAAAGTTGGCCACACCCACCCAGTCACATTACCCCCCCCAAGCCACGCCCACAGAACCAGTCGTAATAAATTGTACATTTCACCACTGATACAAAGGTAGGAAGGGACTAGCAAAGACTCTTTACTGTATTTTTCGGACTATTAAGACGCACCGGAGTATAAGACGCACCAAGATTTCCAAGAGGTAAACAAAGAAAAAAAAAGTTTTTGCCCTCTCCGGCCCCCAGGAGCACTCTGCGCGCCCCATTTTTGAGGAAAAAAGGGCTTGTTTTTGGCAAAAACGGGACGCGCAGGGCGGAGTTTCGGGAGGCCAAAAATGGCTGTATTCAAGATGCACCAATATTTCCACCCTCTTTTGGGGGCGGGGGGGGGGGGAAGTGCGTCTGATACTCCGAAAAATAAGGCAAATTGTTTTGGAATCTTCCTGTAATCCTTTCTTCCCCCTTCCCCATCCTTCTTCTCTCCCCAGGAATCACCCTCTCGGAATATTTCCGGGACATGGGATATCATGTCAGCATGATGGCCGATTCCACCTCCCGCTGGGCGGAAGCCCTTCGCGAGATTTCTGGACGTTTGGCTGAAATGCCTGCAGGTTGGTTTTTTCATACCTTTCTTGGGCTTCTTAACCAGCGTTTCTCAGCCGTGGCTATTTGGAAGACACGTGGACAGAATAACGAACCTGGAAGAGACCTTGGAGGTCATCTTGTCCAAACCCTTGCTGAAGTAGGAGACCCTGTACCGTCACAAATGGTTGTCCAATTTCTTCTTAAAAATGTCCAGTGTTGGAGCACCCACAACTTCTGGAGGCAAGTTGTTCCACTGGTTAATTGTTCTCATTGTCAGGAAATTTCTCCTTAGTTCTAGGTTGCTTCTCTTCTTGACTAGCTTCCACCCGTTGCTTCTTCTCCTGCCCTCTGGTGATTTGAGCAATAGATTGACTTCCTCTTCTTTGTGGCAGCCCCTCAAATATTGGAACCCTCCTATCATATCGCTCCTAATCCTTCTTTTCAATAGGATAGACTAGGGGTCTCCAAACCTGGCAACTTTAATTCCCCATGCTGGCTGAGGAATCCTGAGAGTTGAAGTCCACAAGCCTTAAAGTTGCCAAGGTTGGAGACCCCTGGACTAGCCTTCCCATTGAACACGGGGAGTGTCAAGGGAGTGTCAAGTTTGAACCTCTTTGCCTCTTTCAACACTAAACGCTTTTCAATTTGCCAATGAACTGGGGTGGGGGGGAGGGAAGGGGGAAATTGAATGCTGAGAATGTGTGTGTGTGGACCCTGAGAGCCTGTGCAACCATCAAGGTCACCGCTGTAAGTGCTTGAGAAAGAGATGGACTGTTCCCATAACAAAAAGATGTCTCATAATTGGACAATGTGACCACTCAGGGGTAGGGAGAAAGGGAAGCTATTGTTAACTAAGAGACCATTTGCTCAGGAAAAACCAGAGCTGGTTTTGATTTTTCAGTACCAAAATGGTGTACCCAATAAAGTTTTACTTTCGGGAATTCAACGATCCCGAGAGTGTTTCCTTATTTTGGGTTCACTAGTCGGACAGTTGACGGGGAGTTGAAGTCCACATATCTTAAAGATGCTGAGCTCGAGAAGCATCGATCTAACTTTCCAAGATGCAGTGGGGTATTCTGGGAGTCGAAGTTCGCCATCCTTAAAGCTGTCCAGGTTGAGAACCACATTCAGAAGAAACGGATCTTCCTGCGTCTTCATTCCCGTCTCAACTTTCACAGACTTTTTCCAAACCACGAGAGACGAAAACTCTCTTTTTCCTTTGCAGACAGTGGGTATCCAGCCTACCTGGGCGCCCGCTTGGCATCTTTCTATGAACGGGCCGGGCGTGTCAAGTGCCTGGGTAGTCCCGAGCGAGAGGGGAGCGTCAGCATCGTTGGAGCGTAAGTTGCCAGATTCCTTTTCTTGTTTCCTGCTGGAGATCTTGAAGATCAGTGGATCTCTTCATTTTTGCAAGCCAGTCATGGGTTGTGTTGAAATCTGCCAATGTTCTCATCAAGACCTTGAACGCAGCTGACGGGAAAGCTTTGTAAACAAACTTCAGCCGTTCGTAGGAGGGAGAAATCATCAGATATTTGGGATTTCTGCCTTTGACCAACCTTCCCGTGCCTGTTTCTCGTAGGGTGTCCCCTCCTGGCGGGGATTTCTCAGATCCGGTGACCTCTGCAACCCTGGGGATTGTCCAGGTGAGTCAGGTTTTACTGCTTCCACACCCTTAAGCGCTCCTAGGAACATCCAACCTTTTCCTGGACCAACCATCCCACGGCAAACAAATCCATGCCCTAGTCACCTCCCGTCTTGACTACGGCAATGTACTCTACATGAAACTGCCCTTGGAAAGCATCCAAAACCTCTAGAGTCAGTTCAAACTGTGGCATCCCACATGTTTATGCACAAGCCTAGATTTGCATATGTGTCATTTCTCTTGCGGGAACTGCCCTGGCTACTGATTTGCTTCTGGGTCCAATTCAAGGTGCCAGTTGTTGCCTCCATGGCTTATTTGAAAGACCTTCTTTTCCCAGTCACCCACCAGAGTGGGGAGGCAGGAGATGTTATGGGTCCCTTCTCTTTAGGAGGCCCTCCTGGTAGGATCCAGAAGAATGGCCTTCTCTGTGGTGGCTCCCTCCCCATGGAACATCATAGAGATAAGACTGGTCCCCATCTTGTTGGTCTTTTGAAAAGCCCTAAAAACACAGTTCTACTAGCAGGCCTGGGAGCCAGCAGGATATGGAGCCCATCAAGTGGCTGGTTTGATAGCTGTCCTTAGACAGCCCTCTCTAAGCGGCTTACAGAGTCAGCCTCTTTCCCCCAACAAGTCCTCATTTTACTGATTTTGGAAGGCCGGAAGGCCGAGTCCACCTTGAGCCGGTCAGGATTGAACTCCTGGCAGTGGGCAGAATTAGCCTGCAATCCTGCACTTTAATCATTGCACTACCCGGGCTCCTATATACATTTTCAAAAAATAAAATAAAATAATAAAATAAAATAAAATAAAATAAAATAAAATAAAATAAAATAAATAAAATAATAAAGTAAAGTAAAGTAAAATAAAATAAAATAAAATAAAATAAAATAAAATAATAAAATAAAATATTAAATTAAATTAAAAAATTAAAATACCAGTAAATAAAATAAATAATAAAATAATGTAATATAATTGATAATAAATTATTAATAATTTATAATAATAAATTAATACTTTAGATTAAATTTATTAAAGTAAATTTATTATTTAATAATAATAAATTGATAATAAATTATTAATTTATAATAGTAAATTAATATTTTAGATTAAATTTATTAAATTAAATTTATTATTTAATAATAAATTAATAATAAAAAGTGATACCCATTGTCATCGGGGCACTTGGCACCATGTCCAAGAATTTTGCAAAATACATCAATAAATTGTCTTTTCCTGCAATCACCCCAGCGGAACTGCAAAAAGTGGCGCTACTTGGGAACATGGTACATCTTAAGAACGTGCTTGGTGGATCCCCTAGGACGCTGGCAGCAACCCCTATCACCCATTAGCACCAGTCAATGGTATTTGTGATGCATTTTTGAATGTTCCGTTGACTGAGTTTCACGTTTAATGAATAAACTATACAATAATAATCATGAATGAAACCCGTGTGAGACTTCCCTTTCTGCTCCCCATCCAGGTCTTCTGGGGCCTGGACAAGAAGCTGGCTCAGCGGAAGCATTTCCCGTCCGTCAACTGGCTGATCAGCTACAGCAAATACACGCGGGCGTTGGACGAGCACTACGAGAGGCTCCACCCGGAGTTCATCTCCCTGCGGACCAAGGCCAAGGAGATCCTGCAGGAGGAGGAGGACCTGGCTGAGATTGTCCAGCTGGTGGGAAAGGTAGGATGTCCGAATCACAGGGTTGGAAGGGACCTTAGAGGTCTTCTAGTCCATCCCCTACTTAAGCTGGAGACAAAGAAACACAAAACCATACTGTAATCCAGGAACCTCCAAGGAGGAAACCACACCCCACCAACACCGATGGGGCAAGCTTCCGTATGTGAACAGGGAGCATGTAGCACTGATGAGATTACCTAGCTGGGTCATGAAACATCTGAAGAAAATCGCCAAGCTCAGAGAGCACTAAGGACTCCACGGTCCTCCTCCTCCTCCTCTCTACAAAACCCCTTCCCCTTCCAGCACTGATGATGTTCCCTAGTTGGGTCATGAGATGTCTGCAAGAAAGTCACCAAGCTCAGAGAGCAGCGAGGACTCCACAGTTCAACCCCGAGCTACAAACCTTCTATAGGTGACCCTTCCTGAGACAGAGCAGGGAGCCCAGATTCATTGCCTCCCCTTGTGCCTTCCTTTCTTCTGCTGCTATGTCCACATACCACCCTCTCCTCTTCCGTTTTGTGTTGTCCAGGCATCTCTTGCTGAAAGCGACAAGATCACCCTGGAGGTAGCCAAGCTGATCAAAGACGACTTTTTGCAGCAAAATGGTTACTCTTCCTACGACAGGTAATTCGAGGGCTCCTCACTACCTCACAGCCCACAACCCTTCACCCCGGGGCAGATCTCCTCAAGGACACCCATCGAGTCTGCACGGCATTCTTTGCGTTTCAACAGTGAGCCACAAAATGTGTGGCTATGTGTCATTGTTAGTACAGTCGTCCCCTCAACTTAGGACTAAAATTTCTGTTGCTAAGCGAGAGGTTTATGAAGTGAATTTTGCCCCATTTTGCAACCTTTCTTGCCACACTTGTTAAGTCAATCCCTGTAGTTGTTAAGTGAATAACATGGTTGTTAAGTGAATCCGGGCTTCCCCCACTGACTTTGCTTGTCAGAAGGTCGCAAAAGGGGATCAAGTGACCCCGGGAGACTCTGCGAACGTCGTAAACAGGAGCCAGTTGCCAAGTCTCCGAATTTTGATCACGTGGCCCTGGGGATGCTGCAACGGTCATAAGTGTGAAAAATGGTCATAATTCCCTTTCTTTTACTGCTGTTGGAAAGGTCACTAAACGAACTGCCATTGTAAGTGGAGGACTACCTGTATGTAGTTATGAAACAAATGTATTTGGCAACTTCATTTCCATTTCCTGGGGTACCCAGGAAACTAAACTGACCAAACCCCATATTTAGGGCCTTTCACCACCTCCAGGGGAACGATGTTCCACAGAGAAGAGGCCACCACCAAGAAGGCCCTTTTTGGTGGTCCCACCAGAAGCACATCCCCGATCGAGGGGACCCGTAACATGCCCTGACTTTCTGTCCTGGGGGCAGTGGTGGGATCCAAATAATTTAACAACCGGGTCTCTGCCCTAATAACTGGCTTGGTGGGTGTGGCCATGGTGGGCGTGGCCAGGGGGTGTGACAAGCAGCACTTGGCCTCCTGTATCCCCCTGGGCTGCAGGTAGGGGGAACACCCCCCCCCTCTCTGCAGCCTCCTGGGAGCAAAAACGGGCCACGGGGTTTGGGCACCCTGCGGCCCATTTTGGGCCTAGGAGGCCTCCCTGCACTTACACGGGAGCCAAAATGGGGCGCGTGGGGACTCCTGGAAGGGGCAGGGCAGGGAGGGGTGGGGCCAGCCAGCAATTTAACTACCGGTTCGCTTGAACCGGCCCGAACTGGCTGAATCCCACCACTGCCTGGAGGGCCAGGTAGAAGTAATAGGGGAGAGGCCCTCCTTCAGATAACCTGGCCCATAGCCAGATAGGGCTTTAAAGGTGATAACCAGCCCCTTTTTGGGAACAAGCCTCTTGATCCTAGAAAGAAGGGTTGGTGTCCATATTCCGTTCCTGAAGTGCCACTGGAAATGGAATGGGAAGCGGGCGTTCCAGAGCCTATTTAATTCTTGTATCGTGTATAAAATTTGTCATGTTTAGATAATCGTTGACAAATTGGGAGGTTCTATCTACTCCCCGTCTCCCTTGGAATTTTCCTTCGCCTTCTCGTTTCTGAGGAAAAGCGGTGCAAGGGAAAAGCCTGGGCTGGAGGCCGGGGGCGGTGGCTGTCCCGGGGAGGACCAGGTGGGCTGAGTGAGCTAAGGATCTGTTGGCTCTTTGCTGCCTCAGGTTCTGCCCTTTCTACAAGACGGTGGGCATGCTGCAGAACATGATCACTTTTTATGAGCTGGCTCGCCACGCCGTGGAGTCAACGGCCCAATCGGAGCACAAGATCACCTGGGCCATCATACGGGAGAACCTGGGCGACATCATGTACAAGCTCAGCTCCATGAAGTTCCAGGTGAGTTGAAGGGAGGGAAGGTTCAGCTCAGGACTAAGGGAGAATTTCCTAACAGAAGAATTAATTACGATGATATTTGAATAACGCACCAGAAAGACCTTTTCTATTTCCAAAGCAAGAGGCTTGCCTCCAGAAGTGCCTCCAGAAGTTGTAGACGCTCCATCACTGGAGGTTTTCAGGAAGAGATTTGACAGCCACTTGTCTGGAATGGTAGAGGGCCAGAGGGCTGGGCTTGAAGACCTCCAAGGATAGATAGATAGATAGATGAGAGAGAGAGAGAGAGAGAGAGAGAGAGAGAGAGAGAGAGAGAGA
>WNWU01000390.1:3889-15975 GCA_012654045.1 Ptyas mucosa | reverse complement strand
CTTCCTTCCTTCCTTCCTTCCTTCCTTCCTTCCTTCCTTCCTTCCTTCCTTCCTTCCTTCCTTCCCGTGCTTAAAATGCAGCATTGCAGACTAACACTGCCCACAGTCGGGAGTTCGATCTTGACCAGCTGAAGCTTGACTCATCCATCCTTCCGAGGTGGGTAAAATGAGGACCCAGATTGTTGGGGGCAAGAGGCTGACTCCGTAAACTGCTTAGAGGGGGCTGTGAAGCACGGTGAAGCGGTGTATAAGTAACTGCTATTGCTACTAATTTAAGAACTGCAGTCGTTCATCTAACAAAGGTGGCAAGGAAAGTTGTAAAATGGCGCAAAACTCAGCTAACAAATTTCTCACCCACCAACATAAATTTTGGACTCCGTCGTGGATGTAAGGATGAGGACAACCTGTACACACACACACACACCCTATATAATTGAAGAAAAGAAAAGAAAAGAAAAGCTACAGAAAAATGAAAAAAGATATAGAAAAAAGATATAAAAAGAAAAGATAGGAAGAAAAAATGAGTGACAGTCCCAGTCAAGAAAAGACAAAGAAACAGAAACATTCAAAGAAGCAATTCCCCCCCCCCCAACCCCAACAATCTGGGTCCTCATTTTAGCAACTTGGGAAGGACGGGAGGCTGAGTCAACCTTGAGCCGGTCAGGAGCGAACTGCTGGCAGTGAGCCATGAGTTAGCCTGCAGGGCTGCATTCTAACCACTGTGCCATCTTGACTTAAATGTTTAAACATCTTATTAGGCTACAGAATAAAGTACAAAATACATAAGTAAATAGGAAGACAGTAGCAGGGGAAGGGGAGAGGGGAAAGAGAAGTGAGTTGGGGCTGGGGAAAAGTTACCCTGCAGTACAATAAAGCATTAACATCAAACCACAACATTTGCTTTTCCATAATAGTATAAACTAGCAGTTTTTATAAACACATATCAATCTAATCGGTAAAACCCAAAATCAAAGTTTAATCCCCCCCCCAACCTCGAGCACAAAGTTCAGAAGCTCTCTTCAGGTGGCAACAAAAATACTTATATTCTTTTCTTTAGTCAAAACAGTCAATTTAGCCATTTCTGCCAACTCCATCAGCTTCTGCAGCCATTAGTGCCCCCCACTTTGGCTTAGAAGGTTGCAAAAGGGGATCATGTGAGCTTGGGACACAGCGACTCTCATAGGTTGCCAAACTTAGGCAAGAAAAACCCAAAGTGCACATACAGACTGGGTGAAACCAGGCTTAAGAGCAGTGACTGTGAGAGGGATTTTGGAATCTTAGTGGACAACCAGCTAAATATGAACCAGCAGTGTGCAGCAGAAGCCAAAAATGCCAATGCGATCCTAAGCTGCATTAACAGAGAGATACAACCAAGATCAAGGGAGGTACTAATACCACTCTATAAACCCTTAGTAAGGGCACACCTAGAGTCCTGCATCCAGTTTTGGTCACTGCATTATAAAAAAGATGTCGAGACTCTGGAAAGAGTGCAGAGAAGAGCAACCAGGATGATGAGGGAACTGGAGACTCAAAGAAGACGATGAACAGTGGCAGGAACTGGGCCTGGCTGGTCTAGTGAAGAGAAGGATCAGGGGAGACAGGAGAGCATCTTCCAATATTTGAGGAGTTTTTGCAGAGAGGAGGAAGGGGGTCAAGCTATTCTCCAAAGCACCTGAAGGCCAGACAAGGAAGAATGGATGGAAACTGAACAAGGAGAGATTCAACCTGGAAATAAGGAGAAATTTTCTGTCAGCGAAAACATGGAACAGAAGTTGCCTTCGGAAGTTGTGGGAGCTTCATCCCTGGAGGCTTTCAAGAACAGACTGGGCTGCCATCTGTCAGAAATGATGTAGGGTCTGCTACTCGGGCAGGTGGTTGGACTAGATGACCTCCAAGGTCCCTTCCAACTCTGTTAATTTGTAATCTCTAAACATCTGAAATTTTATCATGTGACTGCAGAGGTTGCAATTGTGAAAAACGGACACAGGTCACTTTTTTCGTCGCCGTTGTAACTTTGAATGTTCACTTCATGAGCTGTTGTAAGTCGAGGACGACGTGCATTTCCAGGGCTGGATTTTAGGGCCATGGGGGTGGGGGGTGGGGAAACGGCAGCCCTCAGCCCAGGGATGGGACCTGCAGCCCAAAAACAATGCAATTCGTGATCTCAGAGGATTTGCTGGCTCCATTGACCCCTGCCGCGATTCCATTTACTGGGCCTCCTGCATCAGCAAAAACCCCAGCAGGAGGGAGTCGATGCTTGGCAACCGGTGGGTGCGAGATGCTTCTACCCCATTGTCAGCCTTGTCACCTGGTAGACAATGTGCTGCGCCGAGGGCTCTATAAAAGTTGCGTCGTCTCAGCATTTTCGGCCGATGTTGCGTGCTGCTTGCGGCGGCTGTGGTGGGTGACAGGCGCATGGAAGAGCAAGCCAAAGGCATCGGGGGGGAATCGAGCAGCACTCGCCACGGGCTTCTCCCTCGGATCATGGTGGGTCCCTGGACCGACTGCTGAAGGTAAGTGAGAGAGAGAGTTTCACAGATTAACAGAGTTGGAAGGAAGGGATCTTGCAGGTCATCTAGTCCAACCCCCCGCCCAAGATGGAGACCCTACAGATGGCAGCCCAATCTCCCCTTGAAAGCCTCCAGGGATGAAGCTCCCACAACTTCTGAAGTCAACTTCTGTTCCATGGGTTGATTGTTCTCACTGTCAGAAAATTCCTCCTTATTTCCAGGTTGAATCTCTCCTTGATCAGTTTCCATCCATTATTCCTTGTCTTGCCTTTAGGGGCTTTGGGAACTAGCTTGACCCCCTTCCTCCTCTCTGGGGCAGCCCCTCAAATATTGGAAGATGCTCTCCTGTCTCCCCTGGTCCTTCTTTTCACTAGACTAGCCAGGCCCAGTTCCTGCAGCCGTTCTTCATATGTTTTAGCCTCCAGTCCCCTCATCATCCTGGTTGCTCTTCTCTGCACTCTTTCTAGAGTCTCAACATCTTTTTTTTATGGTGTGGTGATCAAAACTGGATGCAGGACTCTAGGTGTGGCCTTACTAAGGCTTACTAAGACAGGTGGGTTGAAGTCATGAAGGCTTAGTTCACACCAAAGTGGCTTCATGTGGCTTGAAGCCATCGTTGTGTTATCAACTGCAACACTCTAAGCCAGGGTTCTCCAAACTTGGCAAGCTGGCTGGGGAATTCTGGGAGTTGAAGTCCACAGGTCTTAAAGTTACCAAGATTGGAGACCCTTGCTCTAAGGCTAAGCTAAAACCGAGCAAGGCACTTTCTGCCTCGGATCAGGGTTTCCCAAACCATTTCCTTCGTTATCCCAAACTACTGATCAGAAAGTCCTCATTTCAGTCCAGGTTCTGACTGAGTTTGTATAATTAACCAAAAAACCCCAACTTTTGTCTAATTTTATCCAAGTTTGGGAAGCACAGGCTTAGAGTGATATGTGAGACTGGTTTTTTTAGCAGTCTGAATAAGGAAGTTTCTTAAGATAGTGAGAAGCTCAGAACAGGAACATATCCATAGAAGAGAATATTCGTAAATCAGGGTTGAATTATGGGGTCCTTGGTGGTCTCTGAGCTTGGGGGTTTTCTTTTAGACCACTGATTCCCAACCTTGGTGACTTGAAGATGTGTGGACTTTAACTCCCAGAATTCTTTGCTGGCTGGGGAATTCTGGGAGTTGAAGTCCACCGATCTTCAAGTCGCCAAAATTGAGAAACTCTATTTTAGATGATGGTGCTTTTCAAATTTGAAAGCTCGTCCAGTAAATTCCTCTGCATTGATTAGATTTTACATTTTATTTGGGTGATTTTTATGGCCACAGCAGGACAGCTGGGCGCATAAACACTTAAATTAAATTAAATGAATCCATTGTTTAAATCAGCACCACAGGCTCAACCATCAACTACCCCAGATGACTATGGTTGTGCGTTATGTTAAAGCTCAAAAATCTCACCAAAGCAAACCAACCATAACTTCTTCTCTGAAAGCAACATAACAGGTAGTCCTTGACTTACAACAGCTTGTTTAGTGACCTTTCAAAGTTATGGCACTGAAAAAAGTGACCTTTGACCATTTTACACACTTACTGGTACGACCGTTGCAGGGTCCCCACAGTCACGTGATCAAAATTCATACGCTTGGCAACTGGCGTATACTTATGACAGTTTCAGGGTCACGTGATTCCCTTTTTGCAACCTTCTGACGAGCAAAGTTAATGACCGCGTTACTAAATGAACAACGGCAGTGATTCACTTAACAACGGTGGCAAGAAAGGTTGCAAAATAAGGGAAAATGCACTTAGCCAATGTTTCACTTAGCAACAGAAATGTTGGGCTCAATTGTGGTTGTAAGTCGAGGGCTACACGCACTCTGTTGTTAAGAATGGGACCATTGGAGACAATGACGTAGCTCGGTATTTCTCTCCTTGCCAGGACAGAGCATCTGTGACGGGGATACTGCATTAATTCGGAAAATACAGTTCTCCCAAAGGTGAGGAAAAATGTGATTATTGTGGTGTAAGCGTGATGGGCGTGCAACAGTGTGAGAATCACTAATGTAGGGTCTGGTGCTCTTTTTGCAAAAAATTTGTTCTAGCAAAGGACAAAGGAGGAATTTCCCCCCATGATCAGTAATCATTTGGATTGTGGATTGGGTGATACATAGATTAAAATTATTGTTAATCAGGGAGAGGTTATGCAGGGGCTAAAGGCTTATTGGTCCATCTATCTCTATAACTTTAGAATAGGTAGACTTCAAGTCCCAGAATTCCTTAGACAGCATTCTCCGCAACTCTGGGTAGTTAAAGAGAACTCAGGGAGTTGAAAAGTGTACATATCTTACTGAGGTTGAGAAACACGGAGCTAGCTGTCTAGATCAAATGGAGGATTCTGGGAGTTGAAGTCCACCCATTTTAATGCTGAGGTTGAGAAACACCGACTTAGCCAAGATCGAGGGAGGGAATTCTGGGAATTGAAGTCCACACATCACTTAAAGTTTCATAGGTGAAGAAATACGGAGCTAGCTGTCCAGATCAAACGGGGGATTCTGGGAGTTGAGGCCAGCCATGAAGGGAGAATTCTGGGAGACGAAGTCCACCCATCTTAAAGAGACTGAGGTTGAGAAACACTGAGCTAATTTGCCAGGACGTAAAGGGGGGGGGATTCTGGGAATTGAAGTCCATACACGGAGAACTGAACTACTCTTGCCTAGCTTTTTATGAGCAGCAAAACCAAATAACAATGGTTGCCCCCATTTCACCAGGGGTGAAATGCTCCTGGATCGGACCAGATCACTGTGGTTCGGTGATCCGGTAGCGATCGCTGCCCGGGTGTCATTACTTCCTGGTTTTAAAGAAGGTTTTTTTACGTTCTGTGCACGCACGGAAGGTTTTGTGCATTTGCAGAAGGTGTGCATGTGCATATAATGCACGCAATGCATGCACTTCCAAACCGGTAAGGAAGGTAAGTAGATTTCACCCAGGGGTGAAATGCTCCCGGTTCAGGCCGGCTCGGGTGAGTAGGTAGCGATGGCGTCGGGCAGTTCGGAGAACCCGTAGCAAAAATCCCTGCCCCCGCCCCCATGCCCAGCTGAGCCGCGCGATCATCAGAGCCCTTTTTTCTTTTAAATGGCTCTGACGATCCAAGCTCTGACGATCCCAGCTGAGTTGCCTGCCATCAGGCAACTCAGCTGGGATCGTCAGAGCCTTTTGAAAGCATTTTTTTTACATGGTTTTACATGTAAAAAATGGTTTTAAAAGTAAAAAAAAAAAATTGGCCACGCCAACCCAGTCACATTACCCCCCACCACCAAGCCATGCCCACAGAACCGGTAGTAACAAATTTTAGATTTCACCCCTGATTTCAGCTCTGCCCCCACTCCATCAGAAGTCATGAGGAGAAGAAGAAGAAAAAAAGTCTCGATTAGGCTGATTTTTTCCAGTTTGCAGAATTCCCCCCCAGCTCTTTCTTCTTCCAAAGGAGACCCGTCTGGAGCATCGTCAACACCACCAGGGTCCACGATGTTCGGTTGGATGGGAGGGGCTCTGTTGTGCGCCGTTTCTGGGCTGGTCCTCCTCATTGTTGCCACAGCGACGGACTTTTGGATGCAATACCGATACTCCGGCAGCCTCAGCAACCAAGGGCTCTGGCGCTTCTGTGTGGGGAACAAATGTCACCCGCACACCATCACCCTCGGTGAGGACACCACGGTTGGGGGCTGGAAGAGGGGGCTGTTTTCAACGCATCGCCCTAAGAGTCCCTCGGGCTGGTTTAGTGCAGGGGTGTCCGACCATGGCAACTATAAGACCTGTGGACTTCGACTCCCAGAATTCCCCAGCCAGCATGTCTTAAAGCATGGATGACTAGGGAATTCTGGGAGTTGAAGTCCACAGATCTGGAATGGAATGGAATGGAATGGAATGGAGAATAGAATAGAATAGGATAGGATAGGATAGGAAAGGATAGGCTGGGATGGGATGGGATGGGATGGGATGGGATGGGATGGGATGGGATGGGATAGAGTATAGAATAGAAATAGGAATAGGAATAGGAATAGGAATAGGAATAGGAATAGAGTAGAGTAGAGTAGAGTAGAGTAGAGTAGAGTAGAGTAGAGTAGAGTAGAGTAGAATAGAATAGAATAGAATAGAATAGAATAGAATAGAATAGAATAGAATAGAGTAGAATAGAATAGAATATGGAATGGACCTTGGAGGTCTTCTAGTCCAGCCCACTCCCCAACCAGGATAACCTATACCACTTCAGTTGCCAAGGTTGGACATCCTCTGAGCATCTATACAGGTAGTCTTCGACTTACAGCCATTCATTTAGTGACTGTCCAAAGTTATAATGGTGCTGAAAAAAGTGACTTATGACTAGTCCTCGCAACTACGGCTATGGCACAGTTCCATGGTCATGTGGTCAAAATTTGGGCACCTGTCAATCGTCATGTATTAATTAATTTATTTAATTTGTATATCCCGCCTTTATTACATTTGCAATTACTCAAGGTGGTGAACATATCTAACACACCTTCCTCCTCCTATTTTCCCAATAACAACAGCCCTGTGAGGTGGGTTCAGCTGAGAATGGGGGTCCAAAATGGCTTTTGTGGCTAAAGCGGGACTAGAACTCACCGTTTCCTGGTGATTGGCCCAAAGTCATCCAGCCGGCTTTCATGCCTAAGGCGGGACTAGAACTCCTTGTCTCCCACTTTCTAGCCTGGTGTCTTCTCCACACAGTTGCAATGTCCTAGGATGATGTGATCACCATTTGCAATTTTTCAAGTTGGCTTCCCACAAGGACAGAAGGCAGATTTGCCCAATGACTGCATTTAATTCACTTAACAATGGCAGCTATTCATTTAGCAACCATGGCAAGAAAGATGGTGACTATCAGAATTCTGGGTTCTAAGTAATTCTGGGAAGGACCGTCCTGACTTTGAATGGTCATTCAAAGTGACTGGTCGTTAAATGAGGACTAATTGTACTGACTTTCTTAACTTGAAGAAAGCATTCAAGTTAAATAACCAGTGGCTCTTGCTCCCCACACAGCTTTCTGGGATGCCACGAGAGCCTTCATGCTCATTTCCATCCTCTCCTCCTTTGCTGGGATCATCCTGGAACTGATGACCTACTCTGGCACTAACCGGTTCTCCCGCAGTCGCTCTGCAGGGGTCACCCTCTTGATTGCAGGTAAGTGAGGTTGGCTGGGGGATTCAGGGAGATGGTCCACCTATCTTCAAGCTGCCAAGCCTGACAAACCACCACTCTATCCAGATAAGCAGTGTAGTTTTGAGCACCTAGAAATGAACAAGGGGATTGCATTAACAGAGGGATACAATCAAGATCAAGGGAGGTACTACTACCACTCTATAAAGCCTTAGTAAGGCCACACCTAGAGTCCTGCATGCAGTTTTGGTCACCACACTATAAAAAAGATGTTGGGATTCTAGAAAGAGTGTAGAGGAGACCTTGGGCAGGGGATTGGACTAGATGACCTACAAGGTCCCTTCCAACTCCGTTAATCTGTATCTATCTGTATCTGATTACTAGAAGCCAGCATGAGTTTGTCAAAAACAGATCATGCCAAACAAATCTTATTTCATTCTTTGACAAAGTGACTAACTTAGTGGATCAGCAAAATGCCGTGGACATAATATACTTGGACTTCAATAAGGCATTTGACAAAGTAGACCATAATCTACTTCTTGGTAAGATAGAAAAATGTGGGATAGACAGCATCACCACCGGATGGATTTGTAACTGGCTGACAAATCACACTCCACATGTAGTCTTTAATGGAGATACATCTACATGGAGGGAAGTAGGAGTGAGGTACCACAAGGTTCTGTCTCAGGCCTAGGACTCTTCAGCATCTTCATAAACAATTTAGATAAGAGGATAGAAGGGAAACCCATCAAACTTGCAGATGAGACCAAGATGGTAGGAATAGGCAACATTTTAGAAGATAGGCTCAAGATCCAGAACGATCTTGACGGACTTGAACGTGGGCAAGACAAGAAGCAACAGATGGAAACTAAGCAAGGAGGGAAGCAACCTAAAACTAAGGAGAAATTTCCTGAAAGTGAGAGCAATCAACCAATGAAACAGAAGTTGCCTCCAGAAGTTGTGGCTGCTCCATCACTGGTTTTTAAGAAGAGATTGGACAGCCCATGTGTCCAGAATGGTGTAAGGTCCCCTGCTTGACTAAAGGGTTGGGCTAGAAAACCTCCAAGGTCTCTTCAAACCCCCCTATTCTATGTTCTATGTCAGGGGTGTCAAACTCAAGTCCCCAGGGCTGGATCTGGCCCATGGGGTGGTTAGATCTGGCCCTCAGGGCCACCTTGGAAACAGCAAAGGACTGGACCGCAGTACCAGCAAAAATGGAGCTCCATTTTCGCAGGCAGAGGGTTGCAGGAGGCCATGCCAGCCGAAAACGGAACTCGGCAGCCTGTTTTCGCTGGCAGAGCTGTGGCCACCACAGGCGCCCCTGACACGAGTGACGTCGAGCTGGCCACACACCCCCTTGCCCCCCCCCCAAGGTCAAACACAATTTTGATGTGGCCTTCAGTGAAATCGAGTTTGACACCTATGTTCTAAGCCTAGTTTGATATTTCCCCTTCAATAAAACCATCATTTTGTTCCCAGGACTCTTCGCCTTGCTGGGCCTCTCCGTCTACACCGGCGTGACCGTGAATTTCTACGGCAAGCGTTACGCTGACTGGCGTTTCTCCTGGTCGTACATTCTGGGATGGATTGCGGTTCTCCTGACCTTCTCAGCAGGTATTGGTGCTCTGTGAGCGTGCAGCAAGGTTCCCCTCGTCTTCCAGATCCTGGGACCCGCAGTGGGGCTGAGGGTCTCTCATTGCTGGATTCCCGAGTCTTCGTCTGATTGTACAGGTAGTCCTCAATTTACAACCGCAATGGAGCCCAAAATTTCTATTGCTAAGCATGACAGTTATTAAGTGAGTTTTGCCATCATTTTATGACATTTCTTAGCCATTGTTGTTAAATGAGTCACTGCAGTTGTTTGTGTTTGTGTTGCCTACAGATTGTGTCCTTGGGAACTCCACCGGTCACCCACTAGAATAGAATAGAAGGAGCTGGAAGGGACCTTGGAGGCCTTCTAGTCCAGCCCCCTGTTCAAGCAGGAGAACCTGTTATCCCATTTCAGAGTTAAGATGTTCACCAGTTAAGATGTGCAAACTTCAACTCCCAGAATGAGAAACACTGGGAAATTTCTCCGTAAAGCCAAATAAAGTGATGGTAATTCTGGTGAAGGATAAGCAGGAAAAAGATGGCATCAACCAACAGCTGGAACAGACCTATTGGTATAGTTTCAGGGGTGTCACACTCAATTTCATTGAGGGCCACATCAGGGTTGTGCTTGACCTCAGAGGGCCAGGGATGGGCATGGCCATGGTTGGCGTGGTCAGCTCAACGTCATTCGTGTTGGGGGCCACCTGTGGTGGCCAAGTGCTAAGGCAGGACTTCCCTGAGAGCCTCCCTCACTCTCATTATAATCTCCTCCTTCCCTCCCTCCCTCCCTTTTCTTCTTTTTCCTTCCCTCTTCCTTCTCCTTTCTTCTTCCTTCCCCTCTTTCCTTATTCTTCCTTCCTTCCCCTCTTCCCTTCCTTTTCTTTGTCTTTCCTCTTTCCCTTTCTCCTTTCCTGTCCCTTCTTGCATGCTCAAATACAAAAGGGGAAGAAACATTTGTTTTTAGTTTGTTTTGCTAACCCTCTGCCAGTGAAAACCAAGCCGGGGGTCCGTGCTGGCAGGGGCACTGTAGGCTGGTCCTTTGCTGTTTCCAGGGTGGCCCCACGGGTCAGATCTAAGGACCCCATGGGCCAAAACTGGCCCGCTGGCCTTGAGTTTGACATCCCGGTATAGTTGTTTACCAATAATGCCAATAATTGGCATTTCCTCCATCTTGGAAAAATAGTGAGAAATTTGGGCTAAGTTCTAATTACAAGCAAAATGCCCCAAACAGCCACGCCTGGACAGGGATAAAGGTGGGATATAACTGACCCTAATCCTCTCCCCTTTCTCTCCCCAGCTCTGTTCCACTTCTGTGCTGTCCGCAGAAATTTGTCTACCGGTGGATCCGGCGGGACGAGTGGTTGACTCCCCTTTGTGGCACCCTCTTGGCTCAAGTCCATCCCAGCCGGATGCCAACGACCCCCCCTTGTGCAACCACGTGACCCCCTCATCCGTGTTCTTCCTCCTCTGCCAGGTGCCCCCAGTGGGCTGGCTAATGCCGAGAGGCCACTAGGGCTAGTCCTCGACTTACGAACAGAATTGAGCCCGCAATTTCCGTAGCTAAGTGAAACATCTGTTGTGAGTTTTTGCCTCATTTTACGACCTTTCTTGCCACTGTTGTTAAGTGAATTACTGCGGTTGTTAAACAAATCATGCCATTGTGAAGTGAATCTGAGCTTCCCCGTCGACTTTACTTGTCACAAAAGTCACAACAGGGGAATCCCCTGACCCCGGTGTCACTGCATCCGTCGTAAATACGAGCTAGTTGCCACGCATCTGAATCTTGATCCTGTGACCATAAGGATGCTGCCAATGGTCATAAGTGCGAAAGTCACTTTTCTCAACTTTAAACGGTCACCGAGCAAACTGTTGTAAGTCGAGGACTACCAGTAGAAAGACTAAGGAAATGCAACACAACTTTTTCACATTCACTTAATGCACAAAATCACAATCCCCAGTCCATGAAGTACGATGGTTAGGTTCACACAGCAATTCAGGCAGGAGGGAACATCTGGATTCACCCATCTTCTGGGTCTGCTCAGCAGGTTGAACCACGAAGGAAGAGACCGGGTGGGTGGTGTTCACACAACACCACAAGACCCACAAAATGTTAACTCAGTTTAGAATATTGTATCCACCGGATGAAGTACGTTGTGATAATCTAACTGTGGGGCTGTGCCAATTCCCTGCCCTTCCTCCTAAAACTCTCCGTCTGTTCTTTCGGTCACTCTTTGCGTGTCCAAAGTTCCTCTTCCTTCTCCCTCACTCTGGAGAAGATGCTTTGTGTGTGTAATCACGGGAAGGCAATAAATGAGTTCGATCCAGTGGATCACGCTTGTGTGTGTCAGCAGTATTTTTCCCTTTGCTTAAAAAGGGTGGCCAGATGCATAAGAGGGGAGAACGGTTGCAGGAGTTGGATGTGTCTAGTCTAATGAAAAGAAAGACCAGGGGGGACATGACAGCTGTGTTCCAGTATTTGAGGGGCTGCCACAAAGAAAAAAAAGGGGTGGGGTTGTCAACCTGTCTTGCAAAGCCCCCGAAGTCAGGAGAAGAACCAATGGATGGAAACTAATCAAGGAGAGAAGCAACCTGGAATTAAGGAGAAATTTCTTGATGGTGGAAACAGCTTCCTCCAGAAGTCCTCCAAAGTCCCTTCTAGCCCTATGATTCTATGATTCTATGAGTTTGGGTGGGGTGTGTGTGGACTAGAAGACCTCCAAGGTCCCTTCAAGTCCTATGATTCTATGACTTTGGACAAGGGGGATGGAGTAGAAGACGTCCAAGGCCCCTTCCAGCCCTATGATTCTATGACTTTGGGCAGGGGG
>WNWU01000389.1:37006-53677 GCA_012654045.1 Ptyas mucosa | reverse complement strand
GAAGGGACCTTGGAATCTTCTAGCAATGAAATTTGCCTGGCATGATCCGTTTTTGACAAACCCATATTGGCCTTTTCCGGAATCTTCCCAGGTATTGAGGTCAGGCTGGTAGGTCTGTAGTTTCCTGGCTCCATTTCCCCCCTTTTTTGAAGATGGGAACCACATCAGCTCTTTTCCAGTCCTCTGGCAGTTCCCCAGTTTTCCAGGATCTTTGAAAGATACAGTTCAGTGGTTCTGAGGTCTCGTCTGCCAGTTCCTTCAGAACCGTGGGGTGATTTGAACTCGTCTAGGGTGGACAGGTGCTCACTTACCATTTTCTTCCCCATTTTAACTTGACTTCCTAATCTGTTTTTATAGTACCGTTTTTGATAGCTTGGACTGGTTTTTCCCCTTTGTGTAACGATGGACGCAAAAAATGTCTGAAAAAGTTCTGCTTTCTCCCTCTTGCTTCTCCCCTTCTTGCCATTTTCTCCCATTGATGGAACAATCATTTCCTTGACCTTTTTCTTCTTTTTTACATGCTGAAAGAAGTTTTTGTTTTGTTTTGTTTGACTTTTGTCACCTTTTGAGTTCATTTTGGGCCTTAGCTTTCCTGGCTTCATCATTGCAGGCTCGGCTATTTGCTGATATTCTGCCTTAGTTATGTGCCTCTCTTTCCACTTTTTACGTTTGTCCTTTTTGTCTTTTGATTTCTCTTTGTGCAGCCATCCTGGTTTCTTTTGGGAGCTGTTATTCTTCTTCTTCATTGGTATAGTGCTTGTTGGATATTTCCAAGGCTTCTGCTTCGGGTTCGAATTTCCCGGCTGGGAGAGCGTCACTCACGTGACGGAGCATTATCTGCGTAGTGAAAGAAATTGAGATGGAAGCGAGCTGCGTGAAAGCGAGGTTTCTTTATTTTTCAGGAAGTCTGACCTAGCCGTGGCGAGGACCAGCGTTCCTGGGTGAGCTGACATCGATATGAGGTAAGCATACATTTTTATACTCTGTTTTACAACTTCCATTCTTTGTTTTCTTTTGTTCTTCATGTGCGTGCTCGCTGATCGTCTTGTGTTTTCTTATTCTAGTTTTCTTGATTTACTTAATGCTGGGTGAGGATTTGGTTCAAGCATTATCTGGGCGTGTGTTCCTGTCCTTCCTAGGTCTTCTTGCTCTGTCTTTCACTCTAAGCTAATCGTGTTGTTATCGATTAAGCCCTCACGCCCAGCTTAGCTCTCATCAGAAAGTTTGGGCTACTGATTAAATCCTCCTTCTTTGCCCTGATCTAATTATCCCTTTTATTCTGTAGGAAGAAATATCCTTCTGGGTTCAGCTCCAAGTGGGGAAAAAGACAGTGGAAACATGGAGACTGCTTGGAAAGATGGTTTAATGGTGGACAGGATCACATGGTTTGAGTTCCTGAACAGAAAAGGGTGGAGATGCTGCGAGTCCCCAGGTTTTATGCCCTCTCTGGCTTTGAACTTCCTGGGGCCCAGAAAGAGCATCCTGATTGGTTGTCAGACTCCCAGGGGTTGGGGGTCTTAGGTAGCCTTGCTGGCTGATGTAATCTTCCCAGATGCCATGTGGTGAGTTTCTGTTGCTAGATGGGTCCTATTGTGTTAGTTTCTGTTGCTAGATGGGTTCTATTGTGTTGCAGTGTACATAACTTGCTGTGGCAACCACTCCCAAATACAATTCTTACAATAAACTGATTACAATATAAAGGAGACAAGAAAGAAAACCTTACAATGAATTTCCACCCTCCCCCATAGTCTCTCCAGACTGTCTTCTGGAGATTGAAAAGAGTCTTTTGGTCTTTACGTGTACATCTCAGGGTCTTTTTCTTTCAGGTCTGCTGGGTGGACGTACTTGCTGGTCAATCAAGCTTGGGAAGGTCTGCTCCACTCTGGTTGCTGTGATGACTTTCAGTGGAGGCTGGATTCAAACCCAATTCCTGGCTCAAACAGATGGAAGGTCTCCTCTGGAGGCAGCATCTGGATCCATGTGCTGTGCTTACACCGGTTGCAGAGTCATCTGTGCAGGGCTGAAAGACATGAGAACAGGGTCCCCTCCCCCCTTTTGTGGGTAATCTTCCCAGGAAAGGCACTGTAACAGGATTAGAGATGGGGGGGGAGGTAGATAGCTTGCAGGCAGAGTTTGAAAAGAAACAACAACAGTATTGCAGTTACTAAACAGATAATGCAGTTTCAACAAAATGGAGACACAACAGATGAAAAAGAAAAAACTGGATTCACATACTTTAGGAAAGAAATGAACAGCTAAAACCATTTAAACGCATACAATGAGTGCAAGACTAAAAAAATTTTTCTTGTAAATGAACTTAAAACGTTTCCTCATAAACTTGAGTTGTTACTTTAAGATACAGAGAGGGAAGGAGAAAAAAAATAGAAATAAAATGAAAAGTTCTCTTTACTCTGTTCTTGTTGGCCAGACAAACACAGGGCAAAGGCTCTTTCTTTTTTCTCTCTCTCCCCCATTTTTCATTGCTTCAATCTTTTTTTAAAAATTTCTCTAACAATTTCAAATTCTTGTCTCTAGGGATCAGATACATTTTACCGTTACAATTACTTTGAGGGTGCACAAAACTTAGACATACAAACATAAAAAACAAGGAGAGGAAAACAGAACTCTGAGATTTACATACACTGATCATTCTCGCCATAAATCTCAGTTAAATTAGGGAAGGCACAAATCTTAAACATACCACGTGGTTGCATAGAAGACAGAGAAAGAGACAAACAAACAAGCAAAACAAACAAAACCCCCAACATTCCTATTTATATATTTCCGTTTTCTTTTAAGTACCTTTATTTAGCCAAATTTGTCTCCCGGTGTTATCCCTTAGCATAGCCCATTTTTGACACAATTTTCCCGCTCTTTTCTTATTCATGCCACTCAAAATGGGCATCCGCCTGGCGTCCCAGGCCTTGAGCAATTCTCCCAAGGGGGTTCCTGCCACCCGCAAACTACCGCTTCCCATGACCCTTTTGGTAGAAGGATCACTTTGACTTAGCCGGGTGGCCTGCCGTCAGTTTTCAGAGAAAAGGCTCTGGGAAGGACTTCGATTCCCTTACGAAGTATGGGCCCCTTCCTGTAGGGAACTTGCCGTAGGTTTTCGGATCCAAAAAAGGGATCTGGGAGGACCTGCTGCCCCCAGCAGTGAGCACTGGCACCTCCTTACACTATCTCCGCATCTGGGCTTTTCGTACTTTTAGACACACTGGGATTCTCTTAATTTCCTTTTATTACCGTCTTCACTTTCACTTGACGTTTGCTCGGCTTCCGTTCTCTTTAAACACGAAGTCCCACATTCGGTGACACCACCCCCCCTTGCTTTCTCTATCCTACCAGTCATGGCTCGGAGGAGTTAGCGGCAGGCAGAGGTGCAGTTCGAGGTTGCTCAAAGAGGTGAAATCAGACTGTTTTCCGGGTGGAATCCCACACACACACTTCCTCCTTCCCTAACAGAAGGTCCTGTGCTCTGGCAAAACCCCCATGCTCTCCAGACTGTTGGTCTTTCTGCGGTTAGGAAATGCACAGAGGAAGCAAGATCCAGCTGGGAGAAGGGCCCTCACACACACACAGGCATACACACATTTCCCATGCTTTTCCATGCTTTAAAATTGAAATTTAGAGGTACTCACCTTCTTTCCAAGCAGCCTTTGAGCTCAACACTCAAAACCCCTTTAAAACCTAGTTCCAAATGGCCAAGGTCCAGGAAAACTTACCCACAGACTCAATGGGTCTGCTGCTAGCAAGGGAGGCTTACCTGGGCCAGGTCCATTGGTTAGGTTAGCTTGGAGTCCCATCTGTGGGGGCCAAATTGTAGGAAGAAATATCCTTCTGGGTTCAGCTCCAAGTGGAAAGATGGTTTAATGGTGGACAGGATCACATGGTTTGAGTTCCTGAACAGAAAAGGGTGGAGATGCTGCGAGTCCCCGGGTTTTATGCCCTCTCTGACTTTGAACTTCCTGGGGTCCAGAAAGAGCATCCTGATTGGTTTTCAGACTCCCAGGGGGTGGGGGTCTTAACTAGCCTTGCTGGCTGATGTAATCTTCCCAGGTGCCATGTGGTGAGTTCCTGTTGCTAGATGGGTCCTATTGTGTTGCAGATGATGGTCCATTGCCAAAGATGGGAGGGAATTGAGTTTCTGCCTCTGGCCCATTGAGAAAGGGTGGGGGGGGAAGAAGATGGGAGCTGCTTCGTCTTTAAAACATGCTTCTCTATTTCTCAACCAGGGAAACATAATATTCTGCCTTTTTAATATTTCCTAAAATATTTCATTCTTCTAGGAAAGGGGTGGGTGCTAACTTCCTACAATTCGTTATCCCTTTTTCAATAGTTTCCTGGCATGTCCTGGTTTTCGTGAGTTCTCTTTTGTTTCCTAATAGCAATGATGTTCCTGTGTTTCAATTTTGGGAAGGTCATTTTTTCTAAACCTATGCATAGTTTTATTCTTCTGAGCTGATCCTGCATTCTAATTACTATGGAGTTTTATACCTTTATACTGATCTGGCACTGCCTTGGTGGTGTTCCCATCCTACATGCTAGATTTGTATAAGCTTTATAATCTTATTTTGCAAAATTTCCCAAGCTTCTTGTGTTGTTTTCCCTTTGAGGATTCTCATCTAGGGAATCCTTCCCACGCTCTCTCTAAGTTTATTGAAATCAGCTCTCTTAAGTTTCAAGTTTCAAGTTTATTTAATTTATATACCGCCCTACTCCCGAGGGACTCAGGGTAGTGAACAGCCATATAATAAAACACATTAAATACAACATTTAAAACAGATTAAAATCCAATGAAATAATTTTGGCCGTGAACGATATTTAAAACCCCAATAATTTAAAACCAATTAAAATTTATATTATTTTTAAAAGAGGAGAATTAAGCCAGGCCAGCCTGGTGAAATAAAAAGGTGGTCAGCGCTCCAAATTATGATTGCTCTCAGTGCTGACATGAATGGAAAGAAAAAGAAAGGCCCTATGAGAAGTAGCAGCTTGGCTTTTCACCTAGTTTCTTCTTCCCTGGCAGATAACGTTACCTAGGTGATGGGGGGAGGGGGGAAATTCCTGTGACTTGAAGTAGTAGAGAGAAAGACTGGCTTGGAAGATGGCCAATGAGACACTGAGTTTTGTGGAACGGAAAGGGAGGGGTTTGGGATCAGAGGGTCAGTTTCGGCTGCAAATGAGTTCAGGACTAGATCATTATTTTTCAATAAATGAAAGATTTCATTAAAGACTTTGTGTTTGAGAATGAAATTTATTTGGGATAACATCGGAACCTGACAAAGGTCTTAAGTGAGCGGCGGAAGGTGCGTAGGTCCAGGATCCTCCGTATCTCCGGGGGGAACTCATTCTAGATAGTAGGTGCTCCCACAGAGAAGGTCTCCCCCTGGGGGCCGCCAGTCAACATTGTTTGGGCGATGGCACCCGGAGGAGCCCCTCTCTATGAGAGTGTACCGGTCTCATAGGTCCTAGGCTCTAATTTGACTTTGCTCTATTGCTTGTGTTTCCATAATGTTGAATTCGAATATTGCATGATCACTCCCCCCACCCCAAAGGTTCCTGTAGCTTCAACACCTTCTATCATCTCATCTCTGTTAGTAAGAATTACTGTATTTTTCGGAGTATAAGACACACTCCCCCCCCCAAATGTGGGTGGAAATGTCTGTGCGTCTTATAGAGTGAATATTGAGGTGGTGGTGGAGGAGGGTTGATGTGGCACTGATCAGCTGTTCTAGGTGGTGGGGATCGCTGCCGCCTATGCCCGCTGTCCATTCGTTGCGGTGGTGCTGAACGGGCCGCGGTGATGGTCGTTATTTCTGCAGTCCTAAGTATCCATTGGAGTCTGTACCTGTCCTGTTTGGTGGCTGCACCATACCAGACAGAAACGAGGATTAGTAAGCTACTCTCATTCCTGTATGAATGCAACAATTGGCCTTCAGATTGCTTTGTAACTTGTGTTAGTAAAGTGACATCCTGCAGAGCCACTGGTGGGAGACCTGCGCCATCTTCTCATCTGACAGAAGCACTGCATCCCATTTTTTTGAAATGCCTTTCTTTTTTTTAATTATTAAATTTATTTGCCACCCATCTAGATGCAAAGCGACTCTTTCTTTTTTTTTATTGAAAAAGTTTTACACGTACAAATTTTCCCCCTTTCCCCCCCTTTTTTTTCATTCCAAACAAATTTATTAACTCCTTTTTGCCATTCTTGCAGTGGTTTGTCTGACTTAAGCACCGGTATCATTTGAGATAAGAAAATAAATCTAGGTAAAACATTCATTTTTACTGCTGATATTCTTCCAAGTAAGGATAACTGCAGTTTCTTCCAAGTTTGCATATCTTTTTGTATCTTTTGCCACAGAACCTCATAATTGTTTTGAAACAGTTTTATATTTGAGTCTGCGATTTGTACTCCTAAATATTTGACCTTTGAAACAATTTCGAAACCTGCCACTCTTTCAAGTTCCTTTTTTTTTGCTCTCTGTCAAATTTTTAACAATCATTTTAGTTTTTTTCTCATTCAATCTAAAACCAGATACCATGCCATAATCTTCTATAATATCCTTCATCTGGATTATTGATTTCATCGGCTGTGATAGGGTAACAACCAGAT
The DNA here is from genome assembly GCA_012654045.1 of Ptyas mucosa. Classification (NCBI taxonomy): domain Eukaryota; kingdom Metazoa; phylum Chordata; class Lepidosauria; order Squamata; family Colubridae; genus Ptyas; species Ptyas mucosa. The sequence continues at coordinate 47,061 of WNWU01000389.1, read as the reverse complement.
CATCTGCAAATGCCCTAGTTCTATAGTCCTCTTGCCTTATGGCTATTCCTTTCAAAGATTTCGAATCCCGTATTGCGTTCAATAAGACTTCTAGAGTTAAAATAAATAATAATGGGGATAGTGGACAGCCTTGTCTTGTACCTTTTTGTATATTAAAATTTGATGTTAGACATCCATTAATAATAAGTTGTGCAGATTGCTCATGATAAATTGCTCCAATCGCTTGTATAAATCGCTCCCCCAAATCCATTTTTTCCAAAGTCTTAATTATAAAATTCCAATTCACTCGATCAAAGGCTTTTTCCGCATCCAAAAAAACCAGCGCTGCAGAGATCTGTTTATTCTTATCTAGATAGTCCAATAAATCTATAATTTGCCTGACATTCTCCTTCATATATCTGCCTTCAATAAATCCCGCTTGATCATGATGAATTACCTTTTGAATAACTGGCATCAATCTGTTGGCTAATACTTTTGCAAAGATTTTATAATCTGTATTTAAAAGGGATATTGGTCTATAATTTTCTGGTTTCTTAAGACCTGATTCTTCTTTCGGTATCAATGAGACAAAGGCTGTTTTCCACGAGGAAGGTATCTTACCTCCTAGTTTTATATTACAAAACAAGTCTTTAAGATGCTCAATCATTTCCTCTTGTAAAGTTTTATAATAAACTGCGGTTAGGCCATCCGTCCCTGGAGCTTTAGCTGTTTTCAGTTGTTTTATGGCAAAACTAATCTCCTCAACTGTTATCAATTGTTCCAAATTTTCCTTTTGAACTGATAAAACCTTTGAAACTCTCTTTTCTTCTAGATATTTATCTATAAAACTGTTCTGTATATTATCTTTAGCATATAACTTGGTATAATAATCCAAAAAGGCCTTTTTAATTAATTCTTGTTGATAAACTTCTTTGCCGGCATACTCAGTACTATCAATAATTCGTGTAGTTATTTGTTTCCTCAAAGTATAAGCCAACCATCTGCCTGGTTTGTTAGCATTAGTAAAAGTATTATGCTTTGCAAATTGTAAGTTGGTTGCTGTTTGATCTGCTATAAGCATTTGAAATTGATCCTTCAGAAGTTTTATAACAGTTTGCAATTGTCCATCTGCTGGTTTTTGTATCAATTGTTGTTCTTTCTTCTTTATCTCACTTTCCAACTGTAGTCTCTTTTTCTGCTGGTTCTGTCTATGTTTAGAATTCATTTGAATCAGTACTCCCCGCATATATGCTTTGCCTGCATCCCAGACTATTTCAATAGGGGTACCTTTATTCAAGTTCAATTTAAAGAACTCCTTTAAATGTTTTTTAAGTTCAGTTATATTTTTTTCATATCTAAATAAATTCTCATTTAATCTCCAGGATCTTCTTTCTCTTTTAGCCATCTCAATTTCCATCCAGACCGGACTATGGTCAGTCAAAGTCCTAGGAAATATCTTTGTCTTCTTTACTTTGGGAAGTACAGAGCCTTGGATAGTACAGTGGTCTAAAGCCCTGTTATTAACATCAGCTGCTTGCAATTATTGCAGGTTTGAATCTCACCAAGGCTCAAGGTTGACTCAGCCTTCCATCCTTTCTAAGGTAGGTAAATTGAGGACCCAGATTGTGGGGGCAATAAGCTGACTTTGTATAAATATACAAAAGTATGAAGGCTATTGCTTAGCGCATTGTAAGCCGCCCTGAGTCTCCGGAGAAGGGCGGCATATAAATCAAAATTAAAAAAAAAAAAAAAAGTAAATCAGTCGTTAACAAAAAAAAAATCTATCCTGGAAAAGGATTTATGCCTGTCCGAGTAGAAAGTATTCGTTTGGGTTGTGAACTCTCCAAATATCTTTCAATTCCAGATCCTCTTGCATTTCAAAAAAGGCTTGTGGTAACTTAATCCCTAATTTAGCTGTACTTTTTTTTATCATTTTTAGGTTGAATTACTCCATTCCAGTCCCCCATTATTATAATAGTTGTATAGTTCCATTCCAAAATTTTTAAATGAAGCATCTTATAAAAATTTTCCTGTTGCTGGTTTGGAGCATATATTCCGACCAACAAAGTTGGGCCATTATCTGTAATAAGTTCAATTGCAATATATCTTCCATATTCATCTGTTTCTATAATTTTAGCTAAAAATCTTTTATTTATATAAATCACCACACCATTCTTCTTTTCCGAATTTGAAGCAACAAATTGCATTCCCAATCTTGAATTTATCAAATATTTCTGATCTTGCAATTTTATATGAGTTTCTTGCAAACAAATAACATCATTATGAAATTGCTTCAAATAATGAAATACCTTCCTTCTTTTTTGTGGAGAGTTCAGTCCATTAACATTCCAAGACAAAAATTTAAGTGCCATTTGATCCAGTCTGAAGTTTTGAGAGCAATTGCTGAAGATTTTTTTCTACAGAAATAATCTTCAGTTGAGCTCCTCCCATGACTTCAGCTTGCTGCTTTCCTTTAGCTCTCTTTTCTCGTTGTGGTTTGTACTGTTCCTGTTGCTGTGCTTCCTTCATTTGTTTAGACATCGCTCTAGTTATGCGTTGCTCTTCCAATTTAGATGTTCTCAATTCAAGATCCAGCGCCTCCTCTGTAATAGTTTTAGATGTTTCTTCCAAAGGAAAAATTTCAAGTGGTGCAAAAGGGTCAACCACAACACCACCTACAGCTCCCTGTGCCTCTCTTGCCTCCTTTTGGGACTGCTTTATATGTGCTTCAGTTTCTTGTTCAAACTCAGCTTGTAATTGGTCAGAGCCTAGCCCGGCATGGGGTAACGGTTTGGGGGGTGCAGAACGAGGGATTGGAGGGGGGACGGAGGATCATATTTATGAGGGTTGCACCATCAGCACGGTAGTTGGGAGGGGCAGATATGGCGGGAGCAGGGGACCACATCATGTGTCGGGGGCGCGCACTCGCTATTTGAGAGCGATTGCTCGCCCCGGTCTCCAAAGCTCCACTCGGACACTAGGTAGCACAGATACTCAGGATCTGGGCCTTCGGTTGATGCTGTGCAATGCCAGGTCTGTGGTAAATAAGGCCCCCCTCATCTGTGATCTTATAAAGGAGGGGGGAGCGGACCTGGCAGGTATTACGGAAACCTGGTTGGGTCCAGAGGGAGGGGTCCCTCTGGTTGAGATGTGCCCACCAGGTTTCAGAGCATTCCATCAGCCAAGGGCCCAGGGGAGGGGCGGGGGGGTAGCGGTTATTATTAACGAAGATCTAGGTCCGAGGGAGACCACTGTGCCACAGATTGCCGGATGTGAGTCCCTCCTTATGAAATGGGGTCATGGGGTTCAGTTGGGCTTGCTGCTCACGTACCTGGCTCCCTGCCACGTGGCAACAGCCCTGCCCGAGCTACTCGACGTGATAGCCACGGTGGCAGTGGATACACCCAGGCTCATGGTCATGGGTGATTTCAACTTGCCTTCCGTTGGTGAAACGTCTGAGGTGGCTCGGGAGTTCATGGCTTCCATGATGGCCATGGACCTGACCCAATTAGTTCATGGCCCCACTCATGGGGGGGGGCATACTCTGGACATGATTTTTGTCTCTGGCCAGTGGTTGAGTGATCTGGTTATAGGGGGTATAGACATAGAACCCTTGTCATGGTCTGATCACTCGCTCCTTCGCCTAGATCTCCGAACCGCTACACCCCGCCGCAGGGAGGCGGAACCAACTAGATGGGTCCGCCCCAGGCACCTGATGGATCCTGATAGGTTCCAGATGGAGCTTGGGCCGTTTCCTGAGGATCTGGCACACGACTTGGCCGAGGACCTGGTAGCTGCCTGGAATCGGGCGGCTGGTGGAGCCTTGGATCGAGTCATGCCTTTGCGGCCTCTGACCCGGTACGGATCTCGAGCGGCTCCCTGGTTTACCGAGGAGCTGAGAGAGATGAAGCGCCGGAAAAGACGCCTAGAGAGTGGTTGGAGGGCCAGTCTCACTGAATCTGATCGAACACTGGTAAGGTCGCATATTAAGACCTACCTAGTGGCGATAAAAGCGGCAAAGTTGAACTACTTTTCCGCATTTATTGCATCATCAGGGAATCGTCCGGCCGCCCTGTTCAGGGTGACCCGCTCTCTGCTTCATGTGGGAGTGCGGGAGGATCCCTTGGAAGGCAGGGTGGAGGATTTCAGACAATACCTGTATGACAAAATTGCTCAGATTCGGGGGGATTTGGACTCCGACTGGGTAGATCTGGGCAGGGTGACAGGGAATAGTCTTGAGAATGTTATCTGGGAAGAGTTTGACTCTGTGACTCCTGATGATGTGGACAGGATTTTGGGGAGACTTAGTGCGGCCACATGTTTACTGGACCCGTGTCCCTCCTGGTTGGTACTGGCCTCCCGGGAGGTTACACGAGGCTGGCTCCAGGGTATTATCAACGCTTCTTTGAGTGAGGGTCACTTCCCTGCCGCCTTGAAAGAGGCGGTGGTGAGGCCCCTCCTCAAGAAGCCTTCCCTGGACCCGGCAGTATTAGCTAACTATCGTCCTGTCTCCAACCTCTGCTTTATTGCGAAGGTTGTTGAGAGTGTGGTTGCGCAACAGTTTCCACAATTCCTGGAGGAAACATCTTATCTGGATCCGTTCCAGTCGGGTTTCAGGTCTGGGCACAGCACGGAGACGGCATTGGTCGCGTTGGTCGATGATCTCTGGAGGGCTCGGGACAGGGGATGTTCCTCTGTCCTAGCCCTATTAGATCTCTCAGCGGCTTTTGATACCATCGACCATGGTATCATGCTGCACCGGCTGGAAGAGTTGGGGGTGGGGGGCACTGTATTACAGTGGTTCTCCTCCTTTCTCTCCGACCGGTCGCAGTGTGTGTTGACAGGGGGGCAGAGGTCGACCTCGAGGCCTCTCGTTTGTGGAGTGCCGCAGGGGTCGGTCCTCTCGCCCCTTTTGTTCAACATTTATGTGAAGCCGCTGGGTGAGATCATCCATGGCTTTGGGGTGAGATACCATCAGTACGCTGATGACACCCAGCTGTACATCTCCACCCCAGGCCACCCCAATGATGCCCTCGAAGTGATGTCCCAGTGCCTGGAAGCCGTGCGGATCTGGATGGGGAGAAACAAACTCAGGCTCAACCCGTCCAAGACGGAGTGGCTGTGGTTCCCGGCATCCCGATATAGTCAGTTGACTCCATCACTGACTATCGGGGGCGAGTCTTTAGCCCCCGCAGAAAGGGCTCGCAATCTGGGAGTCCTCCTGGATAGGCAGCTGTCTTTGGAGGAACATCTGACGGCTGTAGCCAGGGGGACCTTTTGTCAGGTTCGCCTGATTCGCCAGTTGCGGCCCTTTCTTGATCGGGATTCCCTGTGCACAGTCACTCACGCCCTTGTCACCTCCCGCCTAGACTACTGTAATGCTCTCTACATGGGGCTCCCCTTGAAGAGCACCCGGAGGCTCCAACTGGTCCAGAATGCGGCCGCGCGGGTAGTGACGGGAGCAGCGTGGCGCTCCCACATAACACCGCTCCTGCGCGAGCTGCACTGGCTTCCAGTGGTCTTCCGGGTGCGCTTCAAGGTGTTGGTGATCACCTTTAAAGCGCTCCATGGCATAGGGCCTAGTTATCTCCGAGACCGCCTGCTGTCACCGATGACCTCCCATCGACCTGTGCGCTCCCACAGAGAGGGCCTCCTCAGGGTGCCATCAGCCAAACAATGTAGGCTGGTGACCCCCAGGGGGAGAGCCTTCTCTGTGGGGGCACCCACCCTCTGGAACCAGTTGCCCCTGGAGATTAGGAGAATTCATGACCTCAGTGCCTTCCGCCGTGCCCTAAAAACATATTTTTTCCAACAAGCCGGGCTGGCTTAAGAAGAAATTTTAAATATTTTTAATATTTTAATTGGTCTGTGAGTTTTAAATTTTGTAGTCAAATTATATATATTTTAAATGTCTTAATATTTATATTTCATGTTTTTTATGTCTGGCTGTACACCGCCCTGAGTCCTCAGGGAGAAGGGCGGTATATAAATTGGAAATAAAATAAAATAAAATAAATAAATAATTGTGCATCCTTATCTATTGGTGAAGATGTATGTGGAGAAGGAGAACCCGCTTTCAAAACATTATAATAAAATTATTCTGCTTTTGCAATAGTATTAAGATGGTATCTTACTCCTCGCATCCTCAGTATTACACCTGTTGGAGCATCCCATCTAAATTGTATATTCTGTTTTTTCAGTTCTGCCACCAAAAATCCAAAATCCTTTCTATCTCTTAACATTTTGGGTGGTAATTCTTTGAAAACTCCAATCTCAACTCCATCAACTAGAACAGCAGTGACAAATGAACTTTGCAAAATATCATTTCTTATTCTCCTATCTGTAAAATATATCACCACATCTCTAGGCAGTTGCCTTTGTACTGCCACACGAGAGTTAACTCTGTACACCTTGTCAATCTTGCACAAGACCTCGCCAGGTTCTACCTTCAACAAAACCGCTAAAGCATCAGCACAAATTTTTCTAAGATCTTCCCTGCTGTTCTCTTTTACACCTCTGAGCCTAATAGCAAATTCCATTGATCGAAATTGCATCATAGTGATCTCATTTTCAATTTTTTGTGTTATTTCTTCAACTTCAGCAATTCTTGAGTCAGATGCTTTAAATTTAGTCTCCACCTCTGAGGCAAGATTATCCACTTTTTTATCAATCTGCAACACTACCTCAGACAGGCCTTTAACAACTGTTTGAATATCTTTATTAACTGCTTCATATTTTTCTTGAATAATTCCTTTGACCTCCTGTTCTGATCTCTTGATTTCTTTGATAATAAGGTCATAATAGCCTACTTCCTTTGTCTGAATTTGCAGCTGCGCAGTTTGAGGCTGCTTCTGCTTATGAATGGGGGAATCCCGCCCTGCTTGCTTTGTTGCCATTTTGCCTCTTAAAGATCTTCCTTTTCCACAAATTCTTGCAACTTTTCCCAAAAGATTCTCCAGATTCAATCAGGTCTATAACAATCAGTTACTATTTTTATTTTATTTTTTGTTACTTTTCTCCCTCTTCCAGCCAGATTTGTTACTTTAAAATGTAGCCGAATACACAAATCAAATTACTTTCGCTTTCAACTGCTCTCCGCTGAAAGCAAGCGCCATTTTTTTCTTTTTTCCCCCTTTCTCAGTTCCAAATTACTTTAGTCTTCCAAAAATTTCACAAAGCTTTAATACTTGCAGTTTAATAGGAAGTCCCAATTCTCCTTTATTATTGTTTGATGGTAATAATGCTGCCGCGCTATCTTGCTCTGCAGTTTTGCAGAGTTTCCCGGTTGTCCGGAGCTTCAGCGGCTTGGATAGGGAGTCCCACCCTGTTAACTCCCCAGAAACGAAAAAAGCTTTCTGGGGGTCTCACAGGGGACTCTACCTGCAGCCACCGGCTCTCCTCACGAAGTCTTCACGATTCGGAGTTTTTCGAGCCGTTTCCAGCCTCCGAAACGGCTCTTTAACAGGTGACAGGGCTGGCGGTCGTCAAAGGACTGTCAGCGATGGTCCGCGGCAACACCGGAAGTCCGCAAAGCGACTCTTTCAAAGACCACTTGGATGCTGCAACGGTCATAAATATGAAAAACGGTGATAAGTCACTTGTTTAGTGTCTTTGTAATTGTGAACAATCACTAAATGAATGATTGTAAGTCAAAAAACACTTGTATTACCCTTGTATAATTTTAAACCATTGTTCTTTGTTGATGTAAGACTTATCTGAAAAGATTGTGCAAATCGTGCCCTGTGCCAGGATTTCTCAACCTGTGTAATTCTAAGATGTTGCTTAACTTTAATTCTGGGAGTTGCCAAGGTTTTATTTTATTTATTTATTTATTTAGGTTGAGGAAGACATACTTTCCTGTCTTTCCCAGAACCTTTTTGGGAAAAAAACCTTTTTGATAAGAGTAAACCCTGAAATTCCTTATGAAGATTTCCTTGAGGAAGGTGAGGCTCAAATGTGGAAAAGAACCTTGGTGCAACATTTACTAACGGGTTTTGGAGGGTACCAGATGGCCTCTTTTTCAGCAAGCCGGGCTGGCTTAAAAAATAATTTTAAATGTTTTAATTGGTTAGTCACTTTTTCATGTATGGGGCCAAATTTATATATATTCTTAATTGTTTTTAATGTTTGTATTCTATGTTTTTTAATTTTGGCTGTACACCGCCCTGAGTCCTCAGGGAGAAGGGCGGTATATAAATCTGAAATTAAATTAAATTAAATTAAATTTTATATATATTTACATTTTTTCTTTCTTTTTTTAATATTAGTTAAAAAGGGGGGGAGGGATCAGATTGCACAATGAAAAAGGGGAAATCTGTTATAAGCATGCTATGTAACCTATATTGTATATTATTAATTGTAACTCAAGTAAAAGCGTTCCTAGAACCAAATCTCATCCTAGAAAAGGGAAACATCTGGGAATACCTAGCAAGAGAAATACTTAACACCACAGAATTCTGTTTAGCAGGAGGAAAATCAGTGAAAGACATCCTACAAACATGTGTAATGGGAGTAGCAATAGGACCCCAAGCTATACTCAACCACACGTGGCTTAGACATTTCCCTATTATACAACTGTACTCAACCATTTATGAGTGGGGCAACATCTCTATGACAAATGATCTAGACATGTACACCTTCCACATAACTGCTATCTCCGCCTCATCCCGGTGTCTTAAAATCTATGGGTGTAGCAAGTTGGGAAATGGAAATTGCATCAATTTAAATAACACAGAATTAAGGTGCAATAATACCTTAATCTCTGAAGTTATCTAAGGTTGCCTCATGGCTGGTTCATATTGTGTGGGCGACAAGCCTACTCATGCCTACCAGCCAATTCGACAGGGGGGTCATGCACACTAGGGAAGCTAACTATGTTAATGCCATCCCTACAGAGACGACACAGGAGGGCTTTCCATTCTCTAGAGGCAGACTGTGACTCCCAAGTGAGCCTACTCACCAAAGCAGAATATGTTTCATTGGCTATTTCACTAGTGGGAGTGCCAGGGCTAGCAATTTGAAATTCTAGAAACTTGAATAGTCTGGCATGCACCCTAGCAAAAGGTCTAAATTCAACTTCCCATGCATTAGATGCCCTAGGGCAGTGATGGCTAACCTTTTTGCCGTCGCGTGCCAAAAGTGGGGGGAGCGTGGGGGGTCACGGGTGCCTGTGCCCATGTCCATAATTCAATGCGTCCGCCCTCCCGCACATGCGCACGTAACCCCTCCACACTTCCCCCTGCTTTTGGCACGAGATGGCCCGGTGGGCCCGGTAGGCCCGTTTCCCCCCCTCCCCAGGCTCCAGAGGCTTTCTAGGAGCCTGGGGAGGGCAAAAACAGTCTTCCCCATCTCCCTGGAGGCCTTCTGGAGGCCGGAAACAGCCAGTTTCCCGACTTCCGGTGGGACCGGAAGGCTTGAAAATCAGTTGGCTGGTGCGCACATGCACGCTGGAGCTGAGCTAGGGCAACACTTGCGTGCCCACCAATATGGCTCCACGTGCCACCTGTGGCACCCATGCCATAGGTTCGCCATCACAGCCCTAGGGCCTAAACAGAGAATTGAGACAAGTCAGGGAGGCTACCTTAAAGGTTGGTCACCACCTTTAAAGCGCTCCATGGCATAGGACCCGGGTACCTTCGAGACCAACTTCTGCCACCAATAGCCTCCCACCGGCCAGTTTGCTCACACAGAGAGGGTCTCCTCAGGGTGCCATCGGCCAAGCTCTGCCGGCTGGCGACACCCAGGGGGAGGGCCTTCTCTGTGGGAGCCCAGCCCTATGGAATGAACTGCCCCCGGAAATGCATAAGATCTCCGACCTCCGGGTATTTCGCTGTGCCCTTAAGACCCTGTTGTTCCACCAGGCTGGGTTATCAATGTAATAATTTTAAATCAGGTGTTTTAATTTTTGGGGTCTTAAATTGAGCCGAATTATTTAATTATTTTAATTATTTTAATTGATGTTTGTCTTGTGCTTTTAATAGGCTGTACACCGCCCTGAGTCCTTCGGGAGAAGGGCGGTATAGAAATAAAATTATTATTATTATTATTATTATTATTATTATTATTATTATTATTAT
>WNWU01000389.1:22479-36996 GCA_012654045.1 Ptyas mucosa | reverse complement strand
TATTATTATTATTATTATTATTATTATTATTATTATTATTATTATTACCACCCTTGAGAATCGAGCAGCAATCGATTATTTACTATTAAGACACAATCATGGCTACGAAGAATTTAAAGGGTTATGCTGTTTTGACTTGGAACAAAGCTCAAAAATTGTAGATGCAGACATCAATCATCTGAAAGAACTGGCACAGAACATTGGCCATAGCCAGTCATCCCTAGATTTCTCTTGGCTCTTTTCTTGGTTTCCAGACTTCTCGTGGCTTAAAATTGTCCTAACAGGTATAGTCACTATCTGTGTGCTGGAAGCCCTCACGTGTTGTCTCTGGCTTTGGATTGGCTTTGTCATGAGATCATCCAAATCATCTTCTGATAAATTAGATCTATTACATTTTCTTTCACTCCTTCTCTGACATTACAATATTTTGCATCAATGTGCTTGCTTCTGGTTTTCTGATTTCCCTAACTGAAGCTACATTCCATACATGCTTTCTTACTGCAATCAGTAGGAGGGTGTTGGATTTCACAGCCAGTCAAAGTGGTTAATTGGAGAATGTGATTTATGACATGGCCAGGGAGCAGGGGAGAGACAGGATCATAGGGGAACATAAATCTATATGGGATTAGTTCTAACTGCATCCAAATATTGCCGAAATGGTGTTCCTAATAAATGATTATATTTCTTTTGAATTTTGGCTCATAGCTCATGAATTAATTATGGTATCTTTCTGAAAATTCACAGCTGTTATTGAATAAGCCCTTAGGCCCGGCTTAACTCTTAACAGTTCGCTCGGGTTATTGCTTAAATCCTCTTTCTTTGCCCTGAGCTAATCATCACTTTATTTGTTCTCCTAGTTTCTGCTGTTTCAGCTGTTTCTACTATTTCTTTTTTGGCATGTCCTGGGTCCTTGTGTTCTTTTGCAAGTCCTCTTTTGTTCTTTAATAGCCCTGATGTTTATGTGTTTTATTTGGGAAGGTCATTTTCCAATATCTGTGTGGCTTTTATTTCTCTGAGTTGATCCTGAACTATGAAGTTTTATAGTTCATAGTTTTATAGTTTTATAGACAGAGCTAGCACTGTCTTGGTGGTGTTCCCCTCCTACAATCCCTAATATTTTTTTTTCCTTGTATGTGTTATTCAGGTGTTTCTACATCTTCCTTTATTTTAGCTGGATCCAGGTCCGAGTAGATTTGATACTCATGGTCATTCTGGGCCATCATGAGAGCTGCTTGATTGTTTCCTGCCTTTTGCTGGGAACGGTTCGGCCTACAAGTCCCTGTGCAGCTGAGGCAGGAAGGAATACAGTGACAGATCTAATTTATTGTCCATCAGAAGATGATTTGGATGATCTCATGGCAAAGCCATTGGGTACGCAAAGCCACAAGGATCTTGTAAAGCGGTTTAAATGCTGTCCAGGTATAAATCGGAGGAGCGTTAAGATATTGAATTTCATAGCTGGAATAGTAAAGGGTACACTTGTAGTTGAGTGCTGGCTTCTGCATGAGGCAATCTGCACTATGATTGGTTGCTGTGGGTGTAAAGGGGGAGTTTCCCTTTTTTCCCGCCTTTTTCTTCTGTGGGCTGTTTACTGTTTGATTTACCTCATGAATGTTCCTGTGTTCCTGACTTATCTTGTCTGCTGTATAGATGTTAAATATATTTATTTACATAAAACTACAGGTTCATGTCAGTGTCTCTGATTTCCTTTGGACAATTGCTGCGCAGTTGCCTGACCCAGATCCAACAAAACCACTTCCAGGAATGCGGCTGCCCTGAAAAATTGGAGCCCCCTGAATAGAACCAGGACAGGCCGTGACAGAATTCAAGGCAGAACTCTTTATGTGGGGAATGGCCGAGAGTCTGCAATGGAACTGCAATGGGAAGGAAGAGGGATGGAGGGAAAGAAAGAAGGATGGAAGGAAGGAAAGATGGAAGGAAGGAAGGAAGGAAGGAAGGAAGGAAGGAAGGAAGGAGGATGGAGGGAAGGAAGGAAGGAAGGAAAGGGGATGGAGGGAAGGAAGGAAGGGGGATGGAGGGAAAGAAGGAAGGGAGAAAGGGGGATGGAGGGAAGAAAGGAACAAAGGAAGGGGGATGGAGGGAAAGAAGGAAGGAAGGAAGAAGGGGATGGAGGGAAGGAAGGAACGAAGGAAGGGAGATGGAGGGAAAGAAGGAAGGAAGGGGATGGAGGGAAGGAAGGAACAAAGGAAGGGGGATGGAGGGAAGGAAGGAAAGAAGGGGGATGGAGGGAAAGAAGGAAGGGGAATGGAGGGAAAGGAAGTATGGGAGGAAGGAAAGATGGAAGCAAGGAAGAAAGGAAGGAAGGAGCATGGAGGGAAGAAAGGAAGGAAGGAAGGGGGATGGAGGGAAAGAAGGAAGGAAGGATGGAAATGGTTGAAAGCTGGTTTGAGGGAACTTACACTTGGCCCCAGCAGTCCTACTGCACTCTCACCATCCCCTTGCCCCCTCCTCTGGGTCTCTCCTGGTGGTCTCCCATCCTATCCCTGAGGATGCCTTGCTAATGAAGCTGGCTCTCTTCGCATGGAAAGGGAATGGACCACCTTCTGACCCCCCAGACTCTGCCTTCTGCTGCCACATGCATGGCCCTTGGCTCTGTGCCCAGCTCCTGAGGCCAGGGGTGGGCAGGGGGCCTGCATTGGGTCAGGAGTGGTGTGGGGACCTAAGGCAGCCCCTCCCTTGAGCAGGGTGCACCGTATTCAAAAGGTGCCGGACCTTGCCTGGAGACCGTAGAAGAGGAGAGAAGGAACTGGAGAAGATCACACAATACACAAACATCTGCAAGTGGAAAGCAAAGTTTGCAACAACAGCAATAGGCGCCTTGGGTGCAGTCCCAAGTGGGTGCAAGGGCAGTGGTCCATAGCCGTCCTCTGGAGGGCAGCGTGTTTTCTACAGGTAGCCAATAGTAGTATTACGTCGATGGCGATTCTGAGTCATCCAGATCATGGTTGTCCCAAAGGTGCTTTTTCAGAAGGCAACTGGATTTGGTTTTCCCTTGAAGACGTTTCACTTCTCATCCAAGAAGTTCTGACTGAATGGTGAAGGATGGAAGGATTTATATTGCTTGCAATCCCCTGGTCAATAGCACTCTTTCTGAGAATTGCAAAGGCAACTCTGAGGTTTATTTGTGCCCTCAGGGTCACCTGAATAGTTCAAATGGCTGTGGAACCTTATTCACATTAACCTTACAAACCTTAAAGGATTGTAAACAGGAGAGAGGTGGTGTGGTATCCCTCCCCCACACACATTGTGAGAGGGCCGTTAAATGTAAATGACCTCTTCGACCCCTCTTTCAAACCAGAGGTCCTCTCTATCCATAATCTTGCCCTGATGGGTTTGTTCTTCTATGCTGTGCCATGCGTTTGTGAAGTGGTTGTTTTGTTTCTCCAACGTACAGATCTGTACATGTCTGACTGCTTTGAACTGCAATATATCACATTGCTCAGTTTGTGTCCGGGTGTTTTCTCCTTGGAGTGGACAAGCTTCTGCCTTAGTGTATTTTTGGGTTTAAAGTATGTAGGTATGTTGTGTTGTTTGAAAATCATTGTGAGTTTTTCAGATATTTCTGCAACGTACAGAATGACAGCGTTGCTTCGTTTATTGTTCACTTTGTTGTCTGTTATGGAGCTGCTCCTGCTCGGTCCTTTTTTGGATTTGATGAAGGTCTAGTTGAGCTAGGCATAGGTTCTGAGGACTTCCTTGTATTTTAGTTCTTTTTCTTGTCTCTCTTTGCTGATCAGTCCCATTTTGTGCTCCAGTGGGTGGTGGTATAAATACCATATTTTTCGAAGTATAAGACGCACCTTAGTTTTTGGGGAGGAAAATAAGAAAAAAGCTGATTGGCAGGTGGATCGGCCTCGGAATACCCCCAATCAGCTGTTCCCAGAGGTGAATTTTAGCAACAGGTTCCTTGGTTGTGAGCAGAAAAAAAGCCTCTGAAGCTCTGTTTGGGGGCTTTTTTTCTGAAACCTCTGTTTGAGAAGCTGGGTGGGGCTACATTTGGAGTATAAGATGCACCCAGATTTTCAGCCTCTTATTTGGGGGAAAAAGGAGCCTCTTATCCTCTGGAAAATACGGTACTGATCTCTTGGGGGGTGGGGGGGCTTCCTGTAAACTTCAGTGTTGAGGCTTCAGTCTTCCTACTGCACAGTCCAGGAAAGCCAGGGTGTTTTCCCTGACATCTTCCTGAGTGAACTTAATGTATCTGCCCATAGAATTGATGTGTTGGTGAAAGCTTCCAATTCCTGTGGTGAAATCTTGACCCAGGGATTGTCCACAAAGCTATGCCACTGGTCTAGACCTACCAGTAGGGGTATGGGGTGGGGGTGGGGGCAACCTTAGCAGTCTTCCCTCAATGCTCAGACTGGGAGAGGCCGAATCCCCTTCAACAGGGGGGTTCCTGTGACGGAATGAAATGGGCCAGATTCCCAGGAGGGAGGGAGGGAGGGAGGGAGGGAGGGGTGCATTCCAGAGGAGGAAGAGGCAACGTAGCCAGTGGTGGTATTCAGCCGGTTCTATCGAGTTTGGGCGAACGGGTAGCGGTGGCTGTGGGTGGCTCCGCCCACCTGTGGGGATGTATGCACGTCCCATTTATCCACATTTTTGACGCTTTGCGCATGAGTGGAGGTGGCCCGCGCACACTCACATTTGCAAACCGGTAGCGAAGGTAAGTAAACACCAGCCCTGAACATAGCATAGATATTATATTTGGGAGAAAGAGGCTCAGGTCGGCTCCTCCCTTATCATTTGCAGCTAATACGCATCTTGTACATAATAATTTGCTTCGATCTGGCAAGATTCTGTCTCTAGGTATTGAACTATCAAGGAATCTCTTTGGCAGAATCACTGCCTCTCTTTCTTTGTTTTCGGATCCTGACATTTCCTGACTCATCTCCATGCCCTGCTCTATACAGGTAGTCCTCGACTTACGACAATGGAGCCCAACATTTCTGTTGCTAAGCAAGACCGTGTTCTGACCCAGCCTTCGCAAGCAATGAGAAACCACTTACTCACAAGTAAAACATACCCGGTTTTAAAACAGGAACAGTCTTTATTCACGTTGGATAGATAAGGCACTCAGGCACTCGTCACTTCCTGCTTGAACTACTGCAACGCTCTCTACATGGGGCTCCCCTTGAGGTGCACCCGGAGGTTCCAACTGGTGCAGAATGCGGCCGTGCGTGGGATTATGGGAGCGACGGGGCGCTCCTATGTGACACCTCTCCTGCGTGAGATGCATTGGCTCCCAGTGGACTTCCGGGTGCGCTTCAAGGTGTTGGTTACCACCTTTAAAGTGCTCCATGGCATTGGACCTGGGTATTTGCGGGACCGCCTCCTGCCACCAATAGCCTCCCATTGGCCAGGACGCTCCCACAGAGAGGGGCTCCTCTGGGTGCCGTCAGCCAGGCAGTGTTGGCTGGTGACCCCCAGGGGGAGGGCCTTCTCTGTGGCAGCACCTGCCTTCTGGAACGATTTACCCCCGGAGATACGGAGGATACCAGATCTCCGGGATTTTCGCTGAGCCCTAAAACCTTTTCTTTTCCAACAAGCAGGGCTGGTGTAAACAAACCCCCCCCCTTTTGAGATATTAGATTTTTAATTGTATAATGGGTTTTAGTTGGAAGGTTTTTAAATTTTCGGCCAAAGTGTATAATTCTTTTAAATCTCTTTTAAATTTTGTATTTGAATGTTTTTTACTTGGCTGTGCACCCTGAGTCCAGCAGGAGAAGGGCGGTATACAAATGTAACTAATAATAATAATAATAATAATAATAATAGCAAAAATAACTAGTGTTATTTTGTTTTGTTTTGTTTGTTAAATCTAATGTTTAAAGTTCTTGGAAATTCAACCCTTGAATTTCCATATCAAACACAACCTCGGGGTAGCTTCCAGATTCCCTGCAGTTTGATCTCCCAGGTTAATCAGACTCCCACTTTCAGCTACTCCAAACTCCGTCTCTGTCCCTTAAGCGGTCAGTCCCACCAGCCTCTCGCTGAATTCCCAGAGCTTCTTGGCCAGCTGGTCATCGCAGGCCTGTGGTGAGGGCACCTTCGGCTGGCAGTCCACGAAATACCGCCCGCTCAGCCTCTCGATGCCCTCCCCGGTGGCGCAGTAGATGGAGGTCTGGGCACCCGTGTCACAATCTCGGATGAATGGCTGCATGAATGAGAGCAACCAATGCAACCACCGTGGGAAGGAGCGACCAATCTCGGTTCTAACAGCTCCTGAAAGCAAAAGAAAGTTGGTTGTGTGAACGGCCTGGGATGGAAGGAAGCACCCCTTGAATACAGTGCCCCCCTCTCAAGGGTTAGGGTTAGGGTTGACCCGTTGCCCATTTTAAATATTTTTCGGAAGACCTAATTCTGAAGTGAGTGGGCAATGGTCAAAGGTGTGTCTGTGAACACCTTCATGCTGCATTGCACACCTGAATCCATTGCCGTTGCCGTGCAGTAGTGGGTTGCTCCCGGTTCGCACCGGATCGCAAGAACCAGTAGTAAAGAATTGTAGTAGTTCTGAGAACCAGTAATAGCATTGGCTGGCCACACACCCGAACCTGTCCCCGGCCCAGTCACCCCTTGCTTACCCTCGCGCACATCATCAGAGCCTTTTTTCTTTTTTTACTTTTAAAAGCAATTTTTCTACAACCTCTTCGGCCGAAAAAATGCTTTCTCAGCTGGAATCGTCAGAAGCTTTTCAAAACATTGTTTTCTGCAACTTCTTAAGGTTGTAGAAAAAATGCTTTTAAAAGTTAAAAAAAAGTTAAGTTAAAAAAGTTAAAAAAAAAGTTGGCCACACCCACCCAGTCACATTATCTCCCCAAGCCACGCCCACAAAATAAGCCACGCCCACAGAACCCATAGTAAAAAAATTTAGAACCCACCCCTGGTTGGGTGGCTAATAGATTCAAATAAATAATATTACGTAATGATGGTCTATCTGTTCCAGTGGTGGGTTGCTACCGGTTCTCCCCGGATTGAGCAAACCGGTGGCAATGGCAGGAGGCTCCGCCCACCCTCTCAGATGCTTCTGCGCAAGCACAGAACCGTCACGCGTGCCCACGAGCGCCCACAAGCAAACCAGCAGCGATGGGTTTTGAAACCCGCCACTGACCTGTTCCCTGAGTTGGTTAAAATAGCATTTTAGGTAGAAATCCAGATTAGGCGAGACCTGGCTCAAAAACAGGAACTCAGAGGGACCTTGGAGTCCTAGTGGATGATCATTTAAACGTGAGCCAGCCGTGCGCGACAGCAGCCAAAAAAGCTAATGCAATCCTGAGTTGTATAAACAGAGGCATAGAATCAAGATCAGGTGAAGTATTATTGCCATTTTATAAATCCTTACTAAGGCCACACCTGGAATATTGCACGCAGTTTTGGTCACCACATTACAAAAAAAGACGTTAAGATACTGGGAAAAGTGCAGAGAAGAGCAACTAGGATGATTAAAGGCCTGGAGATTAAAACATGAAGAGCAGCTGTAAGAAGTGGGTTTGGCCAGTCTAGAGAAAAGAAGGACTACAGGTGACATGATAGCAGCATTCCAGTATTTGAGGGGCTGCCCCAAAGAAGAGGGGGTCAACCTATTCTCCAAAGCACCAGAAGGCAGAACAAGAAGCAACGGATGGAAACTCATCAAGTAGAGAAGCAACCTGGAATGAAGGAGAAACTTCCTAACAGTGAGGACAATTAACCAGTGGAACAGCTGGCCACCAGAAGTTGTGGGTGCTCCAACACTGGAGGTTTTTAAGAAGAGATTGGACAGCCACTTGTCTGAAATGTTATAGGGTCTCCTGCTTGAGCAGGGTATTGGACTAGAAGACCTCCAAAGGCCCTTCCCACCCTAAGATTCTAGGATTCTGGACCTGAGGGGTGGTGGTAAGAGACATTTCCCTCCGCAGCTGAGCTCGATGGAGGAAACTCCCAGGGTGCCTCTGGAGAGGGGGTCGAGGGAGCCCCCAGTGGGAGAGAAATGTCTGGGGAGGGCTCCATCTGGGGCGCCTTGGAGCTGGACTTCTACTCACCTGGATGAACCGCATAGCAGGTGACATTGGTTCCTTCCAGCCGGTTGGCCAACTCTCTCACGTGGAGAATGTTGGCTAGTTTGCTGTTACAGTAAGAATATAGAGCTTTCCACATTCCCTCCACCGGCTTGTGGATGGTCCGAAAGTCGATCTTCCCATATATGTGTCCATTCGAGGACAGAATTACGATCCGGCTCGGGGCGCAGTGCTTCAGCCGGTCCAGGACCAGGTGGGTCAGCAAGAAGTGGGCCAAATGGTTGACCTGGAAGGCCAGGTCAAAGCCATCAGCAGTTTGGCCATCGTGAAAGACCCCTGGCAAGAAAAGTAAGCGGATTACATGCAGTCTTTGGCTTACAACGGGTCACTTCGTGATCTAATGAAAAGTAACTATGAGCCGGTGCAAGTTCCAATATATCCCCCTTGTGGCCACATCACATAATTGCATTCTGGGTGCTTGGCAACCGGTCTGACCCTGGAAAGTGACTGCGATTTAGGACATTTTGGTCAAAAAAGGCATTTACTTGCAGTTTTCAACAAAAACACCCGATAGTGAACTATCGGTTCGCTTAACAACTGCCTCAAAAAAAGGATATAAAATCGTGTTTGTCACAGAGGTGACCTGCTTTACAACCATCACAACCTACGACCATAATGGGCAGGCTCCATCATGGCCATAAGTCGAGAATTGCATGTAAAATATCCAATTTGGTCTAGTGGTTAAGCCTACAAAAGGGGAGAACATGAGTTCAAATTCCACCTTAAGCCATGAAAGCCACCTGGGTGACTTTCAGGAAAATCACCAGGAGATGGGGAGTTTTAGTCCCGCATCAGGCATGAACTGAGTGGCTTTGAACCAATCACTAGGAGACTGCGAGTTCTAGTCCCGCCTCAGGCACGAACTGAGTGACTTTGAGCCAATGACTAGGAGACAGGGAGTTCTAGTCCTGCCTTAGGCACAAAAGCCGACTGGTGATTTTGGCCAGTCTCTCTGTCCACCTAACCCAAATCACAGGGTTGTTGTTTAGAGGAAAATAGGAGGGGGAAGGAGTGTTGGATCTGTTTGCTGCCTTGAGTTACTCATAAAAATAATAATAAATGCAGTATACGAAAAACAAACCACTACAAATAGGAGATAACTGCTTCTCAAGTTACGAGAGTCCTCGAAGGAACAGGGAAATCCCAAAGACGGCCAGAATCTTCCCCCTTCCTTCCCCCTCTGGAGACCCCGGGGAGGGTTTACTCTGCCCCACCTGCATTGTTGATGAGGATGTCCAGACGGGGCTCCGATTCTAAGAAGCTCTGCGCAAAAGCTCGCACGGAGTTCAGGCTGCCCAGATCCAGGATCATCAGGATCACCTCCGAGTTCCCACTTTCCTGGAAAAGGAGTGGAAGGAATCCTGAGCCTCGGGATCCGGTGTGGCTTCCAAGGCGGATCCCAGTTTACTCACCTTCTGTGTAGGTCTGCTGACCTCCCGGCAATCTCTTTGGGTGGTGTGTAACAGGGGTCCCCAACACTCAGGTTGCCGCCTCTACCGGGCCATCACCCATTGAGCCGCCAAACTGGCAGGCCAGTGCATGAAGCTTCATTTGTCCATGGGCGGGATTTAGGACTAAAACTCTAGCACCCACTGCCGAAGCCGCTGAAGGCGCCACCGCCAGCCCGAGGTATCAAAAAGGTTGGGGGGCCCTGGCATTGTCAGATATTGCCTGCATATGATGTACCAGGCACCAGAAGGGTTTATCAGCCAATGGACTCTCTTATTGGACTCTTACCCAGAAATCACTTGGATATCTTCCCTTCTTCTTCTCATTTGTCTCTCAACAAGACGACACGTGAACTTTGCTCTCCTCTCGACATCTGAGTCATACAATTAGGGTAACAAATGCAACAGGACACCCTGTTCATTATTATATGTATGTATATATTTGTAAATAATAAAACAACCTTTTGAACCTGAAGCTGTATTGACCAAACAACTTCCTCATAGAACCAAATGAGCATGACCCTCAACATACATCTGACAAATGGTAGCAGAGGATGGAAAATTATTGTTCAGGTCTATGAATGTTTTTTGTAAATTTTACAATCATAGAATGATTTTTCCTAACATGGAATCCTTGAACCTGAACGAATTATCTTTACAAGAGATTGATGCATTAACTGCATCTTTAACAAAACAGCACCAATCATTATCCAAAAGACTAAAAAAACTTTCTATTGAAGCTACGCAGCAAGTACAAACCTCTTCACTAAAGGACCCAATTTTTTCTTCTTCTCTTCACCCGAACATCAAAAGAACAGACCCACGCTTACAACAACCTTGCTTCGATCTCAATTCTACTCCAGCTCATGACTATCACCAAGGTCTTCAACCTTCTGAATCCCTTGTATGTTCCAACCCTATAAATTCAGACCAATTTTTATTTTCTCAAGCTTCTCCAAAACAGCATTTATATCAAGCTTTACATGTGACAGGCCTGCTAAATGCAGGCTGGACTCTTCGAAGAACTCTTGAACTGTTAAACACCCTTTCAACCTCACCAGACCTGGTAAGCAACAATTTTTTGCTTCAACCCATAGATTCCCAGACTGACCTTTTAAACACCCATTTTATTAAAAATCCTCCTTCCCCACCTACTGACTTTATTGCTTCCAAAATGGCTTCCACCTTCCCGAAAGCATGGCTTCAAAAGTGGCCAACAAAATGGCCACCCCCATACCCCACCATGCGGTCCACAAAATGGCCGACAATTTATATGACCATCTTCTCTCACACCTAACGACTCCAATCAACAATCCAACGTTCAATTACCTGTCTCTGCTAACAGTAACTCATTTCAGCCTTCTATTACTGTAAATTGCAATGATTTAAATATTGAAACTAATAATTCTTTGTCTTTATCTACTAATGTAAATTTATCTTTAGAAATTGAAACTGTTTGCAACATTTTAAACAACATGGCCCATTACCTTTATCACCAAACTTCAAAAAATTACAAACCTCAGGTAATAATTTCCCTACTTGGGAACATGAAACTCATTTACATCTTTTAAGAGAAGGCACATTCCTTATTATTGAATCTCCCCCTAACAAACCTTGGTCATCTGACTTAACTTTTCTTCACAATAGTGTTTATGCCACTCTTATGTCAACTTTAGAAAGTGATATTGTTCATTCTATACCTACAGGTTTTACTGCACAAGAAGTATGGCAATACCTACAAAAACATTACAACACACCCTCGCCTGCAACTATCGCTACTCTTGCCGGTGACTTTTATAGCACCATATATAAACCAGGCACATCTATGGCCAAACATCTTTTCCACCTCGAATCCATGCGAAAACAACTGATTCAACGCAATCATCCTGTACCTGAAACTGCCATGATTGGTATCATTTTTAATTCTATTAAACACTTTCCTGGTTGGTCAAGATTCATAAATAGTCTCCACTCCCTACCCACCCACATGTACACCGTCGCTGAAATCAAATCCAAATTAATAGATGAAGATAGGAGACGATCTAATGCTTATAAACATACATCGGAACCTCTCTATGATAGAAGACTCTACCATACTGATAGATACCCTACTTCTTTTGACCACCCCTTTTACCCTAAACATGATTCCCATCCTTCCCATTCTTTACACAAACCCTTCTGCCAAAACTGGCAGAACCACCCCTCTCAATATCAAAATAATTTTAATTATTGTAACTATAGAGGACGTTATCATACCTACAACTCCCATCCTCCGCACGGTGATAACACCACCCACACTCATGATACAAGGGGATACACTCCTACAGACAAGACTAACAAAAGATATCATACTATCAAAGAACATACTGAACCTAAAAGATCCATGCACACTGAATTTTACATTAGAAAGGGTCCCCCACACAAGGATTATAAAGACAGAAGGGGACAACATACTGAACATTCTATATATTCTAACTCCGAATCCCAAACACTTGGCATCTTTCCCAACACCCAACAATACCTGCGTGACACCACGCACCTATGGGTCATCGATTCGGTGATCACGGTATTTAGTGATCATTCAAAGTTACAATGCCACTGAAAAAACGATTTAAGAACGGCCGCCACACTTACGACTCTCCTAGCATCACCAGGGACACTTGATCCCTATTTGTGATCGTCCCAAGACGATTCGGACAAGCAAAGTCAATGCAGGGAGAAGCTGGATTCACTTAACAACTATGTGATTCGCTTAACAACCAAGACAAAAACTGTCACCAAATTTGGTCATAAAACAACCGTCTTATTTAGCAACGGGAATTTTGGCTTCAATTGTAGTCATAAGTCGAGGACTGCCTGTATATAGCCGCCAAACCTATAATCCATTCTGGGCAGTTCTGAATTTAAGTTAAACAACATAAAAAACGGTAATAAAACTATAAATCTGGAAAAAAATGCTCGTAAAGATATTGGCGATCTTGAGTCCAACTTCGGGGAGGATCTGCAGTGGGAGAACAGGAGGGTGATGGTCCTCTGTAGGTGTGCACTGTGAGGGCATTACAGGTAATCGACTTACGACCGCAATCAAGTGCAAAAGTTCTGCTGCTAAGGGAGACAGTTGTTAACCAAGTCTTGCCCCCATTTTATGACCTTTCTTGCCACAGTTGTTAAGTGAGTCACCGCAACCGTTAAGTTAGTAACACCATTGTAAAGTAAATTGGGCTTTCTTATTGAGTTTACTTGTCAAAAGATTCCTAAAAGAGATCACATGACGCGGGTTTTACCGTAAGTTAATGTTTTATCTCGTCTGTTGTACTGCCCAGCTATTAGATATACACGTATTTGTTGACGCTTCATTTAAACACAGATTTCCATTTGTACGTACAGTGTGTTTTATCCGTGTTGCGTATCAGAGATCGCATGATCCCTTTAGATGCCACATGCTAAATCAATGAATAAAAACCACCAGGAAAACACCTGAATATCAGAAGAATGGAGGGACGTCCGAGGCTTACCCGTCTGATGTCGTACATGGCCGATTCTCCCCTCCCTTTGTCGCGGCATGCCAGAACGACACGGGCACCCCTCCGGGCCAGATCCACCGCTGTGGCCTTCCCGATCCCTGCATTTCCCCCTAGGAAAGGGCAGAGAAAGGATCCATGGAGATCGCCCAGCCTTTGATGGGGACCCAGGAGTTGGGACTGCATCTGAGTGCCTGCAGTTTTTGTGGCGTTACAAAGTGAAGCATTTGTTTGGCAGGGTTTCCCAAGCTTGGAAACTTTAACTTCAACTGCCAGAATTAAACTCAGGGTCACCCGAGTGGTGCAAATGGGGCTGGAGCCGTCCTGGAACGGCTGAAAGGACTGGGGTGTAGAAGGTGCCACACCCACAATGTAGAAGGAGGCAGTCTGTCACTCCAGCTTCCGCTCCAATCCTTTCCTGCCAGCAGAAACCACCAGAGTTTACCACAACCATCAATTTTTTATTTTTTATTATTTTTTAAATTTTATTTATATGCCGCCCTTCTCTGGAGATTCAGGGTGGCTTACAATGCGTTAAGCAATAGCCTTCATACTTTTGTATATTTATACAAAGTCAGCTTATTGCCCCCACAAACCGGGTCCTCATTTTACCCACTTTAGAAAGGATGGAAGGCTGAGTCAATCTTGAACCTGGTGAGATTAGAACTCGCAGTAATTGCAGGCAGCTGGATGTTAATCAGTGCCTTAATCTACTGCGCCACTCAGGCCCCTCAGGCCTCAATTCTGGCACGGAAGGGAAGCAATTCGCCCTTCCGAGGCCTCCCGGCTGCTCCAAGCAGGGTCTCCGCCAGCCCAGCCCAGCCCAGCCCAGCCCAGCCCTCCCCCCTGCTCTTCCGCGCCCTCCTTCCTCCCTTCCTGGCCGGCTGGCATCCGCGGAGCCTCCCGGGTCAGTTCTCACCGGTTTCTTCCCGAGGGGCTTTTTGGCCGGAGTTTCTCGGCTGCCTCTGAGGCGCCTTTGGGGCAAGCAGGACCTGATGGGGGACAATCTGCGCGGAGCCACTGAGGTGGGAGGGGGCTTTCTGGAAGGAAGGAAGGAAGGCAATGCCCCCCGAGACCCCCCTTCCCCCCAGCTGACCTGTGATGAGCACCGTCTTGCCCCGCAGGCTGGCCGCGTTCCGGCACCGGTTGCCCGTCCTCAAGTAGTAGTAGAGCAGCGCGTAGAGTCCCAGCAGCAGCGCCGCGCCCGCCGCCAGCGTCCCCGCTGCCTCCATGGCCCGAACCCCGGCCTGGCCTCGCCTGCTGGCCCCGCAGCCCCGCGCTGCCTCCTTCCCTTTCCCCGGGACGCCGCTCCCGTCGCCCTGCCTCCCGCCCCGCCCCCGCGTGGGAAAGCCACGGGCACCGGCACCGCTGCCACTCTCTCGTCCCCACTCCTGGTTGACAAGCAAGCAAGCAAGCAAGCAAGCAAGGAAGGAAGGAAGGAAGGAAGGAAGGAAGGAAGGAAGGAAGGAAGGA
>WNWU01000389.1:1680-18351 GCA_012654045.1 Ptyas mucosa | reverse complement strand
GAAGGGACCTTGGAATCTTCTAGCAATGAAATTTGCCTGGCATGATCCGTTTTTGACAAACCCATATTGGCCTTTTCCGGAATCTTCCCAGGTATTGAGGTCAGGCTGGTAGGTCTGTAGTTTCCTGGCTCCATTTCCCCCCTTTTTTGAAGATGGGAACCACATCAGCTCTTTTCCAGTCCTCTGGCAGTTCCCCAGTTTTCCAGGATCTTTGAAAGATACAGTTCAGTGGTTCTGAGGTCTCGTCTGCCAGTTCCTTCAGAACCGTGGGGTGATTTGAACTCGTCTAGGGTGGACAGGTGCTCACTTACCATTTTCTTCCCCATTTTAACTTGACTTCCTAATCTGTTTTTATAGTACCGTTTTTGATAGCTTGGACTGGTTTTTCCCCTTTGTGTAACGATGGACGCAAAAAATGTCTGAAAAAGTTCTGCTTTCTCCCTCTTGCTTCTCCCCTTCTTGCCATTTTCTCCCATTGATGGAACAATCATTTCCTTGACCTTTTTCTTCTTTTTTACATGCTGAAAGAAGTTTTTGTTTTGTTTTGTTTGACTTTTGTCACCTTTTGAGTTCATTTTGGGCCTTAGCTTTCCTGGCTTCATCATTGCAGGCTCGGCTATTTGCTGATATTCTGCCTTAGTTATGTGCCTCTCTTTCCACTTTTTACGTTTGTCCTTTTTGTCTTTTGATTTCTCTTTGTGCAGCCATCCTGGTTTCTTTTGGGAGCTGTTATTCTTCTTCTTCATTGGTATAGTGCTTGTTGGATATTTCCAAGGCTTCTGCTTCGGGTTCGAATTTCCCGGCTGGGAGAGCGTCACTCACGTGACGGAGCATTATCTGCGTAGTGAAAGAAATTGAGATGGAAGCGAGCTGCGTGAAAGCGAGGTTTCTTTATTTTTCAGGAAGTCTGACCTAGCCGTGGCGAGGACCAGCGTTCCTGGGTGAGCTGACATCGATATGAGGTAAGCATACATTTTTATACTCTGTTTTACAACTTCCATTCTTTGTTTTCTTTTGTTCTTCATGTGCGTGCTCGCTGATCGTCTTGTGTTTTCTTATTCTAGTTTTCTTGATTTACTTAATGCTGGGTGAGGATTTGGTTCAAGCATTATCTGGGCGTGTGTTCCTGTCCTTCCTAGGTCTTCTTGCTCTGTCTTTCACTCTAAGCTAATCGTGTTGTTATCGATTAAGCCCTCACGCCCAGCTTAGCTCTCATCAGAAAGTTTGGGCTACTGATTAAATCCTCCTTCTTTGCCCTGATCTAATTATCCCTTTTATTCTGTAGGAAGAAATATCCTTCTGGGTTCAGCTCCAAGTGGGGAAAAAGACAGTGGAAACATGGAGACTGCTTGGAAAGATGGTTTAATGGTGGACAGGATCACATGGTTTGAGTTCCTGAACAGAAAAGGGTGGAGATGCTGCGAGTCCCCAGGTTTTATGCCCTCTCTGGCTTTGAACTTCCTGGGGCCCAGAAAGAGCATCCTGATTGGTTGTCAGACTCCCAGGGGTTGGGGGTCTTAGGTAGCCTTGCTGGCTGATGTAATCTTCCCAGATGCCATGTGGTGAGTTTCTGTTGCTAGATGGGTCCTATTGTGTTAGTTTCTGTTGCTAGATGGGTTCTATTGTGTTGCAGTGTACATAACTTGCTGTGGCAACCACTCCCAAATACAATTCTTACAATAAACTGATTACAATATAAAGGAGACAAGAAAGAAAACCTTACAATGAATTTCCACCCTCCCCCATAGTCTCTCCAGACTGTCTTCTGGAGATTGAAAAGAGTCTTTTGGTCTTTACGTGTACATCTCAGGGTCTTTTTCTTTCAGGTCTGCTGGGTGGACGTACTTGCTGGTCAATCAAGCTTGGGAAGGTCTGCTCCACTCTGGTTGCTGTGATGACTTTCAGTGGAGGCTGGATTCAAACCCAATTCCTGGCTCAAACAGATGGAAGGTCTCCTCTGGAGGCAGCATCTGGATCCATGTGCTGTGCTTACACCGGTTGCAGAGTCATCTGTGCAGGGCTGAAAGACATGAGAACAGGGTCCCCTCCCCCCTTTTGTGGGTAATCTTCCCAGGAAAGGCACTGTAACAGGATTAGAGATGGGGGGGGAGGTAGATAGCTTGCAGGCAGAGTTTGAAAAGAAACAACAACAGTATTGCAGTTACTAAACAGATAATGCAGTTTCAACAAAATGGAGACACAACAGATGAAAAAGAAAAAACTGGATTCACATACTTTAGGAAAGAAATGAACAGCTAAAACCATTTAAACGCATACAATGAGTGCAAGACTAAAAAAATTTTTCTTGTAAATGAACTTAAAACGTTTCCTCATAAACTTGAGTTGTTACTTTAAGATACAGAGAGGGAAGGAGAAAAAAAATAGAAATAAAATGAAAAGTTCTCTTTACTCTGTTCTTGTTGGCCAGACAAACACAGGGCAAAGGCTCTTTCTTTTTTCTCTCTCTCCCCCATTTTTCATTGCTTCAATCTTTTTTTAAAAATTTCTCTAACAATTTCAAATTCTTGTCTCTAGGGATCAGATACATTTTACCGTTACAATTACTTTGAGGGTGCACAAAACTTAGACATACAAACATAAAAAACAAGGAGAGGAAAACAGAACTCTGAGATTTACATACACTGATCATTCTCGCCATAAATCTCAGTTAAATTAGGGAAGGCACAAATCTTAAACATACCACGTGGTTGCATAGAAGACAGAGAAAGAGACAAACAAACAAGCAAAACAAACAAAACCCCCAACATTCCTATTTATATATTTCCGTTTTCTTTTAAGTACCTTTATTTAGCCAAATTTGTCTCCCGGTGTTATCCCTTAGCATAGCCCATTTTTGACACAATTTTCCCGCTCTTTTCTTATTCATGCCACTCAAAATGGGCATCCGCCTGGCGTCCCAGGCCTTGAGCAATTCTCCCAAGGGGGTTCCTGCCACCCGCAAACTACCGCTTCCCATGACCCTTTTGGTAGAAGGATCACTTTGACTTAGCCGGGTGGCCTGCCGTCAGTTTTCAGAGAAAAGGCTCTGGGAAGGACTTCGATTCCCTTACGAAGTATGGGCCCCTTCCTGTAGGGAACTTGCCGTAGGTTTTCGGATCCAAAAAAGGGATCTGGGAGGACCTGCTGCCCCCAGCAGTGAGCACTGGCACCTCCTTACACTATCTCCGCATCTGGGCTTTTCGTACTTTTAGACACACTGGGATTCTCTTAATTTCCTTTTATTACCGTCTTCACTTTCACTTGACGTTTGCTCGGCTTCCGTTCTCTTTAAACACGAAGTCCCACATTCGGTGACACCACCCCCCCTTGCTTTCTCTATCCTACCAGTCATGGCTCGGAGGAGTTAGCGGCAGGCAGAGGTGCAGTTCGAGGTTGCTCAAAGAGGTGAAATCAGACTGTTTTCCGGGTGGAATCCCACACACACACTTCCTCCTTCCCTAACAGAAGGTCCTGTGCTCTGGCAAAACCCCCATGCTCTCCAGACTGTTGGTCTTTCTGCGGTTAGGAAATGCACAGAGGAAGCAAGATCCAGCTGGGAGAAGGGCCCTCACACACACACAGGCATACACACATTTCCCATGCTTTTCCATGCTTTAAAATTGAAATTTAGAGGTACTCACCTTCTTTCCAAGCAGCCTTTGAGCTCAACACTCAAAACCCCTTTAAAACCTAGTTCCAAATGGCCAAGGTCCAGGAAAACTTACCCACAGACTCAATGGGTCTGCTGCTAGCAAGGGAGGCTTACCTGGGCCAGGTCCATTGGTTAGGTTAGCTTGGAGTCCCATCTGTGGGGGCCAAATTGTAGGAAGAAATATCCTTCTGGGTTCAGCTCCAAGTGGAAAGATGGTTTAATGGTGGACAGGATCACATGGTTTGAGTTCCTGAACAGAAAAGGGTGGAGATGCTGCGAGTCCCCGGGTTTTATGCCCTCTCTGACTTTGAACTTCCTGGGGTCCAGAAAGAGCATCCTGATTGGTTTTCAGACTCCCAGGGGGTGGGGGTCTTAACTAGCCTTGCTGGCTGATGTAATCTTCCCAGGTGCCATGTGGTGAGTTCCTGTTGCTAGATGGGTCCTATTGTGTTGCAGATGATGGTCCATTGCCAAAGATGGGAGGGAATTGAGTTTCTGCCTCTGGCCCATTGAGAAAGGGTGGGGGGGGAAGAAGATGGGAGCTGCTTCGTCTTTAAAACATGCTTCTCTATTTCTCAACCAGGGAAACATAATATTCTGCCTTTTTAATATTTCCTAAAATATTTCATTCTTCTAGGAAAGGGGTGGGTGCTAACTTCCTACAATTCGTTATCCCTTTTTCAATAGTTTCCTGGCATGTCCTGGTTTTCGTGAGTTCTCTTTTGTTTCCTAATAGCAATGATGTTCCTGTGTTTCAATTTTGGGAAGGTCATTTTTTCTAAACCTATGCATAGTTTTATTCTTCTGAGCTGATCCTGCATTCTAATTACTATGGAGTTTTATACCTTTATACTGATCTGGCACTGCCTTGGTGGTGTTCCCATCCTACATGCTAGATTTGTATAAGCTTTATAATCTTATTTTGCAAAATTTCCCAAGCTTCTTGTGTTGTTTTCCCTTTGAGGATTCTCATCTAGGGAATCCTTCCCACGCTCTCTCTAAGTTTATTGAAATCAGCTCTCTTAAGTTTCAAGTTTCAAGTTTATTTAATTTATATACCGCCCTACTCCCGAGGGACTCAGGGTAGTGAACAGCCATATAATAAAACACATTAAATACAACATTTAAAACAGATTAAAATCCAATGAAATAATTTTGGCCGTGAACGATATTTAAAACCCCAATAATTTAAAACCAATTAAAATTTATATTATTTTTAAAAGAGGAGAATTAAGCCAGGCCAGCCTGGTGAAATAAAAAGGTGGTCAGCGCTCCAAATTATGATTGCTCTCAGTGCTGACATGAATGGAAAGAAAAAGAAAGGCCCTATGAGAAGTAGCAGCTTGGCTTTTCACCTAGTTTCTTCTTCCCTGGCAGATAACGTTACCTAGGTGATGGGGGGAGGGGGGAAATTCCTGTGACTTGAAGTAGTAGAGAGAAAGACTGGCTTGGAAGATGGCCAATGAGACACTGAGTTTTGTGGAACGGAAAGGGAGGGGTTTGGGATCAGAGGGTCAGTTTCGGCTGCAAATGAGTTCAGGACTAGATCATTATTTTTCAATAAATGAAAGATTTCATTAAAGACTTTGTGTTTGAGAATGAAATTTATTTGGGATAACATCGGAACCTGACAAAGGTCTTAAGTGAGCGGCGGAAGGTGCGTAGGTCCAGGATCCTCCGTATCTCCGGGGGGAACTCATTCTAGATAGTAGGTGCTCCCACAGAGAAGGTCTCCCCCTGGGGGCCGCCAGTCAACATTGTTTGGGCGATGGCACCCGGAGGAGCCCCTCTCTATGAGAGTGTACCGGTCTCATAGGTCCTAGGCTCTAATTTGACTTTGCTCTATTGCTTGTGTTTCCATAATGTTGAATTCGAATATTGCATGATCACTCCCCCCACCCCAAAGGTTCCTGTAGCTTCAACACCTTCTATCATCTCATCTCTGTTAGTAAGAATTACTGTATTTTTCGGAGTATAAGACACACTCCCCCCCCCAAATGTGGGTGGAAATGTCTGTGCGTCTTATAGAGTGAATATTGAGGTGGTGGTGGAGGAGGGTTGATGTGGCACTGATCAGCTGTTCTAGGTGGTGGGGATCGCTGCCGCCTATGCCCGCTGTCCATTCGTTGCGGTGGTGCTGAACGGGCCGCGGTGATGGTCGTTATTTCTGCAGTCCTAAGTATCCATTGGAGTCTGTACCTGTCCTGTTTGGTGGCTGCACCATACCAGACAGAAACGAGGATTAGTAAGCTACTCTCATTCCTGTATGAATGCAACAATTGGCCTTCAGATTGCTTTGTAACTTGTGTTAGTAAAGTGACATCCTGCAGAGCCACTGGTGGGAGACCTGCGCCATCTTCTCATCTGACAGAAGCACTGCATCCCATTTTTTTGAAATGCCTTTCTTTTTTTTAATTATTAAATTTATTTGCCACCCATCTAGATGCAAAGCGACTCTTTCTTTTTTTTTATTGAAAAAGTTTTACACGTACAAATTTTCCCCCTTTCCCCCCCTTTTTTTTCATTCCAAACAAATTTATTAACTCCTTTTTGCCATTCTTGCAGTGGTTTGTCTGACTTAAGCACCGGTATCATTTGAGATAAGAAAATAAATCTAGGTAAAACATTCATTTTTACTGCTGATATTCTTCCAAGTAAGGATAACTGCAGTTTCTTCCAAGTTTGCATATCTTTTTGTATCTTTTGCCACAGAACCTCATAATTGTTTTGAAACAGTTTTATATTTGAGTCTGCGATTTGTACTCCTAAATATTTGACCTTTGAAACAATTTCGAAACCTGCCACTCTTTCAAGTTCCTTTTTTTTTGCTCTCTGTCAAATTTTTAACAATCATTTTAGTTTTTTTCTCATTCAATCTAAAACCAGATACCATGCCATAATCTTCTATAATATCCTTCATCTGGATTATTGATTTCATCGGCTGTGATAGGGTAACAACCAGATCATCTGCAAATGCCCTAGTTCTATAGTCCTCTTGCCTTATGGCTATTCCTTTCAAAGATTTCGAATCCCGTATTGCGTTCAATAAGACTTCTAGAGTTAAAATAAATAATAATGGGGATAGTGGACAGCCTTGTCTTGTACCTTTTTGTATATTAAAATTTGATGTTAGACATCCATTAATAATAAGTTGTGCAGATTGCTCATGATAAATTGCTCCAATCGCTTGTATAAATCGCTCCCCCAAATCCATTTTTTCCAAAGTCTTAATTATAAAATTCCAATTCACTCGATCAAAGGCTTTTTCCGCATCCAAAAAAACCAGCGCTGCAGAGATCTGTTTATTCTTATCTAGATAGTCCAATAAATCTATAATTTGCCTGACATTCTCCTTCATATATCTGCCTTCAATAAATCCCGCTTGATCATGATGAATTACCTTTTGAATAACTGGCATCAATCTGTTGGCTAATACTTTTGCAAAGATTTTATAATCTGTATTTAAAAGGGATATTGGTCTATAATTTTCTGGTTTCTTAAGACCTGATTCTTCTTTCGGTATCAATGAGACAAAGGCTGTTTTCCACGAGGAAGGTATCTTACCTCCTAGTTTTATATTACAAAACAAGTCTTTAAGATGCTCAATCATTTCCTCTTGTAAAGTTTTATAATAAACTGCGGTTAGGCCATCCGTCCCTGGAGCTTTAGCTGTTTTCAGTTGTTTTATGGCAAAACTAATCTCCTCAACTGTTATCAATTGTTCCAAATTTTCCTTTTGAACTGATAAAACCTTTGAAACTCTCTTTTCTTCTAGATATTTATCTATAAAACTGTTCTGTATATTATCTTTAGCATATAACTTGGTATAATAATCCAAAAAGGCCTTTTTAATTAATTCTTGTTGATAAACTTCTTTGCCGGCATACTCAGTACTATCAATAATTCGTGTAGTTATTTGTTTCCTCAAAGTATAAGCCAACCATCTGCCTGGTTTGTTAGCATTAGTAAAAGTATTATGCTTTGCAAATTGTAAGTTGGTTGCTGTTTGATCTGCTATAAGCATTTGAAATTGATCCTTCAGAAGTTTTATAACAGTTTGCAATTGTCCATCTGCTGGTTTTTGTATCAATTGTTGTTCTTTCTTCTTTATCTCACTTTCCAACTGTAGTCTCTTTTTCTGCTGGTTCTGTCTATGTTTAGAATTCATTTGAATCAGTACTCCCCGCATATATGCTTTGCCTGCATCCCAGACTATTTCAATAGGGGTACCTTTATTCAAGTTCAATTTAAAGAACTCCTTTAAATGTTTTTTAAGTTCAGTTATATTTTTTTCATATCTAAATAAATTCTCATTTAATCTCCAGGATCTTCTTTCTCTTTTAGCCATCTCAATTTCCATCCAGACCGGACTATGGTCAGTCAAAGTCCTAGGAAATATCTTTGTCTTCTTTACTTTGGGAAGTACAGAGCCTTGGATAGTACAGTGGTCTAAAGCCCTGTTATTAACATCAGCTGCTTGCAATTATTGCAGGTTTGAATCTCACCAAGGCTCAAGGTTGACTCAGCCTTCCATCCTTTCTAAGGTAGGTAAATTGAGGACCCAGATTGTGGGGGCAATAAGCTGACTTTGTATAAATATACAAAAGTATGAAGGCTATTGCTTAGCGCATTGTAAGCCGCCCTGAGTCTCCGGAGAAGGGCGGCATATAAATCAAAATTAAAAAAAAAAAAAAAAGTAAATCAGTCGTTAACAAAAAAAAAATCTATCCTGGAAAAGGATTTATGCCTGTCCGAGTAGAAAGTATTCGTTTGGGTTGTGAACTCTCCAAATATCTTTCAATTCCAGATCCTCTTGCATTTCAAAAAAGGCTTGTGGTA
The DNA here is from genome assembly GCA_012654045.1 of Ptyas mucosa. Lineage (NCBI taxonomy): Eukaryota > Metazoa > Chordata > Lepidosauria > Squamata > Colubridae > Ptyas > Ptyas mucosa. The sequence goes on along the minus strand of WNWU01000389.1, from coordinate 9,860 downwards.
ACTTAATCCCTAATTTAGCTGTACTTTTTTTTATCATTTTTAGGTTGAATTACTCCATTCCAGTCCCCCATTATTATAATAGTTGTATAGTTCCATTCCAAAATTTTTAAATGAAGCATCTTATAAAAATTTTCCTGTTGCTGGTTTGGAGCATATATTCCGACCAACAAAGTTGGGCCATTATCTGTAATAAGTTCAATTGCAATATATCTTCCATATTCATCTGTTTCTATAATTTTAGCTAAAAATCTTTTATTTATATAAATCACCACACCATTCTTCTTTTCCGAATTTGAAGCAACAAATTGCATTCCCAATCTTGAATTTATCAAATATTTCTGATCTTGCAATTTTATATGAGTTTCTTGCAAACAAATAACATCATTATGAAATTGCTTCAAATAATGAAATACCTTCCTTCTTTTTTGTGGAGAGTTCAGTCCATTAACATTCCAAGACAAAAATTTAAGTGCCATTTGATCCAGTCTGAAGTTTTGAGAGCAATTGCTGAAGATTTTTTTCTACAGAAATAATCTTCAGTTGAGCTCCTCCCATGACTTCAGCTTGCTGCTTTCCTTTAGCTCTCTTTTCTCGTTGTGGTTTGTACTGTTCCTGTTGCTGTGCTTCCTTCATTTGTTTAGACATCGCTCTAGTTATGCGTTGCTCTTCCAATTTAGATGTTCTCAATTCAAGATCCAGCGCCTCCTCTGTAATAGTTTTAGATGTTTCTTCCAAAGGAAAAATTTCAAGTGGTGCAAAAGGGTCAACCACAACACCACCTACAGCTCCCTGTGCCTCTCTTGCCTCCTTTTGGGACTGCTTTATATGTGCTTCAGTTTCTTGTTCAAACTCAGCTTGTAATTGGTCAGAGCCTAGCCCGGCATGGGGTAACGGTTTGGGGGGTGCAGAACGAGGGATTGGAGGGGGGACGGAGGATCATATTTATGAGGGTTGCACCATCAGCACGGTAGTTGGGAGGGGCAGATATGGCGGGAGCAGGGGACCACATCATGTGTCGGGGGCGCGCACTCGCTATTTGAGAGCGATTGCTCGCCCCGGTCTCCAAAGCTCCACTCGGACACTAGGTAGCACAGATACTCAGGATCTGGGCCTTCGGTTGATGCTGTGCAATGCCAGGTCTGTGGTAAATAAGGCCCCCCTCATCTGTGATCTTATAAAGGAGGGGGGAGCGGACCTGGCAGGTATTACGGAAACCTGGTTGGGTCCAGAGGGAGGGGTCCCTCTGGTTGAGATGTGCCCACCAGGTTTCAGAGCATTCCATCAGCCAAGGGCCCAGGGGAGGGGCGGGGGGGTAGCGGTTATTATTAACGAAGATCTAGGTCCGAGGGAGACCACTGTGCCACAGATTGCCGGATGTGAGTCCCTCCTTATGAAATGGGGTCATGGGGTTCAGTTGGGCTTGCTGCTCACGTACCTGGCTCCCTGCCACGTGGCAACAGCCCTGCCCGAGCTACTCGACGTGATAGCCACGGTGGCAGTGGATACACCCAGGCTCATGGTCATGGGTGATTTCAACTTGCCTTCCGTTGGTGAAACGTCTGAGGTGGCTCGGGAGTTCATGGCTTCCATGATGGCCATGGACCTGACCCAATTAGTTCATGGCCCCACTCATGGGGGGGGGCATACTCTGGACATGATTTTTGTCTCTGGCCAGTGGTTGAGTGATCTGGTTATAGGGGGTATAGACATAGAACCCTTGTCATGGTCTGATCACTCGCTCCTTCGCCTAGATCTCCGAACCGCTACACCCCGCCGCAGGGAGGCGGAACCAACTAGATGGGTCCGCCCCAGGCACCTGATGGATCCTGATAGGTTCCAGATGGAGCTTGGGCCGTTTCCTGAGGATCTGGCACACGACTTGGCCGAGGACCTGGTAGCTGCCTGGAATCGGGCGGCTGGTGGAGCCTTGGATCGAGTCATGCCTTTGCGGCCTCTGACCCGGTACGGATCTCGAGCGGCTCCCTGGTTTACCGAGGAGCTGAGAGAGATGAAGCGCCGGAAAAGACGCCTAGAGAGTGGTTGGAGGGCCAGTCTCACTGAATCTGATCGAACACTGGTAAGGTCGCATATTAAGACCTACCTAGTGGCGATAAAAGCGGCAAAGTTGAACTACTTTTCCGCATTTATTGCATCATCAGGGAATCGTCCGGCCGCCCTGTTCAGGGTGACCCGCTCTCTGCTTCATGTGGGAGTGCGGGAGGATCCCTTGGAAGGCAGGGTGGAGGATTTCAGACAATACCTGTATGACAAAATTGCTCAGATTCGGGGGGATTTGGACTCCGACTGGGTAGATCTGGGCAGGGTGACAGGGAATAGTCTTGAGAATGTTATCTGGGAAGAGTTTGACTCTGTGACTCCTGATGATGTGGACAGGATTTTGGGGAGACTTAGTGCGGCCACATGTTTACTGGACCCGTGTCCCTCCTGGTTGGTACTGGCCTCCCGGGAGGTTACACGAGGCTGGCTCCAGGGTATTATCAACGCTTCTTTGAGTGAGGGTCACTTCCCTGCCGCCTTGAAAGAGGCGGTGGTGAGGCCCCTCCTCAAGAAGCCTTCCCTGGACCCGGCAGTATTAGCTAACTATCGTCCTGTCTCCAACCTCTGCTTTATTGCGAAGGTTGTTGAGAGTGTGGTTGCGCAACAGTTTCCACAATTCCTGGAGGAAACATCTTATCTGGATCCGTTCCAGTCGGGTTTCAGGTCTGGGCACAGCACGGAGACGGCATTGGTCGCGTTGGTCGATGATCTCTGGAGGGCTCGGGACAGGGGATGTTCCTCTGTCCTAGCCCTATTAGATCTCTCAGCGGCTTTTGATACCATCGACCATGGTATCATGCTGCACCGGCTGGAAGAGTTGGGGGTGGGGGGCACTGTATTACAGTGGTTCTCCTCCTTTCTCTCCGACCGGTCGCAGTGTGTGTTGACAGGGGGGCAGAGGTCGACCTCGAGGCCTCTCGTTTGTGGAGTGCCGCAGGGGTCGGTCCTCTCGCCCCTTTTGTTCAACATTTATGTGAAGCCGCTGGGTGAGATCATCCATGGCTTTGGGGTGAGATACCATCAGTACGCTGATGACACCCAGCTGTACATCTCCACCCCAGGCCACCCCAATGATGCCCTCGAAGTGATGTCCCAGTGCCTGGAAGCCGTGCGGATCTGGATGGGGAGAAACAAACTCAGGCTCAACCCGTCCAAGACGGAGTGGCTGTGGTTCCCGGCATCCCGATATAGTCAGTTGACTCCATCACTGACTATCGGGGGCGAGTCTTTAGCCCCCGCAGAAAGGGCTCGCAATCTGGGAGTCCTCCTGGATAGGCAGCTGTCTTTGGAGGAACATCTGACGGCTGTAGCCAGGGGGACCTTTTGTCAGGTTCGCCTGATTCGCCAGTTGCGGCCCTTTCTTGATCGGGATTCCCTGTGCACAGTCACTCACGCCCTTGTCACCTCCCGCCTAGACTACTGTAATGCTCTCTACATGGGGCTCCCCTTGAAGAGCACCCGGAGGCTCCAACTGGTCCAGAATGCGGCCGCGCGGGTAGTGACGGGAGCAGCGTGGCGCTCCCACATAACACCGCTCCTGCGCGAGCTGCACTGGCTTCCAGTGGTCTTCCGGGTGCGCTTCAAGGTGTTGGTGATCACCTTTAAAGCGCTCCATGGCATAGGGCCTAGTTATCTCCGAGACCGCCTGCTGTCACCGATGACCTCCCATCGACCTGTGCGCTCCCACAGAGAGGGCCTCCTCAGGGTGCCATCAGCCAAACAATGTAGGCTGGTGACCCCCAGGGGGAGAGCCTTCTCTGTGGGGGCACCCACCCTCTGGAACCAGTTGCCCCTGGAGATTAGGAGAATTCATGACCTCAGTGCCTTCCGCCGTGCCCTAAAAACATATTTTTTCCAACAAGCCGGGCTGGCTTAAGAAGAAATTTTAAATATTTTTAATATTTTAATTGGTCTGTGAGTTTTAAATTTTGTAGTCAAATTATATATATTTTAAATGTCTTAATATTTATATTTCATGTTTTTTATGTCTGGCTGTACACCGCCCTGAGTCCTCAGGGAGAAGGGCGGTATATAAATTGGAAATAAAATAAAATAAAATAAATAAATAATTGTGCATCCTTATCTATTGGTGAAGATGTATGTGGAGAAGGAGAACCCGCTTTCAAAACATTATAATAAAATTATTCTGCTTTTGCAATAGTATTAAGATGGTATCTTACTCCTCGCATCCTCAGTATTACACCTGTTGGAGCATCCCATCTAAATTGTATATTCTGTTTTTTCAGTTCTGCCACCAAAAATCCAAAATCCTTTCTATCTCTTAACATTTTGGGTGGTAATTCTTTGAAAACTCCAATCTCAACTCCATCAACTAGAACAGCAGTGACAAATGAACTTTGCAAAATATCATTTCTTATTCTCCTATCTGTAAAATATATCACCACATCTCTAGGCAGTTGCCTTTGTACTGCCACACGAGAGTTAACTCTGTACACCTTGTCAATCTTGCACAAGACCTCGCCAGGTTCTACCTTCAACAAAACCGCTAAAGCATCAGCACAAATTTTTCTAAGATCTTCCCTGCTGTTCTCTTTTACACCTCTGAGCCTAATAGCAAATTCCATTGATCGAAATTGCATCATAGTGATCTCATTTTCAATTTTTTGTGTTATTTCTTCAACTTCAGCAATTCTTGAGTCAGATGCTTTAAATTTAGTCTCCACCTCTGAGGCAAGATTATCCACTTTTTTATCAATCTGCAACACTACCTCAGACAGGCCTTTAACAACTGTTTGAATATCTTTATTAACTGCTTCATATTTTTCTTGAATAATTCCTTTGACCTCCTGTTCTGATCTCTTGATTTCTTTGATAATAAGGTCATAATAGCCTACTTCCTTTGTCTGAATTTGCAGCTGCGCAGTTTGAGGCTGCTTCTGCTTATGAATGGGGGAATCCCGCCCTGCTTGCTTTGTTGCCATTTTGCCTCTTAAAGATCTTCCTTTTCCACAAATTCTTGCAACTTTTCCCAAAAGATTCTCCAGATTCAATCAGGTCTATAACAATCAGTTACTATTTTTATTTTATTTTTTGTTACTTTTCTCCCTCTTCCAGCCAGATTTGTTACTTTAAAATGTAGCCGAATACACAAATCAAATTACTTTCGCTTTCAACTGCTCTCCGCTGAAAGCAAGCGCCATTTTTTTCTTTTTTCCCCCTTTCTCAGTTCCAAATTACTTTAGTCTTCCAAAAATTTCACAAAGCTTTAATACTTGCAGTTTAATAGGAAGTCCCAATTCTCCTTTATTATTGTTTGATGGTAATAATGCTGCCGCGCTATCTTGCTCTGCAGTTTTGCAGAGTTTCCCGGTTGTCCGGAGCTTCAGCGGCTTGGATAGGGAGTCCCACCCTGTTAACTCCCCAGAAACGAAAAAAGCTTTCTGGGGGTCTCACAGGGGACTCTACCTGCAGCCACCGGCTCTCCTCACGAAGTCTTCACGATTCGGAGTTTTTCGAGCCGTTTCCAGCCTCCGAAACGGCTCTTTAACAGGTGACAGGGCTGGCGGTCGTCAAAGGACTGTCAGCGATGGTCCGCGGCAACACCGGAAGTCCGCAAAGCGACTCTTTCAAAGACCACTTGGATGCTGCAACGGTCATAAATATGAAAAACGGTGATAAGTCACTTGTTTAGTGTCTTTGTAATTGTGAACAATCACTAAATGAATGATTGTAAGTCAAAAAACACTTGTATTACCCTTGTATAATTTTAAACCATTGTTCTTTGTTGATGTAAGACTTATCTGAAAAGATTGTGCAAATCGTGCCCTGTGCCAGGATTTCTCAACCTGTGTAATTCTAAGATGTTGCTTAACTTTAATTCTGGGAGTTGCCAAGGTTTTATTTTATTTATTTATTTATTTAGGTTGAGGAAGACATACTTTCCTGTCTTTCCCAGAACCTTTTTGGGAAAAAAACCTTTTTGATAAGAGTAAACCCTGAAATTCCTTATGAAGATTTCCTTGAGGAAGGTGAGGCTCAAATGTGGAAAAGAACCTTGGTGCAACATTTACTAACGGGTTTTGGAGGGTACCAGATGGCCTCTTTTTCAGCAAGCCGGGCTGGCTTAAAAAATAATTTTAAATGTTTTAATTGGTTAGTCACTTTTTCATGTATGGGGCCAAATTTATATATATTCTTAATTGTTTTTAATGTTTGTATTCTATGTTTTTTAATTTTGGCTGTACACCGCCCTGAGTCCTCAGGGAGAAGGGCGGTATATAAATCTGAAATTAAATTAAATTAAATTAAATTTTATATATATTTACATTTTTTCTTTCTTTTTTTAATATTAGTTAAAAAGGGGGGGAGGGATCAGATTGCACAATGAAAAAGGGGAAATCTGTTATAAGCATGCTATGTAACCTATATTGTATATTATTAATTGTAACTCAAGTAAAAGCGTTCCTAGAACCAAATCTCATCCTAGAAAAGGGAAACATCTGGGAATACCTAGCAAGAGAAATACTTAACACCACAGAATTCTGTTTAGCAGGAGGAAAATCAGTGAAAGACATCCTACAAACATGTGTAATGGGAGTAGCAATAGGACCCCAAGCTATACTCAACCACACGTGGCTTAGACATTTCCCTATTATACAACTGTACTCAACCATTTATGAGTGGGGCAACATCTCTATGACAAATGATCTAGACATGTACACCTTCCACATAACTGCTATCTCCGCCTCATCCCGGTGTCTTAAAATCTATGGGTGTAGCAAGTTGGGAAATGGAAATTGCATCAATTTAAATAACACAGAATTAAGGTGCAATAATACCTTAATCTCTGAAGTTATCTAAGGTTGCCTCATGGCTGGTTCATATTGTGTGGGCGACAAGCCTACTCATGCCTACCAGCCAATTCGACAGGGGGGTCATGCACACTAGGGAAGCTAACTATGTTAATGCCATCCCTACAGAGACGACACAGGAGGGCTTTCCATTCTCTAGAGGCAGACTGTGACTCCCAAGTGAGCCTACTCACCAAAGCAGAATATGTTTCATTGGCTATTTCACTAGTGGGAGTGCCAGGGCTAGCAATTTGAAATTCTAGAAACTTGAATAGTCTGGCATGCACCCTAGCAAAAGGTCTAAATTCAACTTCCCATGCATTAGATGCCCTAGGGCAGTGATGGCTAACCTTTTTGCCGTCGCGTGCCAAAAGTGGGGGGAGCGTGGGGGGTCACGGGTGCCTGTGCCCATGTCCATAATTCAATGCGTCCGCCCTCCCGCACATGCGCACGTAACCCCTCCACACTTCCCCCTGCTTTTGGCACGAGATGGCCCGGTGGGCCCGGTAGGCCCGTTTCCCCCCCTCCCCAGGCTCCAGAGGCTTTCTAGGAGCCTGGGGAGGGCAAAAACAGTCTTCCCCATCTCCCTGGAGGCCTTCTGGAGGCCGGAAACAGCCAGTTTCCCGACTTCCGGTGGGACCGGAAGGCTTGAAAATCAGTTGGCTGGTGCGCACATGCACGCTGGAGCTGAGCTAGGGCAACACTTGCGTGCCCACCAATATGGCTCCACGTGCCACCTGTGGCACCCATGCCATAGGTTCGCCATCACAGCCCTAGGGCCTAAACAGAGAATTGAGACAAGTCAGGGAGGCTACCTTAAAGGTTGGTCACCACCTTTAAAGCGCTCCATGGCATAGGACCCGGGTACCTTCGAGACCAACTTCTGCCACCAATAGCCTCCCACCGGCCAGTTTGCTCACACAGAGAGGGTCTCCTCAGGGTGCCATCGGCCAAGCTCTGCCGGCTGGCGACACCCAGGGGGAGGGCCTTCTCTGTGGGAGCCCAGCCCTATGGAATGAACTGCCCCCGGAAATGCATAAGATCTCCGACCTCCGGGTATTTCGCTGTGCCCTTAAGACCCTGTTGTTCCACCAGGCTGGGTTATCAATGTAATAATTTTAAATCAGGTGTTTTAATTTTTGGGGTCTTAAATTGAGCCGAATTATTTAATTATTTTAATTATTTTAATTGATGTTTGTCTTGTGCTTTTAATAGGCTGTACACCGCCCTGAGTCCTTCGGGAGAAGGGCGGTATAGAAATAAAATTATTATTATTATTATTATTATTATTATTATTATTATTATTATTAT
>WNWU01000386.1:717708-770205 GCA_012654045.1 Ptyas mucosa | reverse complement strand
TAAAACTTTGGGAAACGTTTTTCTCACCCCATTCTTTTTCAGCAAACACTTCTCCTCTGCGCTTGGAGCAACTCCCAGCAACTCCCAGCAACATCCAAAGTCACCCTTTTTTCTCGCCCCGTTCTTTCTCGCCCGGTACCCTGACCGAAACAAGAGAAGGCAGCGGGGGCAGCGAGAGGGGAAGCGTTCGCTGAAAAAGAAACTTTGGGAAACTTTTTTCTCACCCCTTTTTTTTCTCCTCCCTTTCCTCGCCCAGAATGGCCGGCGGGTGAGGCTGCTCTGGTCGCCCCGAGGTTGCCCGAAGCGTTCCTTTCCGAGGGGCTTCTCGGAAGCAGGGAGCTGAAGCAGAAAGTTCCATTCTGATGTGGGAGAGGGAGAGGGGCGCAGGTCCCCCACCCCACCTCAACTCCCCACTTCCCTCCCCGGGCACTTGCCATGGGCCACGCATGACCATGGGGTCACTCGGCTCCCGCTTGCCTGGCAGCAGCTGCTTCTGCTCTTCTTCGTCGCCTGGCACCAACCCCTCTTGAGCACTGCAGCCAGAGCCGGGGCTGCGACCGAGGCCAAATTTGGTGAGTGGCGCGCTCCAGCCGCAGCGGGCGGGCAGGAGGCCAAAGCGCCCCCGGTATGGCTGGCTGCTTGCTCGCTCGCCAGCAGCGCCTTCTGCTCCTCTTTTGCCCCTCAGCGGCTCCCAGCAACTCCCAGCAACATGCCGCCGCGGCGCTTTGGCTTCCGCTCCTTAGGCACCGGCCGCCTCTCTGCTCAGTTGCTGGGAGCCGCTGAGGGGCAAAAGAAGAGCAGAAGGCGCTGCCGGCGCAAGCCTCCCTGACCCCTACAGCCAAAAAGGGGCGAGGGGAGGGGTGCCGCACCCCCCCACACACACACCATTTTGGCTTTAGCAAGCGTCCCTGCAACCGCGGGAGCCAAAACAGTTGCAGGGAAAAAGTCATTTTTTTCCGGGACCCGCATATAAGCCGAGGGGGCGTTTTTCAGGCTGAAAAACGGGCTGAAAAACTCGGCTTATATGCGAGTATATACGGTATACTGCTTTTTAAAGACATTTATAGTTAATTATAAACCTAAATCATGTAAAACTTTCAAAAATATAATATGTGAACCAATTAAACAAAAAACATGGAAGAAGCTGCTTAAGACTTTGAAAAATAAAAGAGAAATACACAAAACAAATCAAAATAATGATCTGGATAATGACTTTCCATGCATCTACAAAAGAGGTCTACTAAAGACTTGAAGAAGCCTCTGTGATACAAGAAAAATCTGAATGAATTGAAGACCAAGAGTGTTAGAAATAAAAGAAAGGAATATAAAGTTGTCCTGTTTGATCAAGATTAAAATAAGATATGCTTTTTATAAATCTCTTTTTTTTTAAATTTGATTTATATGCCGCCCTTCTCCGGAGACTCAGGGCGGCTTACAATGTGCTAAGCAATAGCCTTCATACTTTTGTATATTTATACAAAGTCAGCTTATTGCCCCCACAAACTGGGTCCTCAATTTACCTACCTTAGAAAGGATGGAAGGCTGAGTCAACCTTGAGCCTGGTGAGATTCGAACCTGCAATAATTGCAGGCAGCTGGTATTAATAACAGGGTGCTTTAAACCACTGTACTACCAAGGCTTTTCTTGGTAGTACAGTGGTACAGTAGTACAAATCTCTGGTAACTCTTATGGCTTTTTGCTGATGCCAGGATTGAAAAGTTGATCATTTATCATTAGGTATATAGAAGGATGGGTTTTGGGAAGATAGAAATTTATTTGTAACTTTATAGCAGGTAATGAGTTATCAAATTTCTTTTTACTTGGCATACCTGGCAAGATTGGAAGTCACTTCTTTATATATTTCTTTTCTTTTTATTTATTCTACTTCTTTCCCTTTTGTTTTTCTATTTTTTCTTACCATTTTTTAATATATGTCAATGAAGACTCAATCATCCAGGCCAAAGGTGTCTAAAGGTGGAATCTTAGCAACTGGACCAAATTTTGTTAATCTGAGATGCTTCGTTGCTCATCCAAGCAACTTCATCAGTCACAGCAAAAATTAGTTAGGCAGAGAATCATTGGAATGTACCAACCCTTGCCACACCAACTTCATTTGAATCTTGACTCTCTGACTCTCAGATTATCATCTCAGATTAACAATTGCCATAATTCAAACTTTAGTCAGTTTTGGCCTGGATGATTGAGTCTTCATTGACATATATATTGCAACTCACTTTTGGGAGAAGCACCTGAAATTGGTGCGGCAAGAGTGGTACATTCCAATGACTCTCTGACTCTCTGCCTAAGTAATTTTTACTCTAACTGATGACGTTGCTTGGCTGAGCAATGAAATATCTTAGATTAACAAAATTTGGTCCAGTTGCTGTGATTCAACCTTTACACACTTCAATTTTTTAAAATTCTTTCTCTTTTTTATTTTTCTGAGTTTGATTTGTATTTGATTTTACTACTGTACTGAAAATCTTTATATATATATTTTAAAAAAATAAAAAGTAAGTAAAAGGCAACAGAAAGAAATAATAATCTGCTTTGAAAGTGGGTTATAGTTACTGGATGCAGTTTTATTTTTAAATGATGATAAAATTGTTATTATTTTCTTCTGTTCAATCGTGTCCAATTCTCAGGGACTATTGGACAAGTCCCTGCATTTTTCTTGGCAAGGTTTTTCAGAAGTGACTTGCCACTGCTTCCTTCCTAGGGCTGAGAGAAAGTGACTAGCCTAAGATCATCCAGCCAGCTTCATGCACAAGGTAGCACTTGAATTCACAATCTCCCAATGTCTAGCCTGATGCCTTAATCACTACACCAAACTGGCTCCATGTCAGGAGTGAAATCCAGCAAGTTCTGACAGGTTCTGGAGAACCAGTAGCGGAAATTTTGAGCAGTTCGGAGAACTGATAGCGGAAATTTTGAGTAGTTCGGAGAACTGGCAAATACCACCTCTGGCTGGCCCCAGAGTGTGGTAGGAATGGAGATTTTGCAATATTCTTCCCCCAGGAATGGGGAGGGAATGGGGATTTTACAGTATTTATTTATTTATTTATTTTATAAAATTTGTATGCCACCCTATCTCCAAGGACTCAGGGCGGCTCACAATGACAAGTGACAAGCGACTGTTGAAAACAACAAATACACATAAAAATCTAAAAAGTATTTTTAAAAAATTAAAATATACTACCCCATCAGTCCAGGCCGGGGGACATAAATAACCAGGTTTTCAATTCACGGCGGAAGGTACAAAGGTCAGGGGCCAACCGGAGCCCCACGGGAAGTTGATTCCAAAGGGTGGGGCGCTCACAGAGAAGGCTCTACCCCTGGGGGTCGCCTGTATCCTTCCCCTGCCACACCCACCACGCCACGCCACACCCATCAAGCCACACCCACAGAACTGGTAGTAAAAAAATTTGGATTCCACAACTATGTGAATTCATAACTTAGATCTTATCTTCTTATTTTCTACATCCAGGTTGTTGTATGTGTGAGAGAGATGTGTTTTGTTTTGTGAGCTCCTACTCTGTATTAACAGAGGCCAGATACTGGTTTTCCTAACTTACCAAAAAGTGGGTAGAAGTATGTGTGTCTTCAAATAATCACATGCTATAGATCCAATTTCTCTCTTTGCAAAAGGGAAGACAGACGGGATAGTATTACATAACTGAACTACCGGCTCCTTGTTAAAGTTGTGTATGATTAATTAAAAACTTACAAATTGATTATTTAATTGCCACAATAATGGGTTATGATTTAATAATTGCACTTAAATATAGTTGGAAGGATTTTCTTGTTCTGATTTTCACTTTTGTTTTTGGTGAAACTGTAGAAACAAGAAAATTGCAGTGTTTTACCAACAATTCTAAGAAAAGCTAACCTATAGATCATAGGTTTAAATTGTTTTTTCTTAATTCTTTTTTTTTTTGTTCTAAAAGCATAGTGTATATCAGGAATAATAGGTGAGTGTGAACATAAAAGAAAGAGAATCTGTGTGCTGATTTCACTGCACCATTTTGTAGGTAGGATTCCTGTTTTATTTCTCTCACTTCTATTTAAATTAACAATACGATTTGTAAGATATGGCTCAGTCCTTCAGAGTTGGGAAAATCACAGACTCATAACATAAAGGATTTTTAAAAGGACTATGTAGGCCATCATGTCAAACCTCTCTTCTTATGTGGGAATCCTCCTTAATGGAAGGCTGCCCTGTCTCTGCCTGAAGACATCCAAAAAGGAAGCCCACACCTTTCCTCAATCAATAATTCCATTCTCACACAACATTTGCTTCCTCAACATTAAGCTGGAATCAGCCTTCCTATAAATGAAGCCTGTTTACTGAGTCCCACTTAAGATTTTTCCTCTCTAAGCTAAACAGTTCAGTTTAACAATTCCTTCAGCAACCACATCACACTTTGTGGCTCCTGTTCCAACTCTTTTGGCCCTTTTTTAAAGTATAGCTCCACAAACTGAGCAAAGAGCAAAATAAATGGAATGCTTTGTAAATAACCGAGAAAGCCAAAAGACTAGCAAAAAGGAGTCAATATGTGCTTCATATATTATAGAAAGACTTTGGAAAAGTGTTCAGAAAAATAGGAATGCCAGAATCTCATTGTCTTCATGAGAAACTTACATACAAGTCGGGAAGCCACAGTACAGGCAGAACATGGTAAAACAGTCTGGCTCTAGGTTAGCAAAGGGATACAAGGCTGTGTACTTGACCCTTATATCCAACCTATATGCTGAATATATATTAAGGGGAACTGGTTTTAACACTGGAGGAAGAAACATGAATAGCTTATGTTATGCTGATAGCCCTATCCTGAAGCGGAATATACAGAAAATCTGCAAGTTTTAATAATAAAAGTCGAGGAGCAGAGTGGAAAATGGGATTAAAATTAAATATATAAAGAAGACCAAATTAATTACAATACCATGTACAATGACATCGACAGTGAAAATACTGAAAATAACAAATAGCTTCTGCCTTTTAGAATCAACCCTGAAGCAATCAATAAATCAGACTAGCACTTAGTAGAGCTACCACAGAAGCATTGGGAAAGATATTTAAATGCCATGCCCGTAACTACAAATATCATAATTGTGTGAGCTATGGTATTCCCTGTGCCACTCTATGGAAGCGAAAGAAACTGTGACCACCCGAGTCTTTGTCTCGGCACCTGCCGTGCTCCTTACCGTGGCGTCCTGCCCTGCGTAGGAGCCGATGGTCCGAGAGCCCCCCGGGTGCCTCCTGTAGAACCGGCTGATGTCATAGACTTTCCTGTCAATCACCAGCCAGCGCTCCCGTGGCGGGTCTCCCTGGCCAGTGCGCAGCCCGATCTCTTCCCAGGTAAACCACCGCGAAGGCCTGGATAGGCAGGCCGCGGGATCAGCCTCCCTCCTCCTCCTGAGCTCGGTTTCGCTTTCCTGGGAAGCCATCTCCCCCTCGACTGAGGCTTCAGGAACTTGGCACTGTCCTTTTCAGCACCTTCGGGAGGGCGGACTGGGCGAATCCGAGGGAGGGAGTTTCCCACTTTCTTCGCCTTCGATTGGCCGACAGAGTTTCACTGGCGCTGCTCTCGTGGGACAAACGCAGACTGGGAAACTCCGAAAAAGCAACTCGGCCGAGTCTAACATGTTCGGCTTTTCGAGTGGGAAGGAGAAGCAAGCTGCCGGCCGGTGTAAGACATTGCATTTTGAAAGGTTGCCCCCCCCCCACCCCACTTAGCTGGTAGTGATGGGACGGAAATCAGCTGTGCCAGTAATTGTTTATTTTAGAGAACAAACTGAGGTGGGATTGTAAGAGTCACTGTAGACTAGGTGGCTCAGGGGCTAAGACACTGAGCTTGTCGATCAGAAAGTTCGGCGGTTCGAATCCCTAGTACAGGTCTTCTGCGTGAGCAGAGGGTTGGATTAGATGACCTCCAAGGTCCTTTCCAACTCTGTTACTGTTACTGTCTGCCTTCTCTCCATCCCCGGAATACCACAGGTTGAGAATTTCTACTCGCTATACAGAAAGGAGACTGACACAATCTGAAACATTGCAATGGCAAACAAAACACACATCTTACTGGTAGCTTGCAGGGGGGGGGGGGGGGGCTGACAGAGACACATCACTAATAAACTACATCCCAATTTGATGGCATATAATCAATACTTAATGTTTCTAAATCTTGATGCGCAATGAACTTTCCCACAGCTTCCTTCTCTAAAACTCTTTTTGGCACCAGCAGATGGGTGGTTCATAGGCAATAAGCCAACAATAAATTGATACTGGTAAAGAATTGAGATGATTCACTGCTCTGGCTTGAGAACGAAAATCTGACATCAGGACTTCCACAGTATCATTATCCCTGGGAATAGTGGTTCTCTGTGCATTGGGAGACCTTAAGCATTTGAAGTATAATAAAATAAATACCTCCCCAAATAAGAGATATTTACAGGTAATGGTAACTGAGTATCTTACTTCCATTTTCTTACCTGTCTTCCACTGGAAGGTAACAAATGGGATGTTTGTAAAGGAAAAGAGAGCAGAAAAGAGGAAAGTCTGGAGACAAGTGAGGTTTGTCAGGAAAGCTTTTCTTATAGTAAGTTAAAAATCAACTCTTATAGAAAACCCTTAATAAAATAAGCAAGTTTGTCCCAGACAGCCTATTAAAAAATATCAGAAAGTGAATTTTCTCAAAGTCTATTTTCTAATTACTATTGTTTTATTTCTCATAATTTCTTATTTCCATATGGAAGCCATCTGGTTTATCTGGATATCTCATATGAGTCATTTCCCTGCTCAAGTGAGAACTTTTCCATTTTTCTGCTTAGAAGCACCATCTTTCATTTAATCCATTAATGGTTTGGAGCACCGGATCTTTGAACACAGCATTTTAATGACTGCCAACTAGGTTGTCTGGTCACCAAAACCATTGGGAAAGAGCCCTGATTTTTTCCCTGGATTAGCTCATTGCCTTATCAACTAGAAAACGGAATTCTGTTGCAAAGGAAAAAGAAGGGTGAAGAAGGATTGAAGCAAATAATCTATGCAAGAAATTATTAAGGCATAGGAGAGATTCCCCAAGAAATGAAAGAAAATGAAGTACACGGAAAGATTTCAGCAGGAGGATGCTGAAGCCGATGCAGAACATGATGAAGGATCATTAAAGGCTGACTTTGATTATGTCAACAGTTTCTGATCTGATGCTAAAGCAGAAGCATAAGAGTACACAGCAGCAGTATAGTGCTTTGATGTATTCATGGTGCTTCCACATAGATACAGAAAAGAATAGCCAGCATAACGAAGCTCACATGACAGAAAGTATTAGTTTGCCTGAAGCTATTACCTAAATTAATACTAAATGCTAAGATTTTAGTAACACATTTCATCTTCCTGAGAACAAATTTCTTTGAAATCAATGGGGCTCACTGCTAGGGCCCCACTTTTCTGGGAATTTAAATTCAGCAGGCACCCTTTGTTAGAGAGTGTGCTCAGCATATGCAGACTATTTGCATATATGTAAATATGCAGGTTGCTATTTATATAACAGAATGATATTCTTCTCGATATCATTGTCTTGGATGCACAGTGTAAGTTTAGTCCAACTGTCAAAAATACCAACTGTTCAATTTCAGTTTATGGAAAAAGAAAGCCTCTCTTCCATATGAACTACACCTTGAAGAGAGGAAAGTACAAGAAACTTCATTTCTGAAAAACAGACTCTCATATAACTAACCATAAGGCAGGTGAGAAATAGACACAGGGTCAGTAGGTGGACATCTTCTCCTTATCTATTTGTCATCATTTGCCAAAAGATGGCAAAAGGACAAAAGGCTATTAGGTGAAAAGAAAGAGTGCAGTTGCCGATAACACTTTTGAGTGACATGCATACTTGGAATCTGAGTGATGTGCTGGAAGTTTCATCTTAAAAAATGTACGTAGGGATCAGACAAAACCTACAATTTTTTCATTTCATTTACATTTACATTTACAAGTAGTCCTTGGGTTACAAGTGTAATGGAGCCTGCCCTCTACAGTGGAAGGTCGAGACAACATTAAATGAACTGCCTCAAACAATGACCAGTCACCACTGCTTTCTCCAGTGCATTTGCTAAACAAAGGCATGGAGTTATTAAGTGGAGCTGAGGGTGGTGGAGTTCCTGGGAGGCCTAACACAGGCACAAGCCTGTTTGTTTCAAGCCTCTCAAGGCCTACCACACCTTGCATGGAGACCCACCACACCGTTGACTGTTTTTTTTAGAGGAAAACAATGGGGAAGGAAAGCACTGCTTTCTAAACTGATCAGCTGGCCCCCTACTAACTGGCCATAAGGAGACTGCAAAGCTGTCTTGCTTTTTGCCTGGCTTTGGGAAGTCAGCCCTTGCATAAAAGGCAGCTTCAGAATGAAATTTCCCAAATCTTTCCCTTGTTTAATCTCCTCCCTCCATCCCCCCCCCAAAGAAAGCTACATTTCTTCCCCCCAAAAAACACTGGGAGGGGCAGACTTTCCTCCCCCTCCATTATCCCAGTTAGGTGCTAAAACTAAACTCTACTTCTGCTCTCCAATCTCTATCCCTTTTAAAAACCTTGCCTTGACTCCAGAGTGAAGAATAAAGGAATGCAGAAAGCAAGGAAATAAAGTATTTCTGTAGCTTTTCCCCCGAACTAATAAAAAGGTCATCTCCAAAAGTTGTGCAACAAAATGCAAGCTTTGGCTGTCCGTCTAACTGCCTATAAGAAGGAGTCTAGAGTCTGGCCTTTAAGGGCTCTAGTATTAAGTGTTACCTGTTACAGAGCTTCCCTATGATAGGAAGCAACCATGGTTGGAAAGAAAGGGACCGATAGGAGGGCTTCACCCGCTATCTCTTTCTCCCTTAGGTCTCATCAACATGCAGGTTGACCATTCCTGATGCAATGATTGGTTCACTGGGCACCTGAACTTCCAGATTGAGCATCAGTGAGTATAAACTGGAGAAGAAGCCAGGCTATATAAATGTGTGTGGGAGGGGGAGGCCTTCAGGGTAGTCATACATCACACATTGCTGATGTTAAGTAGGTTTGCCATGTTTTGGGCCTAGCAAAATGTCTGGGATAGTCACCTCACACCCTCTTTTCTTCTTGCAGTCTTTTCCCCACCATGCCTCAACGCAATTATTACAAGGTGCTCCTCTGATCAAATCTCTGTGTGCCAAGCATGATGTTCACTACAAGGGCAAGCCCATCCTCACAACTTTTGCAGATGCAGTAAATTCACAGCTGAAGGAGGCTCCTCTTAGGCACTGGCTTACAAGAGTATGCTGCAGCCAGAAAGAGCACAAAAAAAGATTGCCTGGTGAAGATGTTCTTACTGCCACCAATCCCCTTCTCTTTTCTCTTTCTGTAGCCACCTGAAGGAATCTGGGCATCACTGGCAGAGGAGGGTGAAAGGGTGAAAGTTAGGTAAATAAAATTAAGAGAATAACTGGTGGCAAAAGGATAAAGTTGTCAATAGTTCTCTTATTTACAATGATTAGACAGATTTAAAGTAGACACAAGAATTTGTGGTTATGAACATTGTAAGACTAAATTTAAAACAGAACAGTATACAAATGATAAACACATTATTGCTAAAATGTATAAAATCTTATTCAAATTTAGAACAGAAAAAGAACAAGTGAATGAAAGTATGACACTATGGGCTAAAAATAGATTTTAATATACAATGGCAACTATAGGAAAATATGTGGGTGAACGTATTGAAATTTGCACTATGTTATAATCTTAAAGAGAATTTTTACAAAAGGATGTTTTATTGGTGCATGTCACAAGAAAAATGATCTAGTATGTATACAGGCACTTCAAAGTTATATTGGAAATGTGAACAAGAAGAAGGAATATTTTGTCATGATTTGGACTTATGAAGAAGCTAGAAAATTCTAGATTCAAATACATGCACTGATTCAGAAAATTTTAAAAATTAATATACAATTGAGACCAGAGGTTTTTCTTTTGGGACTGGTGGACAAACAACTGGGAAAAAAGTTATGGATCTTTATTTTCATATACGATAATTGCAATAAGATTATTGTATGCACAAAGGTAGAAATATTCAACACGGCCCACAATGGAGAAATGGTTGGTAAAGATGAAACTTTCCAAGATAGTAAAACGATTTTTTTTTATTAGAGAAAACACGGCATGTATATTTATTGCTGACTAGAAACCCATTATAGGATTTTTTTTTTGCACGAAAGAGGAAAAAACCAAACTTACAATTTACGATTTTGATGATTAGACAGGATAAACAGGATAGGCAGATTAAAAAGAAGAGAGAGAGATGTTGTAAATATAGAGTAAGGTGTACATTTATAATTACAGTTTGCACTTACAACTCCTGTAAAATAGATCAGAAGGTATGCTATTTCTTTGTATCTTTTTTCTTTTCTATTTTTCTTTTCTTTTTTCTCTGTTTTACATTTTTCACTTGATTTTTCCTTTTCTTCTTTTATATAGTTTGTATTTTAGAAACTAAAATATCGTTTTTAAAAACTTTTAATATGTGTATGTATATAGACACAAACACACACATACTTTATTGTCTTCATTCCCACCTGCTTACATTGCAACTTAAAGATGGGGGATGTGGAAGGAAGAGAACATTTGTGGTACTATGGGTAGGGGGTGCAAAGCGAGTTTGCTCCCCCCCGCATGGATCCAAACAAAAGGATGTCCATTGGGGAATGCAAAAGTGAATGGAGCAATGAGCATCCAGAAGGTCTGAAGAAATAACTTGAGGGAAATGCCTTGACTTAAAGCCACTGTTGGATCGACTGTAAGATAATACTGTATAAAAGGCTAATTGCTGACCAGCAGTGAGCATAGGAAGTTGGCAACCCAGGATGAAATGGCTGCACAGGGCAGAGACCAGCTTCTGAAAGGAAGGGGCCGTACCAAGAGCTGTAGGTTGGGGCTTTCCCTAAACCAGAATGAAGACCATTTGTTCAGAATGGTTTAAAACAGCTTGGGACAGAAAACAGGCAGTTTTATAGCAGAGCTTCAAACCCCGATGGAGGTGCTTTATGATGAACTGGGAATGAGGAGAAAATGTCTTCATCTTTTATTGCATTCAAGAAGAGAATGATGGCCCCTACTATTGATGCACCAGGCAGAAAATGTGGATCTCCCTTAAAAAGTGAAATCTCCTTCAGGTCCAGTTTAGCAATCATGGAGGTTAGTTGCTGTTGTCTTCCGATTTAGGATGTGTGTGAAGGGACATCCCAGCCTATAACCCTGGGATTCCCAGGTAATTCCCTCTAACTACTAACCAGTTTCGACCATGTTTGCCTTGTCAAATCAGTCAAGGCCAGCTAAATACTACTACACTCTCTAATAACTAATAAATCAGCACAGAAAGACCTTATTGTTTCTTACTTTTTCCTTCTTCCTATTATTGGCTTCCTCCATTACTGCTATAGCATCAGTATTTAACTTATAAATTCCTCAGGAAGCAACCTGATCTTTGCTTATTCTTTGAGAGCATGTTATTGCATGTCAATGGAGATTCTTAATCATCCAGGTCATGGTTGTTTTAAAGGCATGCTTTTCTAAAAGGCAACTGAACTTTCTTGGGTTTTTTCTCTCTGAGCATGGGGCCAGCGGTCAGGAATGGGTTAACACTTATCTGATATCCTAGGACTGAGTCTGCAAGCTGTTCAGCTCCTCCTCTTCCTCTTGCTTCCCAGCTTGCAGACTCGGTCTGACTTGGACACACACAATTTGCTGAGCTGCCCATTCCTAACAGCTTTTGCTCCCAATTGTTTTGGTTAAGACTTGCCAGCATGAAGGGTTTCGTGCCCAAGCCTGCTGAAGGCTGCTAGCCAGCATCCCAGGGCTGGGGGCTTCCAGTTCTCGAGTTGAGCCCTAGCCTGTCCAGCACGAAGGGCTCAGGCCCAATTCCACTGTGGACTGCTTTGGCGGTGTTTGAAGGAGTGAATGTTTTTTTAATTGGAAACTGCTGAGGGCTGTGGGGATCCACAACATATCTGTCGGCTGGCAGATATATAGAGCAGCATTCCTGGCTTTGCCCATGTGCCTGGCTGCTTTATTTGGGGGATCAGAGGCTTCCATCTCCCTCCCCTCTACCAGGGTGCCAGTTAGCACAGCAATCGCATTCGCGCTTTCCCGGAGGCACAGCATGGATATCTCTATAGCAGCGGCTTGCTTCTCCCCAGCAATCAGCTAAGAACAACGAGGAGCCAGTAAGATCGCCTCCTCCCCACCCCACCCCCCGCGGGGCATATCAGGAGCTGCTTCAGCAGCGATTCCTTTTAACTTTCTTTACAGACATAGCCTCCAGGGTTGCTTCTGCTCCGTTCGGCTTGTGTACTGGCCACCATTTTGGCCCAGCAGCGTGCTCTTTTAGAGGCCTACTCCGCCTCCATTATTTCCAAGATGGCCACCACCAGGATTGATAGGACTTCTAAATGTGGTCTACAGGACAAGGAGGTTGCTGGCCCTTCTCATTCCGGTCCAGCTAAACAAAGCAGGAGTTCTCAGCCTCCTCCAAAGGCCAGGAAGCTCACTAGAGCTTCAGAGAAGGAGGATCTAAAGTGCCACAAGGCCATTGAAAGGGCCATTGAGAAGGCCATTAAAGAGGCCTCTTGGAGGGAGCTGACCCCTTCTCACCAGGATCCTTTCCCTAGCACCCCAGCAACAGCACAAGGGACAGCAGTCCCTATTCTCCAGGCATCTACTCCAGCTCTGTCTCCTGATGGGGAGCCATCTCCAACTTCCAGGCCGGTGGGAGTTAGTAAATTGCTTTTTGGGCTCCTGTCGGAGGCTTCACCAGGCCTTACAAGGCCACAAGAGGTCCAGCCAGCGGCTACATTGGAGAGTACCTTAGGGGCCACCAACGGGACCAGGGCCAGGCCTCTAATTCCCCCTGATCTGGCTCTCTACATCCAGGAGGCTATTCAGTGTGGCATTGCCTCTGAAATGCAGCAGAGGACCTCCTCCTGGGTGTCTGACCTTTCTAGGGCTCAGGAAGATCAGACGCAGTCTCATTTGTCAGTAGACCAGGCTCCTTCCCAGGCTCAGGCCCCTTCAGCTGCCATGTCTAGTCATGACTTTCTGGCAGGAGAGGACTTGAGAGAGCAGGATATGTCTGAGGACAAGGATCTGTCCCCAGACCAACCATCCTTTGTTGGCTTATTGAAACCCCAACTTTTCCATTCCCTCCTGCACAAGGCCAAGACCATCACCCACCTGCGAGTTCTGGGGAAGGAATTGCTTCCTCAGTTCCCTTGTTTGAGGAACCCACCTTTGAGGCCGAGGAAATTCCGGCTCCCAAATTGTTCAAGGATGTTGTCCAGAGACAGTGGTCTTCCCCTGTCTCGGGCCCCAACCCCAATGTCTCAGACAGGCGCCTTTACAATCTGGCTCCCAACCTGTCTGCTTTCCTTCAGGTGCCTTCTGTGGACCCCTTGGTGGTCGCTCTTTCTGCCCCCTCTGTTTTGATGGGTCCACCCGAGGAGAGCCTTCACCCTGAAGATAAACATTTGGAGCATTCCCTGATTAAGGCCCACCGGGCAGCTGCTTGGTTAGTCAAGGCCTCTATGGCTGTTTCTTTTTTAAATAGGGCATCTATCCTTTGGCCAAGGCAGCTTCAGGAGCATTTGCCTATCTCTGATACCAGGGCGCAATAAGATGTCAATAAAATTGTGGCTGTCCTCGAGTATTCGGCGGATGCCACTCTCAATGCCTCTTGTTTTGTTGCCAAGGCAATTGGTTCTACCATGGCTTCCCATCGCCTGCTCTGGCTCCACCAGTGGCAGACTGATACCAAGACCAAGTGGTGATTGGCCTCTTCACCTTTTGCGGGTGATAAGCTCTTTGGGACACCCCTGGAACCTTTATTGGTTGAATCTAGGGATAAGCGCCTTGTTCTCCCTAGCATGTCACACAGGACTGAGCTGCGGCCTTCTGCTTCCTTTTGTTCCTTTCAGGGGTCAGAGAACGGCTATTCCAGGCTGAGAGCTCAGAAATATTTCCCCTCTAGACAGGGCCGCCCTCAGGACAGGCAAGGGTTTCCCAGGCAGAGGGTATCCACCAAACATCCCTTTTGCGGCAGACAGTGTTGCCCCTTCCACCGTTCCCATTGATTGCACGTCCAATCCTCCTATTGGGGGCTGCTTGGCTCTCTTTGCCAGCCAATGGGAGATGATCACCATGGACGCTTGGGTCAGGGAGACAGTCAGGTCGGGCCTCTCCCTGGAATTTCTCTCCACTCCTCTGAGTCAATTTCTTCAATGCCCCCTCTTGCGGGATCGGTTGAAACGGCTCCTTGTGGAATCGGCCATAAAACACCTTCTAGAAATTCAGGCCATAGAGCCGGTTCCACGGGAGCACTGCGGGCAGGGTTTTTATTTTCGCCTGTTCGTGATCCAAAAATCCTCAGGGGGATGGAGAGCAATTCTCGATCTCAAGTCTCTGAACCTCCATATTGTATATTGGCGGTTCAAGATGCAGTCCCTCCATAGGTCCCAACATTGGAATATAATGGTATGTTTGGTTAGATAATAGAATAAAAAGAGGACAATGCTAGATTAGACTTTGATTTTTAATCTGTTTATTTAGATTGAATGATACGTATTGTGTAATGTTCTCGCCATGATCTGTTTGTCAATAAATCTTGTTTGTATTTTTTAAAAGAAATAAAATTAATTTTAAAAGAAAGTTATAGTCCCTCCAGACCGTCTTGGAGGGCATCAGGGAGGGAGATTTCCTCACGTCACTGGACCTGACAGAGGCTTATCTCCATGTCCCCATTCACCTGGCCTACCGCAAATTTCTCAGGTTCTGCCTGCGACTTGTCGCTATCAGTACTGTGCTCTACCTTTCGGTCTCTTCTCGGCCCCCTGAGTGTTCACCAAATTGATGGCTGCATTGGCGGGCCACCTCTGAACACTGCCGATAAGGATTCGGTTCTACTTAGACAATCTCTTTATCCAGTCCAGTTCGGCGTTGCTAGCACTCCAAGACCTGACTACCACTCTTCGGGTCTTGTGGGCCCACGGGTTTTCCGTCAATATAGCCCGCAAGTAATATATTAAATATATATATACTGAGTTGCCTTTATTAAAGTGCAGAATTTGCTTAATAGAAAATGCCATAGTTTCTTTTTTAAAAAAAGAAAAAGGTTCAGAAATATTTCAGATCTATTCTATGTATAGTTCCTGCCAAACAAGTCAAACTTGTCAAGTGATGCAATACAATGCTGTGTGTGTTTTCTGCTATAATGGTAACATAGTGCTATTGCCTTACTAGATTTGAAGGGGAGGAGGAGGACAGGGGGAGGGGTAGAGTCAGGGACTTTTAGGGATAATAGTCTTGAAGCAGATGATTTTGGTTATATGAAGACCAAGAACCAGCAAAACCCCAGACCTGCATCCTACATCCTGTCCTCAGAGGCTGAAGTTCAGCTATTCTACCCGAAGCAGTGGCAAGTTTTAAAAGCATAACAGCAGAGGCTACACATATATAGTTCCCTTAGCTGTTCATTCATATGATTTAATCTCCAGACCCCTCATCATCTTTGTCGTTCTTCTCTGCACCCTTTCTAGGGTCTCAGCATCTTCTTTGTATTGTGGTGACCCGTACTGCATGTAGTATTCCAAGTATGGCCTCACTAGTGTCGTATAAAGTGGTACTATCACTTCTTGTGATCTTGATGTATAGTTGATTATGAGAAACGGACAAATAGCCTATTGAACTACCAGAGTCCATAGGTCTCAAAAGGATAGCAGGCCCTAAAAAAGCTACATGAACCAAAGTTTTAGATAGAAAGATTTCAAAGCGTATCAGAACTATTTGTAATCCTGCTGAGCTGTTGCTGTGAAATGTGATTTTGCCAAGTATGTAGTTTTGAAATATATTTGGAATCAGAACATTGAAACTGTGGGAAATAGGGAACTGAAAGTAGCCGATGGATAGAGGTTTGAGATGTACACAGGTATATGTGAACAAGAAAGTAAGTTGTGAAATGCATGCAGAAAAATATAAAAAGAATATCTTGGGATGAGTTCAGGGCCACTGGTCGTAGCTATTCCTTGCTGGACTCAGCTTTGTCAGTGGACCTCATTGCAATGGGTTATTGATGTAAGTTGTATTATGATGGCTGTTCATGTTCCAAATTTCTCATGAAAGAAACCTTTGAATCTTAAAGTAAGAATTATTGTTGTGTCTTGTGTTGCTGTCTCCTTTTTTTATTGGGATATTTTTATGACATGATGCAGCCTAGGACTACATTAGGGTTTTTTTGGCAGCTGCAACACATTGCTGACTTATACTTAAACAATAGTCCAGGACATTTAGATCCCTCTCACAGGTACTACCGTTGAGCCAGGTACTGCCTATTCTGTACCTGTGTGTTTGGTTTTTCCTGCCTAAGCGCAGGACCTTACTTTTCCCACCACTGAATTGGATTTGTTGAATAGGGCCCAATGCTCAATGTCAAGATCCTTCTAAATCTTAAGACTATCTCCCAAAGTGTTAGTAATTCAGCCTATCTTGATTTGATGAGGCACCTTCAATCCCCTCAGATTCATTTCTTTCATAAGCCATGGTGGCGCAGTAGTTAGAATGCCGTATTGCAAGCTAACTCTGCCCACAGCCGAGAGTTAAATGCTGACCTGCTCAAGATTGACTCAGTCTTTCATCCTTCTGAGATTGATAAAATGAGGAGCCAGATTGCTGGAGACAATATGCTGACCTTTGTAAACCACTCAGAGAGTGTTGTAAATCACTACAGAGTGGAATGTAAATCTAAGAACTATTGCTATTGCTATTCATTGGTTCCAAGGTCACAACTGCCAGCTCCTTCAGTACCCTGATATATACCCTGAGATCTGAACTTGTCCAAAGTAGATAGGTGTTCTCTTACCAATTCCTTGCTTATTTTGATCTGCATTCCTGTTCTGTCTCACACAGTGCTGGTTTGATAGGTTGTACTATTTTTCCTTCCTACTACCTGTCACCTTCTTGCCATCTTCTCTGATTAGTGGACTGATTATTTCCCTGACTTTCTTCTTGTACCTTACATAGTGAAAGAAACTTTTTTTTTTGTTATTTTTTTTAGCATTTGTTGCATGTCTTAGCTTATTCCTTGCAGATTCAGATTATTTGCTAATATTCTGTTCTAGTTATGTGTCCCTCTTCAAAAAAAATTTTTGTCCTTTTTGTCCGTTTTTCAGAAAGCTCTTTATATAGCCATGCTGGTTTCATCTAGAATCTCTTGGGGGTTTTTCTCTGTGATATTGTTTTTGTTTGGACCTTAATTATCTCATTTTTTTAGAGTATCCCAAGAATCCTGGACTGTTTTTCCCCTAGGATTTCTATCCATGAATTCTTCCCCATTCTCTCTCTTAGTTTGTTGAAGCTCTGTTAAAATCTAAAACACATGTCTAACTTGGTGTGGTCACCTGTGCCTGCATTATGGTTAATTCAAGTATGATATGGTCACTCTTCCCCAAAGTTCTTCAACTTTGAGTCCCTCAACCATTTCATCGCTGTTAGTAAGAATCAAATCCAGCATAGCTGATCCTCTAGCTCCCTCCTCCATCTTTTGGATGACAACGTTGTCAGCTGGCTAGGATGTCAGAAGTCTATTTGATCTCACTAGAAAGTTTGTTTCCCAGTTAATGTCAGGATAGTTAAAGTCCCCTATTACTACAGTGGCATATTTCCTGCACACTTAACTGATTAGCAAAAAGTTCATCTATTTCCTTTGCTTGCTTGAATGGATGGCCTGTAGTACACACGTATAGCAACGTGTGTTTTCAGTTTTTTTCCCTCTAGTATTCACCCAAATACTATACAAATCCTATAGGTAAAAGGGATTCCTCACTTCTAAAACATCTGTTTGAGTTTGCATATCTCTGGACTATGGCAGGCATCCAATTAACTATCTTGCCTGCTGGCAATCAGCAGTGCTAGCACATAAAACATATTTATATTGCAGCAGCGACAGATTGCTCAAATTAAGTAACAATTAAATGGCATTTCCAAACAAGTTTGTAGAACATGTGATAGACGTTTAAACTATGACTTTGGAAAAAATTTCAAAATTGTTTTGAAATTCATGGAATAAATTGCTAAAGTAACTTAGAGCAGAAGCTGTAACACCACAAGATCAAAGCAATACAAAGTCACAGGAATTCACAGAACTCTGCTGTCAAACAAGCAAGTATTTTCATACATCGTGAGAATCTGGGGACCTCCACTCAAATCTTTCTGCACAATCCAGTATTTCTGCTGGCAGTTTGAGCGAGGATATCAGGAAGCAATGCAGAGCAAAGTATGAAGCTATCTTTAATGCAGAATCCACTTGAGCATATCTGAGCATTTCATGCTTCATTTGAATCCTTCTGGTGAAAAACTCACCACTTCATATAACAAGATTTCTATTGACTAAGTCTACAAAGCTGAAAAAAAATTCTCCTTGACAGCTTATGTGAACTTCCTTCCAGGTAATTTTAACCTATCAGTTCTGGTCCTGGTCTCTGGGGCAATAGGACATTCAAATACTTGAAGAGGGCTATCACATCTTCTGTAAGCTATCTTTTCTCCAGGCTGAAGATAGATATTCCTTTTACATGTTTCCCCGTAGTGCTTGGTTTCCTGATCCTTCCCTACTTTGGTAGCCCTTCTTGGCACTTGCTTCAATTATTATTGTCCTTTTTAAATTGAATTACCCAGAACTGGATACAATATTCCTAACATGATTATGGAAAAATCATTGGTGGAGATACTTGGCTCTTGTTTAGCTTCAAGGCAGTGAAGTAATTGACAAATTCGGACCCACATTGTGGAGGCAATAAGCTGACTTTGTATAAATATAAAAAAGTATGAAGGCTATTGCTTAACGCATTGTAAGCTGCCCTGAGTCTCCAGAGAAGGGCGGCATATAAATCAAATTTTAAAAAAAAACCCTGTACTACACGGATAATCTGTGTAACACCCATATAAAGTGTTTGCAATAAAACCCAGTACAGTTCATCCATTTAATAACAGAAACAATATTTCCCTCAGTGCTCATTTAGTAGAATGGATCATTTAGTAGTATGGATCAATTTATGCTACAATGTGCCCTACATGGGGCTATCTTTAAAGAGCATCTGGAAGCTGCAGCTCGTGTGGTGCAGAATGCGAGCAAGTGAGCTGTCTGGGTGCCCCAAGGATTGTGTTGTAACACCTCTGCTGTGTGAACTGCATTGGATGCCAGTTTGCTTTCAGTACAAGTTGTTGGTTATTAACTTTAAAGCCACTCATGGCATGGGACCAGTTACCTGAGAAGCTGTTTTACCCAAATTACCTCAACCCATACTATCTAGTCATGCTGAGAGGATAATTAATGGAGCCCTTCAGTTAAAGAAATATGACTGATGGGATCTAGGGCGACAGCCTTCTCTGCTATTGCCCCACCCTATGAAACATTTTGCCCCTAAGAGGTGATATTGGTCCCTATTTTTCGGAGGAAGAGCATGAAGACTTGGCTCTGTCAACTTGCATGAGAATCAAAGAGCAGCATACAAGTTTGGGGATGGTTGGTAGCCATTCTGGCTCATGAATTCTGGGAGTTGAAGTCAACAAGTCATAAACTTTAGAAGTTTAGCCCTTCTGGAGAACAAAGTTTAATTCAGGCATAGAAAGTGGCCATAATAAATAAGCAATACCAAAAGATTTGTTTTAATTCTCCTCTTGCACCTCCAAAATGTAACAGCAGATTTGCCCAAAAACTAACAGCATTTATTTGCACTAATAATTAATAATAAATCCATCAACATTCATTAGTCTCTTTTCACTAACTTGTCTTATACACTTATAGAAGAGGCATGTGATTAATTATATTATGTTCTTTATCCTTTTATGTAAAGTACATCCAGGAATGTCAGGGAGTTGTGGCACAAAAGACAATCCTCTTTTCCTCCCCATAGTTAAGCTTGCCTAACTATTCTCTAGTGCTTGTGAATCACATCCAGGAACTGACTGATTTCTATTCATATAAATCATTGATTTATTTCCTTGATATGCTGCTTTCAATCAAGGATCTCAGCCTCTGTAATCTCCTTTGTTTCTTCCTTCTCCAAACTTCTCCAGTGCTAAGCTATGGCCCAGTTTGAATCTCCCCTACCAGAAGTTTCTATTCCCAACTCCTGAATTTCTCTTTCCAAGAAAGAGAATTTCTCTTTCTCTCCTTTCAACTGCTTCCACAAAATAGGCTCTTGTACTCCACAATGAATAGGCAACTAAGGTAGTGTTGTTTTTTTTTTGCTAAACACCAAGTTTAGTGAAGTGGCAGTGAAGGCCTTTCCTGGTATTGCTTTCTGGTCTTGAAGGCTGGAGAATATGCATTTTTGAACAAACTTTCAAGTCAGCAGACAGAAAGGAGAGATGCGCAAGTTAAAAAGGAAAACATGAGAATGTTTGGAGTAGCAACACCAGGTTTCAGAATTCAGCTCACAAGGGTAATCTTCCCCAACTCAACCAGGCACTTGCTTTCTTCAATTGCAGAGGTGACAAGGATAGGAAAACTGTCCCACAAGGGATGGTGTTTGGCTTCTACTTGTGCAAGTAGGCATCCAACCAGAGCTGCCCCGATTCCTTGAGAGAGCTAGAAGAAAGAGTAGAAAAGAGGTAAAGCCAGCTCAGGCACTATGAAGAAGAAATCACAAAGAAACATTAACAGTTGAACAAGGAAATGTGGAGTATGCACCAATGAACAAATGTGAATGGTAGGATAATAAATGTAAGGATCATCCAAGATGGAAGAACATGGACTGGAGAGAATTAAATTGCAGAGATTAAGGCAGTACTATCTGCTGGAGAGAGTCATGGGACTTATTTATGTACATAAACTCATCATGAAATGATATACAGGTAGTCCTCAACTTACAACAGCAATTGGGATCAGAATTTCTATCACCAAGCAATATGGTTGTAAAGCACTTTATCTAATTGCATCATTTAGCCATGACAATCCTGGCAGTCCCCACTGCCTTTGTTAAGTGAAGATTGCAGGTCATTAAGCAGGGATCTCATGAGACTATAACTTGCGATTTCCTGCCAGCTTCCAACAAGTGAAACCAATAGGGAAACTGGTAGGAAATTCAAAGTCTCAGGCAGCTTGCAAGCAGGCCGGCAGGCAGGTGAGTGTTATGAAGTGCAGCCAGGCGAGTGAGGGAACAGTACAGCATTGTGCAAGCAATTATGGCTGGGTGAGGGAAAGGATGCTGTGACACCATACAAGCACAGCCAAGTGAAGGGAATTGCTGCACAATTTGGGCAAGGAACACTGTAGGCAAGATCTCATTCTCTGTAGCAGGTTCCTCAGGAAAAAAAGCAACAGAAGCAACTTGCAACCTTTCCTCCTGGGAATGATCACATGACTGCCAGATGCTGCAGCTGTTGTAAGTGTGGACTGGTTGCCAAATGCCCAAATGACAATCACATGACCTGGCGGTGGCAAGGGGGGTTGCTGCAATGCTCAGAATTTCAAGGACTGTTGTAAGTACTACGGTATTCATTCAGCACAATCACAATTTTGAACATTTGCTAAATTAGTGATCATTAATCAAGAACTATCTGTATGGTGAAATAGAGGCACGCATGTGTGAATAAACCATTCAGTGAATAAGCCATGGCAGTGTTTTCATCACATTTTGAGGTTATAATTTTCAAATAGTAAAAGGGGAAAGATTTATACAATCTGAAGAGAAACCAGAGTATAAAGCTATACTTTTCAATAGATTCGGTTCACATATTTGTTTGTGACTTGAGGGAACCAAGTAATCATATGAGATTTCTTCATGTACTTACATCGATTTGCATGCCAGTCACCAGCCAAATATGCACTGGATATCTTAGAACACCAGTGCAATCTCAAAACTCTAAGACTTCCTCAAAGACAATTGGAGAACCAAAGATGGTGACAAACTAGCAGCTCCTGTAATAAGCTCCTGACCTGTGACTGTCCTTATCAGAGGTGGGTTTCACTTACCTTTGCTACCGGTTCACTCTTTGTCTAAATAATAACTTCCTTTGTCTAGATAATAGTTCTTACATATTTCTGTCAATGTTATTTTCCTTGGTCTTTCCAAAAATGCATTCTCCTCAGTGAAATTGCTTTGTCAAAAGAAGTTTGATGTCTATGGAGATTTTCTATCATCCGGGTTATGATTGTCACAAAGGTGCTTTTCCAAAAAGCAATTGGACTTTCTTGGGGTTTTTCTTTGAAAATGTTTACTTTCATCTAAGAAACTGAAGAAGCTGAAAACTGAAGAAACTTCTTGGATAAGAAGTGAAACATTTTCAAGGAAAAAAACAAGAAATCCAGTTACTTTTTGGGAAAGCACCTTTGGGACAAGATTTCAAATCTTTATTGTCAGTGCACAACATATGTACAATGAGATTGGTTGAGCTCCCTCAGTGCACACCCCTCCCAACACAATACAACTCACAGTGAAGACAGAAAATCCCTAACCCAATAAATCATATTAACAAAACACCCAGTCCTATTGCACCAGTGTGAACATGTTACACCTTGCGCCAGCCCTGCAGTCCATCATACTACATAGTTATTATATTATTTCTCATTCAGGAGTCTGACAGCCCACAGATAAAAACTGTTCTTCAGCTTGTTTGTGCAGCTGGCTATGCTTCCGTATCTCCTTCCTGATGGAAGGAGGGTAAAGAAGAGCTGACCAGGGTGTGAGTCGTCCCTGAGGATTTTCCTCACTCTTCTAAGGCAGTGAGCCCTAGAGATCTCATCTAATGGTATCAGGGGACAGCCCACGATGTTTTGTGCTGTGCTCACCATCCTCTGTAATATTTTTCTACCTGCAGCTGTCAAACCAGCATATCATACCATAATGCAATAAGTGAGGACGCCTTCTATTGTGGAGCAGTAAAACGAGGTCATCAGTTGTTGTTCCACCCTGTTTTTACACAAGACCCTAAGGCCTCTGTTGGGCCTTCCTGGCCACCTGGATCATGTTGTTTTTCCAGGTGAGGTCTTCGCTGAGATGGACTCCTAGGAATTTAAAGGAGGAAACTCTCCCTACACAGCCCCCCTTGATGTAAAGTGGGGCAGAATCCTCTCTCTTCCTCCGGAAGTCCAACACCATCTCCTTAGTCTTGCTGATGTTCAGGTGCAGGTTGTTTTTTAAGTACCATGTGGATAGTTTTTGAACCTCCCCTCTGTACACTGTTTCGTCTCCACCTGTGATAAGACCCAGTACAGTCTGCAAACTTAATGATCACAGTGGATCAAAAAAGGTTCAATTTTGTTATAAGAGCCAATGCTTACCATACAACATCTGCAAAGGCTGTGAATAAAGGCTTAGATTGATACTTGATGCCATGCTTTTCACAAATGGACTTCACCAAGGGGGTCACCTTCCAGTAATTATGTCGAGGCATGGTGGGAAAAAGGCTACATGAAAGAAAAGAGAGAGAGAGAGAGAGAGACCTGTAAGATGTCATACAGTCTAGTGCTCCCCTTTTTATAACAATGAGATAGGCATGCCTTCAAGCCCAACAACCTCTTCCCAAAGGAACTGAACAGAAAGGTTTAGAAGAAGCATCTAAGCAGAGTTCTGGCATCTCTTGCCTAGCTTGATTGAGTTCTTAAGCAAAACAGGCAGAGATATATCTAAGATTGATTGCATAGTGAGTTTTCCTTCTATGGCTATGTCTTGCCATTTTTTCCCCTTAACCATCTTCACAGATTATTGTAATGGGTCTTGTCAGGGTTCAGTGGCTGAAAGATTGAACAATCTGAATGGGAGGCCTAGAATGAGGAGACTATAACAAGCATCTATCATTGACACTAGAAGGGTTAGAGGAAATCCAAGTCTCTTCTCCAAAAAGGGTGGATCGCAAGAGTATGTGAAATATTCAAAATCTGTGTTAAGAATATTCTTGGCTCATAACCGATGTTGTGGGTTATTGAACAGAGTATCCTTTGAGTAAATGGATGAAAAGCAACTGGGAGTGGTTGTGAACAATCACAGTCAACACACAAACACACTGAGTCCAAAGCAAAGTCCAAAAACAATCCAAGTCATACACAGATAATACGAGAGTTAAAAGATCAATCCAGAGATATTTCAAGTACAAAGTCTTCTTATCAGCTGTAGTCATACACAATAAAATAGTTCTTGAGTTTCAAAACAGGAACAAGTTCAATATCAAAATGTTCAATAAACAGTAGAAAGCAACATGTAGCTATGATCGAACAGTGATCATGCAGAGAGATCAGGTAGAGAGTTACAGCAAATAAGCAGGTAAAATGGTGTAGCCATGATCCTGACTTCCCTTAAGTACATTGGCTACAGAGCTTAGCCAATCAGGATACAGGATGATGCAATAAAGTCTTAAAGCAATATAATACTTTTCTGATTGGAAACATACATTGTTGGTTTATATATTGCCTGACCAACTAGTTAGACAAATAACCATTTCCTAACAATCTGAATGGTTATAAATTATGAGGGTGCAGCAAACTCCTGTTTCCTGCAATAGAAAAAATGTGATTTCTAGCCATGTTCATTTCTGTTGGAGCCTGGCAAGTCAACTGACTGAGTTGTGTACAGCTTTTGTAGGCCAGCCATTCATACTACTTCAAAACAGTGAGAGGAAGAGCAGGAGAGGGTGCTGTATGTGAGGAAAGGCCATATTGATAGAAGGCCTACCTGGCCAGAGAGGAGAAGGGCAGAAGGAAAGTATTGCCCCATTGAAGTATTCAGTTTTGTTGAGAGTAAATTGGTTATGATTTTAGGTCTGGGATATCAGAAGTGAAAGATGGGGGTGTGGCAGTTTGATTTTTCCTCAGGGAAGAATAAGGATGAACATTTGGGGAATAAGCAGGCAAAGGGAGAAGGGACTTAACGGTTAAAGAACAAAGAACAGGCTTTGTAGGAGAAAGTAGGAGGATTCAGGTTAAGTTCTCAAGAAAGAAACAGGAAATTTGTTCTAGGTAAAGCAACAATGAAAGATGTGAAAGTCAACTAGATATTCCTTGGAATGAGTCTGATGAATTATTAGAACATAGAATAATAGGGTTTGAAGGAATATCTTGTTGGAGATTTTTAATCTGCATAATACTTATGTTCCTCTTCATTTGGGATCCTATGTGAAACTTCAAAAGACAAATACTGTATGGTGAGACCAACAGTGAAAAATGTAGCAAACACAATTATCAAGCAATATCCCCTTTATTTCCTAAACTCTTGGTTATTTGAAACTGTGTTACCCCGACTCCCCAAATTTCCATTTCCCATAAGACAAATGTACTTACTGATGTTCAATTTGGAAGTTGAGGTGCCCTGTAAACCAGTCGTTGAATAAGGATTGGTTTACATTGCATGTTGCCTGAAGCTGAAACGGGAAGAAAGAGAGATATAAGCCAACTCTAAGAATGTATTGATTTTGTTTCTGGCTGGACATTTCCTGCAGCTCTCTCAATCTACTCTAAGCAAGAAGAAATTTTTGTACTTTGGATCAAAATAAAGACAGTGTAAGAACTCCATGGTGAGTCCCATATAAACAGAAAGCTGTTACAATGATCACAACTTTAAGACTTGTCTCCCCTTTCTAGAACCCTGATTTTATTTGTGCCACATAAGGGTTGGTCTCTGAATCAGAGCTAGGTTTAGGTTCTACTTATCTGGATGGAATAAATTGATATCCTTAGAACTCACTGGCCGGCAAACAAGGTGTAATTGCATGGTTCACTTTATAAATATTCTGCTTATAATGGACTCTTAATTTGGCCCTGAATTGTACCCACAAGGAAAAGGCAAGTTGAACAATTTACACCCATGGATGCTATCAAGACTATTACAAAACAAATATGCTTTCTCACTTGCAATCTGAACTGCAGAAAACCAAAATGACTTCCAGATTATATTTGCAATGACTCTGATCATCCTATCCCTGGCCAAAAAAAAAAAAACCAAAACCAAACATATGGCTTATTGGTAAACCATATTTCTTAATACAGCCTCTGTAATCTCAGAGAATAGCAGAAAATCTCAACCAGATCTCAACCCCAAAAACCCTTCAAGGATCTGCAGGTACCTAACTAGTCTTGTGCAATGTTTTAATCCCAGGGCAGATTTTGATCTGCATGTCCAAATATTTTGGGGGGAGGTGAGAGGGGGATTTTAAGAGGCAAAATCTATTTCATCATACCTCATATCTAAAGACTATCAAAGCTTGAGATCAGACAGTTCTTGCCTCACACCAGTCTTCTTCCTCAGAAGGGGAATTTCATTTTTCCCTTTTGCCTTCTTCCACTCCATCTATTATATCGCATTTATATATGAATAAGATATGTCACCTGAAATAAGGGTTGGGGAGGATGTGCATCTCACCTGCATTGAAAGCCAGTCCATATTCTTATCATAATCAATGGCCATTGGGATGTGATTCATTTGTGTCACCCAGACAAACCAGTGACTTTCTATGATTCTAGGCAGCAAATATAAAAGCAGATTACAATTTTTGCAACCTACACAAAAATACAAATAAAGCAGTTTGGAAGTAGTAGAGAAACACCAAAAGAGGAGCAGAACTAGGGGGAAATGCAACTAGAAGAAAATTAAACAAAAGCCAAATATGAGATATATTTTTTTTTCTAGGAAAAAAATGAGCTACTGAAGAATTCATTATTATACAGAGTAACAGTGGCATATTAAGAACCTCTATTATTATTATTAATAATAATAACAATAATGTTGTTAACAACTAACAATAATTCTAACAATAATTTCCCCTCTTTAATTTGTACAACTCAAAATGGTGAATGTGATGTTTCTCCTTTTATTTTTCCTACAATATCAACCCTGAATGGTGAGTTGGGCTGAGAGAAAGTGATTGGCCCAAAGTCACCCAGCTGGCTTTCATGCCTAAGGGACACCTGGAACTCATAGTCTCTAGCTCAGCACCTTAATCATCACACCAAATTGGTTCTCTTTTTGATATGAGAGGAAGAATTCCAGTTTTGGAGTTGTAGATTTTCCTGTGAATTATAGTAGATTAATCTCTATTCTCATGGAGAAAATCTATGTTGTCACAAGAGTCAAAAACCACTTGATGGCACATATTCCATCAACCTTCATGGTAAAAATGGACTCGGGGTGTAGCCTATTTAGCATTTGTTTTCCACTGAGAAAATGTCAGTATAGTGACTGGGAAGCTGTGAAGAGAAAACCCTGACCCTAACTCTGATTAAAAGAAAAAGAAAGGAAAAGACATGTTCTTATTGAGTTCAACTCTATGTGAGTGTATACATGCCACATCTTGGCGATGTGATAAAAGGGATTTGACATTCTCTTCTTCCAGAAAGATTTTAAAACTTTCAGGTCTAATCAACAACTCTGAAACTTCCAGGGGATCTTCAATCCACGTACTATAGCCATGGCCAAAGCTGCTCGGAATCTTGGCCATTCCAAGATCAACTAAGGTTGACTAGATGTTGCCATCTGCTGAAAAGCAACTCTGAGAAGACACAATGCATCTATAAATGCAAAAGAGCATTGTATGTGAACATGCTCCATCCCACAACATCCTCTCAGGGAAGGCTGAGGCATTCCATTTCTCTCTTGCTTGAGCACTCAAGCAAGAGAGAAAGCAAAATTCTGGTTTTGACTCTGAATATTGATGTATATATTTATTTAATTTGCCCCAACTGGTGTCCTCCCAACTGTGCGAGAATCAACTCTTAGAATGTCTTGGGAATTGCAGAACTTGAAAGCCAAGATATATGGCTGCATAAGGCAGAAAGCTTTGCCTACAAGAACATGTCATGACAACCCAAAGAAATCAGGAAAAGTGTGGGATCAAATGGAACTCACCTGAGCAGGAGAAAGAGACCCAACAGGCTCTTGAGATCTAGTAGAAATGAGTATGTTATGAAGAACCGAAGATAGAAGGTCACCATCCAAGCCAAATCCTGCCACAAAAAAACAGAGAAATATTCTGTCAAATAGTATGGTGTAATCCCATATCAAAATGCATCTACAGAACCCTAAAAACTCACCTACATTTTTGCTATATGTGGCCTTTATTATGCTACAATAGAAATGCAACCTCCTTTTGAAACCATAGTGGAAATACGACTTACCACCCAATTTTTGCGTTGAACAACGAAGTAGAAAACATACCACTGCAGGTAGAAAGGCACCAAAGCTGGTGGACCAACTAAGGAAGAATGCAAAGTCACATGTCTAAATAAAATCAACTCAAAGCAAAGTAGAATATCTGTAGCTCAAGGCTAAAGTCATTAGTGCTTCCTAAGCTTTGTTGTTGTTTTCTTGCAGACATTTCATTATTCAAACTAGATAACATTATCAGTGCTGAGCTATGAATATTCTCCTGTATAGATATTTAATGATATCACTTTCTCTATTCTCTACCTACTGAATAAGAGGAGGGGGACTTTGTTAAGACTTTGTTAGGATTCAGATGTAGTGGTCTCACTTTCTTGCAAGCCAGAGAAGAATTGCGCACTCACTCATTGGCTCTAAGTGTTAGGAAGACATAAGAATTGTTTTAATGGATCAAACCTCAAAGCCTCACTTGCCCAACAGATGTAAAATAATGCTAATATGTTCCCACACAATAAGTAAGATGTCTGTAGCAATAACAATAGCACTTAGATTTGTTTACCACTCCATTGTGCTTTACAGCACCCTCTAAGTGGTTTGCAAATATCATCATATTGCCCACAACAATCTGGGTTCTCATTTTACCAATCTCAAAAGGATAGAAGGCTGAATCAACCTTGAGCCACTCAGGATCAAACTCCTGGCTGTGGGCAGAGTTAACCACTGTGCCACCAAGCTCCTGTAACCATTTGGTTCACTGTGGCTCAGTTCCATCATCATATACATCTACATCGATCATATTTTCAATTATTAAAAGGGGATACAGATAGTATTGAGCCAGGTGGACCAGGTCTGTGTTAACCCTGGGATACAAAGCTTCATTTGTCAGGTATGGTGCTGTTTGCCATACAGTATTAAATATAATGTGATGGGCAGAAACATTTGAGATTATAATAGGGTGACATGAAACAGCTATAGTAATATTGTACACAGGCTGCAAAAAAGGTCTCCTTCTAATGATACTTGACAGGAATATAATTAGTTGACATTTTTTACAGGAAAAGGTTATCCCCATATTTCCCAGATAAATAGGGTTTTACTCTTCCTTCCAACCAATGGCAGCAAAATCACATCACACACAAAAAAAATCTCTGATTTCTTTAGTATCCTATGTGCCCTTAATAAGAACACAAATATCTCAGAAAGAAAATGATACTCACGGAGAAAGAAGTATTTGTGCTGGTGATTGTATGGCATGAACTTCTTTTTCTTTATGCCCAGCTGTGTATGGTGAGAAAGGTTCATAGCAAGTCAACATTCAACAAATCATACCAGATAAATGCACAAGCTTGTCCTGGCAAACCTAAATCCATCAATGACTCTCTACCATCCATGCCAAGGTTAATTGAGCCAAGGTTAAGGATATCTTAGCAGTGCCAGTGTTTCCGAATCCCTGACCTATAAAAGATTGTACATATACAGTGCATCGGCACAACGCAAATGAGATTCAAACCCAGTCTAAAAGCAATTGCAGTTTCTTCAGTAAAGCCATCAGTTTTAAAAACCCACATGCAATATGTTTTAGCAGTTGCTAATACATAGTATACCACTGACTGAAGAGGTAGAGGTAGGTAGAGAATACAAGAAGCTGTAATCTCTTGGTCTACAAAAGAAGCTGGAGCCTGTATATCTGACCTCAGCCTGTATGACAAAGCCACACTCCCAGGAAAAGGAAGGAGCAACCAGATTAGCAAGCTGTCTCACAGGAAGGCCGCATACAAAACTCCAGAGAATTGCATTGGCAACTTCCCCTATTGTCTTGGGAGCTCATGATCAGTAAATATATATGTGGCTCCCAGTAGGTGATATGTAGAAGATGGAAGAATATACATGAAAGGAAAAAAAGAAGGGAGAGCAATTGTCAGCTTGGAAGGAAATAAGAATGGCATATGGTTCTAGGTGGAAACAGTTAAACCCACATGATGGGTGAAACAGGAAACTAAGGGGGCAAATTGTTTTCTATCGTGCTGAAGTCCCTCTTTCTCTTCTCTTCTCTTCCTCCTTGCCTTTATATTTCCATAAAGAACACTGCAAATATATCGTTAGTCTCCAAATGTTTTCCACCCAAAAGAAACTAAAACCAGTAAATTGTCCTGGTACTTCTCTCCATTTGAAGAAAAGGAAAACACACCACAATCTTCAACTATGCTTTATTTCTAATAAGGCTTATCCCGGTAAATAAGGTGACAGCTAACAACCAATGAAGTTCTTCTATGAAATCTGGCTAGCAAAAAAATTTTAATGGATGAAAGGAATCTCCCAGACAAAGAAGGAGTTCAAACTGCTCTCGCATACCTAAGTAATCAAAGCAGTATGAGCCTAAAAGGAGGTACTGTGTGCGACTTTGTATGATTTCTTTCATCCATAATCTAGCCACTAAAAGAACTGGAATCCTTTAATAGGTTTGTGTTGCTGCTGCTGTGGCTACTGCAGCTGTCGTCAAGGAAATTATGAATAATTCATTCAAGACAACACATTAGAAAGTGCGGTAACAAATCTATTCATACTTACTTGGGGATAAACACATATAGTGAGAACTTA
This sequence comes from Ptyas mucosa, assembly GCA_012654045.1. Classification (NCBI taxonomy): domain Eukaryota; kingdom Metazoa; phylum Chordata; class Lepidosauria; order Squamata; family Colubridae; genus Ptyas; species Ptyas mucosa. The sequence goes on along the minus strand of WNWU01000386.1, from coordinate 739,461 downwards.
AGAATAGCCCTTAAATGGTTCATCTTACTCCAACAGTTTGTTTCTGGCCAAGCAGATTTTTCTGAGGTGCCTCCAAGCAGCACATACCTGGTATGCCCCCTGCCCCCACAACTGAGTGGTAACATTCACTCTTCAATGCTAACAGACTAGTCTTCCATGAATATAACCAATTCCCTTTTAAATCAAGCTGTTTTAGCTGCCATTATGCAGCCTTGTGGTAGAAACTCCACAAGTTAATTATGCATTGTTCAAGGAAGTGCTTCCTTTTGTCTATTTTAAGCTTCCTTTCAAACAACTTTACAGCATGACTGCTGGTCTTATATTTTCGGAGAAGGAGAACATTTCTCTTTGTCTGCATTCTCTCCACATTACACATGATTTTACATGTTCAGGCATGTTCCTTTTCTAAGATAAGGTGTCCCCAACACTTTTGGTTTTTACTATCCTGAACAATTTAGAATAATGTGCAGCCTTGGCCACCTCATCACTTTCTGGTTTTTAACCAACAAGCAATCCAGCAAAGGAAAGGCCCTATTTTATCTATAGCTGTTAGGTTTGCCTCAAGAGTCCCTGATGAGAAATTTTCTTAAAGGCTTTTTGAAAATCCAGGTTAATAGCATACTGACATTCTCAAAACATTCTAGAAGGTCAGGGAGGCAGGATTTACTCCCCCAGAGGATTATTCTCAATATGAGAAGATATAGATGCATCTGTCTAAGAATTGGGTCCCCTTTCTGGGAACATTTATTTGAAATTATATCCTTCTTCCCCAAGCCCTTCTTTCTTTCTCCCTGAAAGGAAAGAAGCTTTCCTCCTGAGAGTGGAGTGAGCCATTGCATTCCAAAAGATCTGGTCCTCTAAACATCTCCAGTTCTACAACTTTCATTTCAAAATTGCTCTCTGTGCATCAAAAAGCTCATGACAACTTAAGCTCAAAGTACAAATTGTCATACATCTGACTCTTTATGAAGTAAACTAGAAAGTACCTTCACCTCTGGTGTTCTATTTTTATACTGAACTTTGACTTGAAGTAAAAAAAAATCATCCCATTTGCCACTCAGATTTCCCAATATCGTCATTTATTTTAAGTCAGCTGTCCTTACTTCTATCAGATTTAAAACCTAGCCATTTAAAAACATTTAAAGTCAACACAAATTGTTATTATTTTTATTGTTTTAAAACAGTAGTTTTGACCAATATCAATTATTATACTTAATCTTATCCACTATGTTTTTATGTCAAATATATACAAAAAAGGCCAGTGTTCACATAAAACTACATAACTGTGCTTTTTTATTTGAAAATTTCTGAATCAGTCTAAGTGACAAAATACCCTCAACAGCATTTAACTATTAACTCATGTAAAGAGGCCCAGGGCAAAACTGAGTTTCTGAAGCTTTCATTTTCCTTTCTAATTCATGTCACTATCTCAATTATGTAATTTATAATTTTTCCATTCTGTTAGATTCAAAAGTACACAGTGGTAACAATTTTTGAAGATCTAAAAGTATGTAGGGGCTCTATTTAAGGGTTGATGCTTCAGGATGCATGCAAAATTTCCCTCTTCACACAACATTCTCCAAATCCCACAAGCCTCACCTCTACAGAGAGTATCTTTCCCAGGGCAAATAACAAAGGATGCATGTTGAGATCAGGATCCTTACGAAAGCAGTTAGGCTTTGCATGATGCTGGAAATGCCAGTGATTCCACCAGCTGGCTGGTGCTCCCTGCAAAACAAGGTAAATGCAAGAGGCCTCTTCAGGTATTTATTTCCTGACTAGGCAGAGCAAAATTTGAGCGCAAGGGGCCCAATCGTTCTTGAGCCCCAATGCCATGACATGGCTAAGAGCAAAGCTCATTTTCATGAAAACTCACCTTCAAATGTCCAATCACAAATTTGTGAATCCAGTGGTTCCATTTAGACTTGCCAAAGACAGAAAGATGTCCAAAATCATGCTGCAGCCAACCAGCTTGGGCCTGGAAAATATTGCCATAGTTAGCATGACCACAATGCCTTGACTACACACAATGTCTTTATCATTTAACCTGCAAAGTCTTTGCTCCCAGACGATTATACAGAGAGAAGGTTGAGGTGGGAGGAAAGAAGGAGAAGAGATCCGAGTAATACAATAAACAAGTTTAACATGTAGATCGACTTAGATCTGAGGAGTTAAACTACCGTGTTTTCCCAAAAATAGGACATGTCCCGAAAATAAGGCCAAGCCTGATTTTTGGGGTGGGCGTAAATATACGCCAACCTCCCACGAAAATAAGCCCTCCAGCAAGTGTGGCCATTTTTGCCATGGATTGCGGCCACTTCTACAGCAGAAGTCCAAGCGATGCGCCCTAGGTGCCTCGTAGCGCCCTTCTGAAGGGTACTGTAGCAGCAGCTATCCACAATTTTTTTACCCTTATTTCATCCCGACTGTACTGGACCATGTGGATCAGGATGAAATAAGGGTTAACAAATTGTGGCTAGCTGCTGCTATGGTACCCTTCGGAAGGCTGGCGCGAGGCACGAGTCTCCTGCTGCAGAAGTGGCTGCACCCGAGGAGCACTTTTGGGAGAGAAGGCAAAGAGGAAGTGATCCCTTGCAAACCCCCGCCCCGCCTCTCCGCCAAGCGACTTCCACAGCCCCAGACACTGAAAGCCCATGCCCGCCTGGCTCCCTTTTCCACAGTGCCTGGCTCTTTATTGAGGGGGGTGGGGGAGAAGCAAGAGGCATGGAGCAAGACAGGGCTCGCTCTTCTTGCCGTCTCTTCTCCCCCTCTGGCCAGGCATGGCAGGGTGTCCTGTCCCTGTCCAAATTGGATGCAACTTGGGGATGGCAAGTGGGGAGGGGTAGGATTGGGGAGAAGTGAAATGTGACTTACCTGCCTTGTAGCTCCATCGCTTGTCTTGCCGTTGTCTGCAGGCAAACACATTGTAGGGTAAAAAAAACCTTGCGAGTTCAATCAAACTTCTCGAACTCGCGAGAAGTTTGGTTTTACCCTACGTGTTTGCCTGCAGACAACAGTGAGACACACGACAGAGCTACAAGGCAAGTAAGATGTATGTCTCGTGTCTCCCTGGCCCCACCCCTTCCCACTTGCCAGAAATGGCAAGAAGAGCGAGCCCTGTCTCGGTCCATACCTCTTGCTTCTCCCCCACCCTACCTGCCATCCCCCTCGACAAAGAGACAGCGGGAAAGGGCAGAAGCCAGGCTGCTATTACCATTGGGGTGTGTGGAGCCGTCTTACCTGCCTTGCAGCTCCATCGCATGTCTCGCCATTGTCTGCAGGCAAACACATAGGGTAAAAAAAATACCTGGTGAGGGGGGGAGAGGGGGGGAGACGAGACGGCAAGATGCGTCTTGTTTCTCCCCTGCCCCACATGCCACCCTCCTCAATAAAGAGCCGGGTGCTGGGGGAAAGGGAGCCTGGCGGGCACAGCCTTTGGACGTCTGAGGCTGCCAGGGGTTGCCCGGCAGAGAGGTGGGAGCAGGGCAGAAGTTTGCAGACAAGGGGGATGGATGGATGGATGGATGGATGGGAAGCAGATAAGTGCCCAGCGAACAGCTGACCAGCGGCTGTGTTGCACAGTGCAACACAGCAGAAGCCATGAGGTGGCCATGCTCGCTGTCTCCTGCACCTCCAAAATAATTTTTAAAAACCCCGATAATAAGGCCAAGCCCTTATTTCGGAGTTCAAAAAAATATAAGACAGGGTCTTATTTTTGGGGAAACACGGTAGGGGTGCCAAACTCACGTCATGGCTGCAACATGTGACATCATGTGACTTTTTCTCCCTTCGCTAAACTGGGTGTGGGCATGTCCAGCATGTGATGCATCTGGCCCACAGGCTGGGAGTTTGACAGCCCTGAATTAAACCAACAGTTTCATGAAAAAGTAGACTCCAAAGGGAGTTCTGAAGAAAAAAAAATATTACTAACATACTTGGAGGAAGCTTTCTTTGCATAGACAAGCAGAGAATAATTGGCACAATTGTCCAAAATGGGAAACCAGGGATGATCAAATGAAAAGAGCTTTGATTACCATATCCGTTTATCTCGAGAGAAAAGCTGAATTGAGGGTAATGCAAATAGATACCTCTCCTCACAGAGGTCAAAAGTTACCACAGCTCTTCAGTTTTTTTGAAGCTTCAAGCCCTGCTCTGCTTCATCGGATAACAGATTACCTGGACAGTCCCAAGTAGCAAAGCGGTGATGAGGAATGGCACCAAGGATGTTCCAAAATACCACATATTGAGCCAGGCTGATACATCCAGCAGCAAGATGTGAAGAAGGGACAGGAGGAAGAAGAGATGATTGGAATTCAGTAGTCCCATCTTTTCAACAGTGGCACGGAGCTCACGGAAGTCCTCCACAAGTTCTTTCTACGAAAAACCAGAGTGTAATTCTTCCTTTGTTCTGAAGGTAACTTTTTATTCAGAAGTAGACAACCTGACACCTTGGGCAGTGGGGACCTCTAAAGACCACAATAGTCTGAAGCCTTTAAAGTCTTCCAAAAAGTATGACCAAAATATAACAATAAAAGCCATACAAAGGGGAAATACTCCATATATGTTGGGCAAGTAATTGAATCGACTTTTACTTTAATAAAATTAAAGACAAATGTGGCTTTTGTCCTGGTGCTGCTCAATATAACTTAGAGTGATGCCATCCCTATTCTAGTTTCATGACAAAAGACTCTGTAATGCAGTGTGTGTGGCTATGTGCATGTTCAACTATGTACACTTTTTAGAAAGCCCATTCCTATTGAGATATCATTCCAAGTTAAATTTCTTGGCTCTGAAAGTTGGCACATGAATATATGAAACATTTTACATCTTAGGCATTTAATATTTCTCGCTCCGAAGATCTCCTAGATCTTGTCCCCATTTTGAGACTCTAATTGATCATTTTTGTTTTGTTCTGGTACTACACAGTCTTCTCTCACCTGAAAACTGCCTCTTAACCAGTAGTGGGATTCAGCCAGTTCGCACCACTTCGGGAGAACCAGTTGTTAACTTTCTGAGCAGTTTGGCACACTGGTTGTTGGAAGAAATCATTAAGGCAGAGAACTGGTTGTTAAATTGCCTGAACCCCACCACTGCTTTTAACATATCCCACTCCTCCTTACAGTATATTTCTGTATTTCCCTTTTTTGGGCAGGCCACTGAAGGAAGGTATCTTTGACTTTGTTCCCAAATTTTTTCTTGCAGATTCCTCATAGCATTAGCAAAGATCTCTTTCTCAAGGCAGTTCTCAGAAAAGCTTACATTTTTGTTGGGTTCAAAGCTGGGCTGATCTGCTGCAAGCTCTCCAATGAATAAAGGCTTCAAATATGTTCTCACTAGATTCTTGTCCAAATGGAATGCTGTGAAAGGATCCTGCAAAACCAAACAGAATAAGGCAAAAATAATAGGGCTGTGTGTCCACACAAAATGATCAGTAAGACAAGCTTTGGTTTTTGTTTCAGAAGATGTCTGCTTTTTATTAAAGGAATCTAATCATAAATCTTGGGGGGGGGGGATGAAATTGAAGGAATCTATTCAACTCTTAAAGCTGGAGCAGATTTTGTTATCTCTCGTTCAGTCAGGAAAATGTTGAATAAACATGGTTGTGGTGGTTAAAGATTTCCATTTTATTAGCTTCATTTTAGAAGCATGCAATTTTTTTCCTATAATAAATTGGCATTATCCCCAAATAATTCACATAGTTGTCCAAATAGTTTTTCCTGTAACCTTCATCAAAGTCCAAGTTTTAAAACTACCACACAAAAAAACCCACCAAAAAGAATCTGGTTCTTCCTCCCTGCTCTGCCTCATTTAGTTTAAATTCTGCCTTGGTTTAATCATGTTAAGCATCTAGTCTTAAGCACTAGCCTCCAGCCAGCACATTGGTTCCAATGGCTTCTCCTTTTGATTTGAAATCCTTTGCATTCCTTTTGCAATTCCTGAAAGAAATCTGAATGGAAGCCAAGACAATTAAATCCCCAAGTTACACTGTTTGCTTTTGGCCACTAGATGCTGCTATAGAAACCTGTTTATTACATTTTGTATAAAGTGTCTATTCTCAACAAAAGAACTTCAGACAGATAAAACAGCTGAGTAACAACTAATCAAATAAGTCAGTTTTATCACAAGCGTCATGAATCAATAACATAATTTCATTCTTTTTATGTAGATGCAAATATAGACATACATACATACATACATACATACATACATACATACCAGGGGTGAAATGTAAAATTTGTTACTACCGGTTCTGTGGGCATGGCTTGTGGGTTGGTGGGTAATGTGACTGGGTGGGCATGGCCAACTTTTTTTTTTTAACTTTTCAAAGCATTTTTTCTAATGCTTTGAAAAGCCTCTGCTGATCAGACAACTCAGCTGGGATCATCAGAGACTTTTCAAAGCATTTTTAACCACCTCTTCGGCCAAGAGGTTGCAGAAAAAAATGCTTTGAAAAGCCTCTGACTATCCCAGCTGAGCCACGTGATCATCAGAGGCTTTTTTTTTTAACTTTTAAAAGCATTTTTTCATCAGAAGGGGTTGTAGAAAAAATGCTTTTAAAAATTAAAAAAAGGCTCTGATGACCCTGCGGCTCAGCTGGGCATGGTGGGGGGCGGGGCGCATGTATTTTTGCTACCAGTTCTCTGAACCACCCGCCGCCATCACTACCGGATCAGGTCGCCGAACCAGGAGCATTTCACCCCTGATACATACATACATTCATACATACATACATACATACATACCAGTATGTACATGAGGCATTATTATTTTATGTCAAGGTTGATAGCCATCCAGTGCCTTTGGCAATGAGTAAAACAAATGTATCTTCCTGCGATAATTAGCTTACTGACGACAGGAAACTTTAATTATCCTCAAGAATATATTCCGAATAACACTTTTTTTCTGACCATTGTATTCACAACCCCTCCACCACTATCAAATTCTCTTATACTTGCAATAAATTGCCTCCTCCATCATTACCTCCTGGGCAATTCTTTCTACAAGTGAATGATAGAAATGAATCAAAAGGTGGGCTACACAAAAAATATTCCATGCTTTATAAAGTAGTGTTGAGTCCATGAATATATGGGCCAGATTACATTTCTTTAAATGTTTGAGAGTTTCATTGTTGCTGACAGCGTTCCAGAACAATCCAACTCCAATTAAAAACTCTGAGACAAGCTTCATCTTAAAATCTTCATTTATTGGAATAGGTAATACTGGCACATCTGGGAAAACCCGAATCTGAGAGTTCCAGGTTTTCCCTCAATAAATCAAAACTCCATATCCAGCCCCTGCACCCACCAGTCCATCACATGGCTCAATCACCATCCATCTCAACTTGACACCACTGCAACCACTCCTCCTCCAGATGCAGGAGCACCATGACCTTGACTGAAAAGAAGAATGCTATTATGTCTTACAAAACCCTCTATCCAGGGGTGAAATACTCCCGGTTCAGACCGGCTCCGGCGAGTAGGTAGCGATGATGGCCGGTGGTTCAGAGAACCGGTAGCAATGGAAGCTGGAGGCTCCACCCACCCACTCCATTCCCCAACTCCTACTGCTCACCTTTCTTCCACAGCTGGCGGAAGGTAAGGGAAGCGCCCGAAAGGTACCAGAGTTGCTCACTCTCCTTCTTGAATGAGCCACTCTGGTCCACGCACCGGCTGCGCAAGCGCACATCCAACCTGCTGCTGAATTAAATAAACAGTGTGCGCTTCCGCAGTCGGCATGTGGACCAGAGCGGCTCATTCAATGAGAGTGAGCGACTCCAGTACCTTTTGGGCGCTTGCCTTCCCTGACAGCCAGCTGCGGGAGAAAGGTGGGCAGTAGGAGTCAGGGAATGGGGCAGGTGGGCGGAGCCACGGGAGAAAAGTAAGATGTCAGCGATCTAATTTGTTCTATTTTCATCGCTGCCATGAAGATCCAAGAGAAAAGAAAAAAAAATAGTTAGCAGAAGCAGTTTGAAGTTTTAGTAGCCTGACATTTGATCTAGTGTTTTTCTCCCCCTTAGTAGATAACGTAACCCAGGTGATGGAGGGAGGGGAACATTCCTGTGATCTGAAGTAGTTGGCAGAAGAGACTGACTTGGAAGATGGCCAATGAGGCGCTGGGGTTTGAGAAGCGGAAAGGGAGGGGTTGGTTTCAGAAAATCAGTTTTGGCTGCAAATGAGTTCAGGTCGGATCGTAAATTCTTCAATAAATGAGAGATTCATCAAAGACTTTGTGTTTGAGAATGAAATTTATTTGAGATTACGTCAAAACCTGACATAAGGACACGCCAGCAGAATAGAAATTTAAGAAGTTTTCCTACCGGGTTCTGTTGGCGTGGCTTGGTGGGAGGGGGTCTTGTGAACGAGTGGGCATGGCTGTGAGTGACTTTGAGTTGGCCACGCCCACTCAGTCACAGGACACACACCCCCACCAAGCCACACCCACAGAACCGGTAGGGAAAAAATTTAGATGTCACCCCTGCCTCTATCAAATCCTCCCTCCTACTTTCCCAAGAAGGTGGCAGCGTGGAAGCTTCCAAGGTTAATATGGCTTCCAAAGCTGACAGTTGCATTTGTACATAGCTCACACTCTCTCTAAGCTGCCAACATCCTATTGTACCATAGGAATAGATTTCTATAGATATGTACCAAAGCCCAGAAAGGCCAGCTCAGGACATGCTGACCTGCTGTTGTACATATTGGGCAATATTAGTCCTTTAATTGGTGTGGCGCCAAGAAAGGGCTTTAATCCTATTGTTGATACTGCAGCTCGGATCTCATCAGAGGAAAAAAAAACATCAAACCTTCCCTGGTGAAACTTATCTGAAGGGAGCGAGAGTGAGAGAGTGAGAAGACTGTCATTATCTGGTCAGGTTTTTTTAACTGGAAATGGGAAAGTGGGTGGGTCACAGCCAGAGCTGAAGACTGTGGTACCATAAGTTTCAACCAATCATCACAATGGTGGATGTAAAACCTGGCAATAATGTCTGAAATGAAGAGGAAGGAAGCAACGATAGGCAGATCATTTCCACAGCACTTTTTTTAGAATCACAGTGCTTTGTGTGTCAGCAAGACACAAATGGGGATCTGATTGTATACATTTCTTTCTTTTAAAAATAAGCTTGCTTGCTTTTCTTAGCACGCCAGTGAAAAAGGTCTTATTTTTTTAAAAAAAATTGGAATGATTCCAATATTTGCTTTCTTTACATGAGCAGCTTTGTTTCAGATTATACAAACAGCATTCTGCTCCAGCTACATTAAGACTAAAGTATCTACTTCTCTCTAGTAAACTAAATTGTCTTAGATTATTAAAAACAATTTGTGCACCTCTGAACAACATGGTTCATGTTGCTTTTGCTATGCTTGTGATGAACCAGGCCCATGAAGTGTTTCTCAGAAATACAGAGAGATGCTTTGCCTTAATATTTCTCAGAAATTCTGAGCGGTTGAAAAATTGTTGCAATGCAAAATCACAAGGACTGGGTTTTGATAATAGGCTCACTGTGTGCACAAAAAAAATCTGAGTACCTCCAAGAGTCCAATCAAACATTAAATATTAAATGTAGACATGATTCCCCTCAGTTAGTAGGATTAAGGAAAACTGTAGATAGAGGCTTAAATTAAATTTGAGCGAGAGATCCTATCAGTGAAGAGAAGACTTAATTTAGATATAAATGGGAGCTCAGCAGTGACTATCCTTAGCAAAAGAGTTGGATTTTAAATGCACATTAACCATCACTGACTATCGGGGGCGAGTCTTTGGCCCCCGCGGAAAGGGCTCGCAATCTGGGAGTCCTCCTGGATGTGCAGCTGTCTTTGGAGGAACATCTGACAGCTGTCACCAGGGGGACCTTTTGTCAGGTTCGCCTGATTCGCCAGTTGCGGCCCTTTCTTGATCGGGATTCCCTGTGCACAGTCACTCATGCCCTCGTCACCTCTCTCCTAGACTACTGTAACGCTCTCTACATGGGGCTCCCCTTGAAGAGCACCCGGAGGCTCCAACTGGTCCAGAACGCAGCCGCGCGAGTAGTGACGGGAGCAGCATGGCGCTCCCACATAACACCGCTCCTGCGCAAGCTGCACTGGCTTCCAGTGGTCTTCCGGGTGCACTTCAAGGTGTTGGTGATCACCTTTAAAGCGCTCCATGGCATAGGACCTAGCTATCTCCGAGACCACCTGCTGCTACCGACGACCTCCCATCGACCCATGCGCTCCCACAGAGAGGGCCTCCTCAGGGTGCCATCAGCCAAACAATGTAGGCTGGTGACCCCCAGGGGGAGAGCCTTCTCTGTGGGGGCACCTACCCTCTGGAACCAGCTGCCCCCAGAGATAAGGAGAATTCATGACCTCAGTGCCTTCCACCGTGCCCTTAAAACACATTTTTTTCCAACAAGCCGGGCTGGCTTAAGAAGAAATTTTAAATGTTTTAATTGGTTTGTTAGTTTTAAATTTTGGGGCCAAATTTATATATATTTTAATTGCTTTTAATATTTGTATTTCATGTTTTTAATTCTGGCTGTACACCGCCCTGAGTCCTCAGGGAGAAGGGCGGTATATAAATTGGAAATAAAATAAAATAAAAATTAAAGCAAATGAAAATTTTAGCTTCCATTCTCAGAGGCAACAGTGAGATAAAAAACAATCAATACAGCATTCTAAAAATCAGCTATTCGGAGTTTTTTGTCTTCTGCACCATGAGCCAAATCCCCCTTATGCAGTTACAAAATCTCTCCAACAGATCACGACAAAAAACTGTTTTTCACCGTCATGTTTAGCCATAAAAGTATCAGAAAAGCTCAGAATGTTACCAAGAAAATACACCAGCATTTGCAAAGTTGTTCTCAAAGCTTAAAGAAAAGTGAAAATTATATCCAGGTTACTAATATAAAATACTTCATCCAGAATTTCTTCCAGGAATATCATGTTAATATATCCAGTCCATTAATTAAAGAACCATTTACAGTACATGCCTGAACATGTCAAATATTCAAATAATATAACCTTCTGGAGATAAAGTCCACACTGACCATTTTTGAGAAGGGCAAGGGCCTTGATTTATAGTGAATGAGCCTCTATATATACATGGATGTGGTCAAGATTTGGGAAGCTTTCTCCCAAGTTTAGGAAGTTTGATCTAGTGGTGAATCCCACCTTAGGCATGAAAAGCCAGCAGAGTGGCTTTGGGCAGGTCACTCTCCCTCAGCCCAACCCACCTCATGGGTTTGTTGTTGTTGGGGGGGAGGGAATAGGAGAAGGAAGGTGTGTTGGATATGTTTGCTACCTTATTTGTAAAAAAAATAATAAAGATGAGATACAAATAAATAATATAATAATTTTTCTTTTTGGTCTTTTTTAAGCATTGGGTGTACTGTAGGCAGTGGTGGGATTCAATTTTTTCAACAACCGGTTCTGTGGGTGTGGCTTAGTTGGGGGTGTGGCTTGGTGGTCATGTGACCGGGTGGGCGTGGCTAGCTGGTCATGTGACAGGGTGGGCATGGCTATGTGCATAGGGACTACACAGAGGGCTGAAAAAAGTCATTTCCTACTGGTCCTTGCACTTTTGACTGGTTCTCACACTTATGACCAACCTCACATTTCTGCCCGTTGCAGCTTTCTTAACTACTGTGTCAGTCATTTCACAACTACTTCTCTTCACCACGGTGAAAAGCTAGGGCGCAAAATGTAAAATGTGAGGACAGTCGTAAGTGTGAGGACCGGTCAAAAGTGCGAGGACCGGTCAAAAATAACTTTTTCAGCCCTCTGAGTAGTCCCTATGCACATAGGGACTACCCACAGGGCTGAAAAAAGTGATTTCTGACAGGTCCTCGCACTTTTGACCGGTCCTCACACTTATGACCGTCCTCACATTTATGTCCGTTGCAGCATTCTTAACAACTGTGTCACTCATTTCACAACTACTTCTCTTCACCACGGTGAAAAGATAGGGTGCAAAATGTAAAATGTGAAGATACTCATAAGTGCGAGGACCAGTCAAAAGTGCAAGGACCGGTCAAAAATAACTTTTTCAGCCCTCTGAGTAGTCCATATGCATATAGGGACTACCCAGAGGGCTGAAAAAAGTGATTTCTGACAGGTCCTCGCACTTTTGACCCGTCATCATTTATGCCCATTGCAGCATTAATTAAATTAATTAAATAAAAATGACCTGCTGGAGCAGTCAGAGGCAGTCAGAGGCGGGCGTTCGGGCCGGCTGCAGGGCAAGATGATACAACCGGGGTAGGTAGGCCGCTGCTGCCCAGGTGGGAGGCGGGCGCAGGCCTACAGGGCTGGCTGCAGGGTGAAGCAATCAGATGGGGTAGGTCAGGGGTCTGCAACTTTCCCCTTCATCTCTCTTTCTCTCCATCTCTCTTTCTCTCCCCTTTCTCTCCTTCATCTCTTTCTCTCCCCCACTTTCTTTCCTTCATCTCTCTTTCCCTTCATCTCTCTTTCTCCCCCCCTTTCCTTCCTTTCTCCCTTTCTTCCCCCCTCCTTTCCCCCCCCCCCCCCTTTCTCTCCTTCATCTCTCTTTCTCTCCATCTCTTTCTCCTCTCTTGTTTGGGCAGCGGCGGCAGCACACCTACTGCACCATCGGGTCGCCCCTCGGCTTGGAGGTGGCACCTTAAGCCTGCGCCCCACTGCACATGCGCCCACTCGACTCTGCCTGCAGCCAGCTGTGGTTGCTCTTACTGAGCTTCGCAATGGGGCAGATGGTGCCCCTACTCCTCCTGGAGCCCATTACGATGCGGAGCTTCAGCTGCAGCCTGGGCAGCCAGTGTCCCGGGGTGGAGAAAAGCTGTGCGTCTCCCCCACCGACTGGATGGGCTAGGGTAGGCTGGCGCCACATGGGTGGGAAGCAGGGCGGGACAAGCGAGCTAGCAATTTGACAAACGGTTCAGTGTGCTACGAGGACAATAAATTACAAAAAAAACACCGAACAGTTTGTTAAATTGCTGGCTCGCCCACCCTTTGCCCCGCCCCGCCCACCACTATTTATTGGCAATAAATAGTGGTGCGGAAGGGCAAGGCAAGGTGAGCCAGCAATTTAACAAATGGTTCATCCCAACTGCCTAGAACCAGCAGAATCCCATCACTGACTGTAGGGCTTACACTATTGGCTTTGGTGTTTTCCAGCTCAAAACAATAAAAAGCCAAGTCACTCTTTTTCACAGTTGTGGTTCAATGGACTCAGATCCCAGCAAAAAAGAGGCTTGGTGAACGCATTTAGCCCTTTCCACATCTTGCGTGCAAACTTACAATGGCTTGTTTCACAAGCCCTGCATTCAAGAATCCTGATTGAGCATTATATGGCAACCTGAAAGTGGGGAAGCAAAGCCAAAGAAGTTTTTGCAGAGACTTGTTAGGGGTGGGGATGGGAGGAGTAGAAGAGCATTGCTTAATGGTTAAAGCAATGTTCAGCATGGAGGGCAACCTAAATTCAGATCTTGGAACCAGTCAATCCTAGAAGATCCCCACCAGAGAATTGCTGCTACCATTCTATTTGACAAAGTTGAGTTAGAAGGATCAATGCTTTGCTTCAGGAAAAGGAGAAGCTTGTTAGGTGCCGTTGCATAAGATGAAAGACAACGAAGGCCAACAGCTACCACTTGAAAGCTTAGTCTCGCCCCTGGTAGTTGTTTTTTTCCTTAGTAAATCAAGGAAAAGGATTGCCTTTTGCTTATCCCAGACACATTCAGGCTTTTTTTATTGGCAAGAGGCCTTTTTTCAAGAGGAGACATACAAGGGTACAAGTTATTGCCTGAAATGTCTGAAATGATACACCACAACCCAAGATCTTCTTCCTGATTATAGTATACAGTTTGGTCCTTAGAAACAGAATGTTATGCACTTCCAAAGGAAACTGTTAGAGCTTCAAACAGTTATCTTTTTTTTTTTTGCCTTTTAAGTGGCCAGCATTAACGTATTACATATTACCGTAGCTTCCTATTAATTATTGTAAAATTACATGATAGCTAAGCTTTTCCAAAATATCAGATGAGAAAAAATGTCAGGGGAAATTTTCCTGGAAACAGTAACATCCAGATGCCCAAGCAAAGAATGGGTTGAATCTCCTTAAATATTCTTCACTGGGGGAGGGGGTGACTCTTCTCTTGGTCTTATGAAGGCTTGTTGTTCGAAAGGTATGTGTGAACCAGAGAAAATATTCTTTCTTTGCATGGCTAGGTTGAAAGTTTTCCAATAGAGAATCCACCTTATAATTTTTATATGTAAAGGTGACTACAGCCTTCCTTTGACATATATTCTAAAGTAGGGGTGTCAAACTTGATTTCATTGAGGGCCGCATAATGTTGTGTTTGACCTTGGAGGATCAGGGTGTGTGGACCAGGGGTGGGCGTGGTCATAATGAGAGTGGTCATGGTGGGCATTTGACACAGGCTCAAGATGCGCCTCTTCCCTTCTCTTCTTTCTTTCCACAGTTCTTTACTATAACCATTTTCCTATCTCTTCTACCAGATATAATGGTCAAACATTTATTACTTATTCTTCATACTCCGCTAAACTTTTTATTTCTAAACTTGCCATATTTTTTGGACTATAAGATGTTCCGGACTATAAGATGCACCTAACTTTTGGGGGAGGAAAACAAGAAAAAAAAACCTGCCTCTGCCTCCCAGCAATTTGCGTCCTTGCAGCAAACAGCAAACAGCCTGGTCAGCTTCAGCACAGCCTGATTTAGCACAAGCAGCTGATTGGATGTTGGATAGGCCTCCCGAAATACCACCTATCAGCTGTTCCAGGCTGTGGGGATTGCCACCACCCCCTATCGCCACCTCCATGCGCCCCATTTTCAGCCTTCATCCACCCCATTTTTGGCTTCCGCATGCCCCATTTTTGGCCTCCGCATGTCCCGTTTTCAACCCGTTTCAGGCACTGGGGATCGCCACCACCTATCCCTGTCGCCTGAAACAGGCCAAAAATGGGGCATGTGGAAGCTAAAAATAGGGCGCACGGAGGTCGAATATGGGGCACACGGAGCCAGCAATAGGTAGCAGAGATCCCCACATCCTGGAACAGCTGATAGGCAGTATTACGGGAGGCAGATCCAATGCCAATCAGCTGCTCACGCTAAATCAGGCTGTGCTGAAGCTGACCAGGCTGTTTGCTGTTTGCTGCAAGAAGGCAAATTCCTGGGGGGCAGAGGCGGAAGGGTGGGGACTGGTGGGTGGGCGGAGCTTTGGCAACATTTGCTCTATAAGATGCACAGACATTTCCACCCACTTTTGGGGGAGGGGGAGTGCGTCTTATTCACTGAACAATATGGTATACCCCATTGTTTAATAATAAATCGCATTTCCAAGCAGAAAAGCTATTTCTATTATTAAAAGCTATTTATACCATAGCATAAATAACATGATAATGCAAGACCTAACAGCAGAGATAAATTTCCAGAATAGTAAATAGAAATGGCTGTCAATTATAGATTGTAGATTAAATGGACCCACAGTATGTAAAATCTGGCATTAAACTGCAGTATTAACATATGTTGTTCCCTGTTTTCTATCCAAATCCGGCACTTACTTGAAGCCACATAATTGTAATCTAGTCCAATTCAGTCCTCCTGCAGCACTCTGCCAGCTGCACAGAGGCCCTTGCGGGGGGGCATGTGCGGCCCCATGTGGCCCGGTTTTTTGCCTCCATGACCTCCAGCAGCACTCTGCCGGCCAAAAACAGGCTGTGTGGAGGCCTTTATGCTGCTGTCACCATAGTATGTAACATCAAAGTTCCATTTGTTCTTGGACATATATTCTAATACCTATGGTACCTATGGATGCTAACATCTGTGCTAGCTCCTCCCCGGCATTTACCAGCAACATGTATTACCGATTTTTTTTCTCATTGTTTTCATTTCATAACAGTTAGATGTTTTAAATTGTCAGGGTCAAGCATTATCTTTATTTCTAGGAATGACTCTGAGGCCACAAAAACCCCAGGCATCCAAGAAAATAATAATTTTTTTTTAAAAAATTGATTTATATGCCGCCCTTCTCCGGAGACTCGGGGCGTTAAGCAATAGCCTTCATACTTTTGTATATTTATACAAAGTCATCTTATTGCCCCCACAAACTGGGTCCTCATTTAACCTACTTTAGAAAGGATGGAAGGCTGAGTCAACCTTGAGCCTGGTGAGATTCGAACTTACAGTAATTGCAGACAGCTGGTTTAAATCACTATGCTTTTAGGCTGCTGACCTAAACCAGGCTCCTGTGGGTGACCACAGTTGTTTCACCCTGTACCCAGAGAAAGGGTAGCTATGATAATAGACAGCATCTTGGGTGGTGGCAGGAAAAACCTCAGCATATTACCTTCTGATAACTATGACTGACCATGCCCTCCACAGAAGTAGCCACTTTGTGGAAGGGCCCATGCTACACTCTCTGAATTCTCAATATTTCCACTGACTGAAAATTGAATGGAGGCTCCTGGTCTAAGATGTTATTTACCCACGTAGGTGTTCTTAGAAAGAGCTAGAGATATCTTCATAGTCCAATTGTTCTACTGTCTCTCAGTGAACATAGCCCAAGTGACTCCTGCTTCAGCTACCTTGAAGGCTTGTAGGTGGCAATAAGACACCCTGCACATCAGAGGTGGGTTTCAGCAGGTTCTGACCAGTTCTAGAGAACTGGTAGTGGAAATTTTCAGTAGTTCGGAGAACCGGTAGTAAAAATTCTGACTGGCCCTGCCCCCATCTATTCTCTGACTCCCAAGTCCCAGCTGATTGGTAGGAAATGGGGATTTTACAGTAACCTTCCCCTGGAGTGGGGTGGGAATGGAGATTTTACAGTATCCTTCCCCTGCCACGCCCACCAAGCCATGCCACACCCACCGAGCCACACCCACAGAACCGGTAGTAAAAAAATTTGAAACCCACCACTGCTGCACATGGTCAGAGATCTACCACATTCAGAGAGCCACTAGAGCTGCAACAGATCTGGGGCAAATTCCGGCAAAAATGTAGCTTCCAAACTGAACATCTTCCAGAAGTGATGGACTAAGCTAAAATCCAAAACTCTAGAAGGATGAGGAGTGGAGGGAAAAAACATACAAGTCCTTTCAGGACCTTTACTATGTTGGTCAGTGTCTACTCAGTCATTCGTGTGGTTGCAGAAAATAACTCAATACCTCTGATCCAGGGATTGAGTTTTTGCTTTTGGCATAAGGAGGTAAATTTCTACATTCCACACATACACAGTCTTCTTTGTTCTTATCCTTCTCATCTTACTTTTGATCATAAACATTCTACAGTGGAAAGAACATTCTAGCAATGATTTTCTTGGATTAGGGTCTACGGGAGTGAAAATATAGTACTGTACAAGCTTTCCTCTAGTCCAGGAAAACTCATGCCACCTTAAAAAGTTTCCCTTACATGAACTTTTAAACAAGTTCTTTCATCCTGGTAGTCATTCTATAACTCTGAATTTTTAGAAAATCTCCAGTCTATTGCCTTCCTTTGGATCAGTGCTAACCTCAGAACTCGGCCATTATTAAGCCATTGTTCTTCTGAACATGTGCAGAGTGCTCTTTCTTTTACTACACAGGAGCTGCCGTCAGCTCTTCTGCACTTGTTGCCAGAGCAGAGGCTTATGGTGGCCCCTTCTCAAATTTTGATCAAATAACAAATAGATCATAACACCCTGTTTGCTAGGAGAACAGGACAGCTCTGCCATACAAAGGACTTCAGCCTGGTTGGGTGGAGCCTTCCAATGTAATTCAAGGAAAGGGCTCTTCCTGGGAACACAGGGCTCTTCCTGGGAACACCTGTGCAGCATGGAGATAATTTCTAAGAATGCATAATGTGGACTGTGATACATCGAAGCTCATTCATTTAGCTTCAGATATTCTGCTCTGCAGGTCCCAAGACATCTTGTCCCTGAAGCATCTCTCCATCCATGCTTCCAATCGAGCTCTCTGCAAGCGCTCTCCCAGCCTCCATCATCAAACCAGAGAATGCTCACAAAGGATCTCTGCCGCCCCGCCTCTCACGTTCCCTCCCAGGTCCCCGACAGCTCAGAGGGATCTCCTCCAGGCAGTCGTCCGTCCTTCCTTCCTTCCTTCCTTCCTTCCTTCCTTCCTTCCTTTCCTCCCTCTCTCTCTTTCTCTTTTCTCCCTCTCACCGTGGCGTCTTGTCCGGCATAATGGCTGATCACGCGGGAACCCCCCGGATGCCTTTTGTGAAACCGGCTGATGTCGTAGACCTTCCTGTCAATCACCAGCCACCGCTCCGGAGCCCGGCTCGAGTAAGACTTGATCTCGTCCCAGCTGAAGAACCGCGGAGAGGGATCCATCCCAGCAACATCAGCCTCAAGGGACCGAGAGTGGCGCGCTCTCTCTCTTGCAGCCAGTGGTCCGGGCGGACTGAGCGCCGTCCCCTACCAAACGATCAGCCTGGGCCGGCCTCCAAGCCCGCCCCTCCGAGGCCCGATTGGACGGCCGCTTTCTCGGCCTTCGCACCGAAAAGGTCGCCGGGTTTTGCCCCTGGAAGGGATCCCCAGCGGTAGCCGGGTGCCTGCGCTCTGGGAGCTGGTTGCTTTGATGAAACTACGCGGTGCCTTTTGTTTTCCCTGCCGCAGAGCTTCATTTCTCGTGAGAATACCGTAATATCTTCGTGATGCTTTAAACAAACAAAAAAAAAAGTCGAATTCTGGGCGCCTCCCTAACATTCCCAACAGATACTCTTTTTAGGAAATGCCTTGCCTTCCATTGGATGCTTTGTTTTTAGGAGGAAGAAAAATGGCACGTCCTTCCGAATTTAAGACACTTTCTCCACCTGGTGCCTTTCAGATCTGTTGGATGACCCTTCCTATAATTCCCCACCAGAAAAGACCATTGATTGATGGTACTTATTCCTGTTTTTCCCCAATGCTCATCTCTACATCCAAATGCCTATTTGACAATACTGTATAGAGCATCTGTGCGGCCACTGTTAGACAACTAATTAGCCCCCACCACCCACCACCAAATCTGCATGGAAGCCAAAGCACTTCCAAGAGAGAATTAATATGTATTATTAATGCAGAGATTATAACACCAAGAGCCTTGGTGGTGCAGCAGACTAAAGTGCTGTTAAGAAGCACCAGCTACCTGCAATTATTGCAAGTTCAAATCTCACCAGACTCAAGGTTGACTCAGCCTTCCATCCTTTCGAGGCAGGTAAAATGAGGACCCGGATTGTGGGGGCAATAAGCTGACTTTGTATAAAAAAGAACCCTACTAAGCAGGTATATACAAAAGTATGAAGGCTATTGCTTAACGCATTGTAAGTCGCCCTGAGTCTCCGGAGAAAGGGTGGCATATAAATCGAAACAATAAATAAATAATAAACAGGAGTATGCGATCATACCTGTGGGCTTCCATTTCATTTTAGGGTATATGTATATTGGGGGTTGTATTATGTACATTGTTATATTATTATATATTATATTGTGTATTATGTACATTATACATAATACATTGTATTATGTATAATGTAGATAATGCACAATGTACATGTGTATTGTGTACATTGTTGTACATAAGAATGCACAACAATAGTGTTGAGATACCTGAGGCAATCCTACTCTCAAAACCACACATGTTGAAATAAATCACCCTGAAATCTACCCAATTTCCATATAGATTCCTGAGCCTCTTTGGAAACGTTCCATTGGAATTGTGCAGTGTGAGAAACAAGGAAATCCTGATTTATTACTGTCTGACAGTTCTCACTCACACCCATGTACACTCTTGATCTGAATGGAATCTTTTGTGGTGATGTTCAAAGAGTAACAACACGTGGCATTTATTCTCCTCAGAGAGAGCTCTATTGATGTCTTCATAGTTTTCCAGTCTAAAAAAAAAATCTTTGCAATAAATACCATTCACCAGTTGACAAGATGATGTCATGCCTACAAAGATTTGAGGGGGAGAGTCCACTGCCAAATGGACAGCATCTGGTATTCTTCCCTATGCAGTTACAATGAAGTTAGTTCAAAGTAGAGAGTGTGGTTTCTACTTATTAAAAAGTCTTATTTTTTTTCCCCTTCAATTATGAGCACCACAGACACACACATACACACCCATCATGTTGTTTATTTTCTGGGTAAACAAAAGTAAGTACATAAAGCACAGAAAAAGGAACATAATAAGCAGGTGAGAGGAACTATTTGAACGGGTGGCTGGAAGAAGAAATTGCAAGACCGTGTTTATGCCTAGACAGTCAAAGGCCACTTGATACTAATTAAGAAAGCCTGCATGCAGAAAACAAAATCAAGATTCAAACTTGCTTTGGGATTTTAATGAAGAATAAGTAAAGGAGTGACAGAGCTTGAGGGTGGAGTCAAATGAGGAATCAGCCTAGAGTCTCTACCCCTTCCCACAAGTGGTCTAAGTCCAACCCCTCTTGAATTCCATTAACCTTTTCTAGCACCAAAATAGTGCTGACCATTAGTTGACAAGATTCTTGTGCATAGACATGAGCAATAAATCAGTTTAATCGGAACTTAATGTATGACTCTGGTCTTCTACGCCTAACATTACGATCTAAATTAGTAATCCAGATTCACTTTTAAAATATAGGAAAAACCAATGGTGAAATCCAATTCCTTTTACTACCAGTTCTGTGGGCGTGGCTTGGTGGGCATGGCAGGGGAAGGATACTGCAAAATCTCCATTCCCACCCCACTCCTGGGGGAAAGATATTGCAAAATCTCCATTCCCATCCCACTCGGGCCAGCCAGAGGTAGTATTTGCAGGTTCTCTGAACTACTCAAAATTAATGCTACTGGTTCTCTGAACTGCTCAAAATTTCCGCTACCGGTTCCCGAGAACCTGTCAGAACCTGCTGGATTTCACCCCTGGGAAACCCCCCAAAAAGATGGTGGATAGCTCAAAGAGCATATTAAACCCATTGGGAAGATAGCTTTGTAAAAAGAGGAGAAGTTAAAGAAGAATATACAAATGATTGCATGAATGATGCACAGTACATTTTGAATGAATGAATTATGCAAAGTGTGTTTGGAGCAACTCCATGCCAAACAATTGTTACAGTGCAAGCCTTATGAACTATTTTGACTATCTGATTCTCTGCCAAGAGAAAGGGCAAAACTCCCATATCTTTATAAGGAACAAGAATTTCCACATTAACACCTGGAAACCCAGAAAGTTTTGCCTATGCAAAATGTACATGAAGGGCTGTCAAAATGAAAAAAGGCAGGGATTTATTACTGCCCTGCCTGAGGATACAGCAAGAACCACAGTATGTAAGATTTACAGAGAGATTCAAACTAAAAAAAAGGATAAATTCCTGAGTGGGAGAATTACAGGTAGTTCTCAACTTACAACAGTTCATTTATTGATCGTTCATAGTTAGAATGACACTAAAACAAGGAACAACCATTTTTCACACTTACAACCGTTGCAGCATTCCCATGGTCACATGATCAAAATTTGGATGCTTGGCAACTGGTTCGTATTTATGATGGTCTCACTAAATTCAATGCTAGGATTTAAATCCAGCGAAAGGAGAGAGGTGTAAAAGAATTTGCCAAAATGCCTGACTTCCTTCCTTCCTCCCCCTGTCTCTCTCACCTCCCCCCCCCTTCAACCAATACAGGGACACTGTTTCTGAGCTGACTAAAAGCCTTCCTCCCTCCCTCCCTCCCTTCCTTCAACCAGTTAGTTAACCAAGTCTGGAAGGGTCCAATAGAAGAGAATTTTTCCTTCCTTCCTTCCTTCCTTCCTTCCTTCCTTCCTTCCTTCCTTC
>WNWU01000386.1:695187-717698 GCA_012654045.1 Ptyas mucosa | reverse complement strand
TTCCTTCCTTCCTTCCTTCCTTCCTTCCTTCCTTCCTTCCTTCCTTCCTTCCTTCCTTCCTTTTCTTCCATCCATCCATCCACCCACCATAATAGCATAACATGGCAACTAACATGTTTGAGGTTCCTCTAGAGGGGTGGAGTTCTCCAAAACAACGTCCATCTTCCTTTATTTTATTTTATCCCCCCCACCCCCACCCAATAGCCTGGTCTCCAGTTCAGAAGAGGAACCAACTGCTCTCTGGAGTGGGATCAAGTGAAATGGCCTTTTATCTCTGCACCTGCCTTCCTTTCCTTTTTCACACACACACAGACACACACACACAACCTTCGCTAAGCTCCACCCCGAGGAGAAACGCCCAAGGAGAATGAAAAGTCAGAGACTAAAAGTCCTAGACCCCCAGGAATCAACAGTTGCTCAAAGGAGGAAGAGGAGGAGGTGGTCTTCCATTTGCCATGTGTTTCTTTTAATGGGCGAGCCTTTTGAATTGTTGAAAAGAAGTAAAAGAGTGTCTTTTTTTTAATAGACTTTTTCTGTTCTTTGCAAACTCCAACTACAGTTTTTAATGAAATTAGCACCATTTTTTGACTATTTTAATTCTTCCAAATAAAGGAAATGCTATCTTAAATTATATACTGTAGATAACTCTGAATTTCTGCAGGAAGCTTGAGCTGCAGGGGATTCTCTGTATTTTTTAAAAAACAGAAAACCTGCCAGCATCTATTTTTCTCATTCTTTTATCTTTTTGTTTCTTTTCAGTTTTTGCCCTCCACTTTTTTTATCCCTTTTCCTATTTGTAATTCTCATCTTATTTCTCCCACACACCACCCTCTCAGTTTCCATCTCTCCCCTTCTCTCCAAGACACAGAGCACTTGTTTAATCAGAGCAACTTCAGTCTGCACTGATTTCCCAAGCTGTCGCTACAATGTGTAACCTTTTGCCTAATTGGCCACTGGCACCATGCTTAAAAGAAAATAGGGTGAATTAATTGGTATTCCCTTCTGTGGCCAAAGTTGAATGCCTCACAGAAAGATGTTATTTGGGATGCAACCAAGGCTGAAACTCAACTAAATGAGGTGAATTGGTCTTCTGCATAGTAATGCTCATGGCCTAAGGATATCTTTAAGCAATGGGAGGCTAGAGCGGTATAGGGTCACAAAGCAACAAAGTATCTGCTCTTGGTACAATCTGGCAACCATTGTGGGCTTTATGGCTAAATTCAACATAACTATCCTGGCATCAAATCTAGATGTTTATTTTCAAGTTGGAAATCATCCTCCTAAATCTGGTAACATTGTTAACAAGGGTAAAAGTTTTGCCTTTCCATCATGAATTATTACTTGAATCCCTGATTCCCAAACTCTGATTAGTTTTTTTTCCCCAACCCTTAAGAGTGTTGAAACTATAACTGCCAGCATTCCCAGCTAGGATGGCCAACTCAGGGAGCTGTGGTCCTTAATGGAAAGACAATAGGTTGGAGAAAGCTTTTCAGATGTTTACAGTATTTTGAATTGGAAGATTAGCTGAGCTCAACCATGCAGGTGTGGGTGGGGTATCATTTGGTATATGTGACCTAGCTCTTTAAGAGAGAAGTTTGCAATGCAATTTTTTTTCCTGGTTGAATGTCCCTTTTTCCACGTTTCTATTAGTCCCCACTAAGCATTTGAAAGCCTGATGTACCACAAGCAAGCAAAGAGAAGTTTGTGTGGTACCACAAAAATATTTGTGCCTCTCCAAGTCTTAGGTGAAGTACCCAGAACTCTAAGAAAATTGGCTGTTGAATGATAAATGTGAATCTTATGAGAAGTCATTGTTAAATATTTAAAGCGTAACCCTATGTAAATGAATGAGATTAATTTGAATGCAGTTTGAAGAATGTGATACTATATAATGAAATATAAATAGTAATAATAACAGTAATTACTAAGTAATTATTTTGCCACACTGTTATAAATTAATAGTGTGGCAAAAGAAAGTAAAGGTAATAAACACCTTGAGTGCAACACTTGAGCACCATCGGCATTGACATAATCACCATCAATTAGTTGCAGCAGGCAGCTTTGCCTGGAACAGGTTAAATCCTGTGACAATACCTTTAACAACATCAAATAACATCTGTCTATTGTTGGTCCTTGGGAAGGACTTGATAAGTGGACAAAAAGGCCAAATCTAGTCTGAACATCTAATTGGCTGTGTAGTAACCATGATAACAATAATCATTGGCAACCTTCAGTCTCAAGAGACTATGGTATCATGCTCTGGAAAGAGGTCCTAAAACAGCATCTGGTGTGATTAAAAAGGCCAATTCGAGAGTGGCAATCCCTTCCACACTGAGGGCAGATACATTCTGTCCAGCCCCCAGATTTCGCTGGCTCCGGGACTGCCTCTCTGCTTCAGCCTGCCGAACAAGTGTCTCTTCAAATTGGTGAAGGCCATGCTGCATGTTTAGCCTCCAAGCTAAATGATCAGAGGTCAAGGTTTCCCAGTCATGAATGTCCATTCCCAAAGCCTTTATGTTGTGGCTCCGACCCCCGAGCCCATCGTATCGGAGGAAGAAGGCTCCAAACATGAAGGAGAGGAGCCGGCCAGGCCTCCCTCCCCCAGCCCCTCCTCTCTGACAATTCCTCAGGTGTCGGCCGAAGGAGAGGAGATTGGCCAGGAGCCAGGTGTCTTCGATCGGTCGGAGAGTGATGAGGGAGACAAGTTGTGGCTGGACCCACGTCAGCGTCGGCGTGCTAAACGATCACAGCAGAGGAGAAGGCGTGCCAGGGATTAAGCTGAGTCACTGGACTACACCCCTCAGGCTATATAAAGGAGGGGGGTGGCCGTTTAGATTCTGTGATGGACAAAGTTAATTCTTGCAAGCTTCTTTGGTGCAAAGCCTCAGTCTGCTGAAGGATTGTGAATTGGACTGTTTTTTCCCAGCCGGCGTGTATTGCATTTGTTATCTGGTGGAGGAACACCCCCCTTCTTGTTATAGTAAAGAACTTGGCAGCTGGTTCCCATAGAGCTGTCAAGCCTCTGATAACAGAACGCTTGTCTGTGCCAATTATTTAACCCTCGACTGTCTGTGTGGGTTTGTGCGTGTGGAGGACGGGGACAGAACACTTTAGATCCCTCTTGCAGATATCCTTATATTGCAGCTGTGGTCTCCCTATAAGGTGCTTTCCTTGCACTAATTCTCCATACAGGGGATCTTTTTTTTTATTAAAAAAGTTTTACAAACAAAATTAAACATTTCCCCCCCCTCCCCCCACCCCCTTCATATTCTTAATAATAAACACATTTACTTCACTATTACATTTCTAAATTTCCAAATTTTTCCAGGGCTGTTTTTTTACCACTTCCTTTTAATCCCACCTTCCTTCCACCCCTCCTCCCTCCCTTCCTTCCTTCCTTCTTCACTCCTCCTCTCTCCTACTTCCCATTCTCCGCCCCCACTCCTCTCCTCATCAAACCCCCTAACCTTCTCCACCACTCCTCTAACCCCTCCCTCTCTTCCTCTCCTCCTTTCCTGCTCGCCATTCCGCCCTCTTTAATCCTTCCCCTCTCTCCAGTTGTTCCCCTTTTCATTACAATCTAAAGTGGTATTCGAGCAGCCCCGATTTCCCAGTTGTGTTTACATTTATATAAAATCATTCCCCCAGCGCCCCCAACCCACCCCTCCCCAACCTTGACCTCCCCAAGCAGTAACAGAGTATTACAATAACAAACATAAACTTACACTAAAATATGCTAACATGCTAAAAAGAAAATTCAAAATTTCCCATAGATCCTTTAACTCCTCTAATTAAAATTTTTCAGCCTCCCTAAAAATATGAGTAACATTAATAAAAGAAAAAGAAAGCACCAGTAAAAAAAAAAGACAGAAAAGAGGAAAGAAAAGAGAAACCAAACACAAAATCCTAAACTAATATCCTACCCTTCTCCAATACCTTCTTTTTCAAAATCTATATTAAAACCTTAGTTATTATCCCACCTTTATACTTATTAAAGTTATACATAAAAATAACTTTAAAATTATACATTTCCAACAGTAACAAAACAAAAATTATTATCCCTCTTTGACTTAAGATTAAACATTTTTCGCCAAAAAAAAGAGAAACAAAGACAAATCCCTTAAACCTTTAAAAAAAAAGAAATAACTTTAAACTTATACAATTACAGTTTTACATTACATTGACAATAAAGCTAAAGTTATAAACCATCTTTTTAACTTATTAAAATTAAACATCAATAAAGCTTCTTAAATCATTATAAATATAAATCCCCAACCTTCCGGAGGGTAACCATTATTTTTTACTTTAGGCATTATAATAATAGAGAAAAGGAGAAGAGAAACAAAAGAACATTATCCATTTTTACCTATAAAACATCCATAACCTTTAAAGCCATCATTTGTGATTTGTGCGTGTGGAGGACGGGGACAGAACACTTTAGATCCCTCTTGCAGATATCCTTATATTGCAGCTGTGGTCTCCCTATAAGGTGCTTTCCTTGCACTAATTCTCCATACAGGGGATCTTTTGGAATCCGACCATCAGCCATTCTCAGACTGGATCTGGCATTTTGTCTGCCTACTGAGTCCTTCCCAAGGATCTGAGAGAGGCATATGTGGATGTTTGATGGTGTTACAGATATGATTGAAGGATGTAAGCTGTTCCAAGTAAGCCTGCCTTTTCCAATTGACTGATGGTGAATTTGTCAATGCCAATAGTGTCCCAAGTGGTGCTCCAATTTCTTCAATTATTATTATATTTATTTATTATTGTATATAGAAGCATAGAATATTTATTTTAGTAATAAAAGTGATGCCAAAATTGCTTTTTTATTACACAACGTAAGAATCATATAGAAATCAGTTGGCGCTCTTATAATGGGAGAAGGAAGAGGAACTAAAGTTACTTAAACAGCAGATATCATAGACCTGTTCATACAAAGAATAACAATTGTTTAAATGTTTCTTTCATTCTCTAGGTTCTAGGTGGCATGCACAAAGTTCCTGACAGTCTTTCTCCAGACTCTTTATCCATCCCAAATCTCTTAAGCTTCACAAAGTGCCTCAGATTATATTGTACACCTAAAACTGGCTGCATAATGCATATAATTGTTTATAATTTACAAAAGAGAAACAAAACAGAGAGATACAGGAAATAGTTGAGCATAACCTGAAGAACAATGATATTTGGATATTATATCACTAAAACGGGATCTCTCTCTCTCTCTCTCTTTCTGACACCTTGCATAGAAGAATTAAAGCTGATTATGGACAAGTATATTTCCTACGGGTACTGGTATATTTGAATGGGAAACAAAGATTTTATTATACCGGGGAAAATAAATGGAATATTTAGGAGCAGGAAAGGGTGAATCAGTTTCTTTGGCATGTATCTTTTCTGCAGTTATAAAAGATACATTTCAGAACAAGAAATATAAGAATAAATTGTTGAAGCATTGAGCTATGATGAAGTAAGCCTACGTTCAAATCACTGAATGGCTAGTCACTTTCTTTCAGCTCAGACTGCCATACAGCAAGATAATTGTGGGGAGAAAATGGAGATTTGCTCATATGAGCCACTTGGAGTTGGTGGAGGAAGCTTTCTATCCAGTCATCCAGTCATCTATTCAGGCTGTGGGCTCTCTAGATGATGCTGAATTACAATTTCCAGACATCCACCATGAGTGAAAGCAAGAGATTCTGGGACATAAGAGTTCAGCAAAAGCTGAAGTGTTGCTGATCCCCACCCCCTCTCTCTGACACACACACACATACGTGCGCACGTGCGCGCGCGCACACACACACACACACACACACACACACACGTCTTGCAAACAAGCTGAAGCCCAGCTTAGGAAAAGACTCACTCGTGATTATACAAACTTTTGTTCCGATAGCCATGTGACTACAGATGTTTAAGGATGGGTCTCAGATGGCAGCTACCCTGTTCTATGTGCCAAACACCAGAAGAAACCAGATGTACAGAGGTTGCAGCAGCTGTTTACATTCTCCCAGCTTTGTGGATGACATGCAGCTCAAAGGTCATGAAATGTCTGCACTACAAGAATAAAAATCCTGGCCAAGGGATACCCAATTTTCTTACTACAACTATATCTGCTGTTCTGGGACCAACCTGTCTGTCTATGTCTGTCTGTCTGTCTCTGTCTCTCTCTGTGTCTCTGTCTCTCTGTCTCTCTCTCCCCCTCCCTCCCTCTCTCTCTCTCCCCCTCCCTCCCTCCCTGCCTATCATCTCAAATTATATATCAAAAAGATAATTATATAAACCAGCTAATTACTGTAAAGTTTGAGTCAGTTAGCTAAAAGCATGACAGTTTTAGTTTATTGTCATTGCACCTCGTACAATGAACATAAATGCCATCTTTAGTGTACATTAGTGTACATTGTAACTATGAAAATAAAACACAAACACACATCCTTCACATTCTATACAATTGAATTGAAAATCCCTGATATTGCATTAATATTGCACTATACAGTCAAATCCAATATAGTTACTGCTCTGGGATAGAAGCTGACAGATGGGGTGGACAGAGAAAACATATTAGAAGATGTCTGCAACACAGCAGCCCAAAGCAGCCTAAATGAAGAGCTGATGACTTCACCATCTTCTATCTTTGGGAAATGTTGGTTATCTCACACCCACCCCACCCCACAATCCCATCTTCATTTCTTCCTTATCAAGAAATTGAACCGATCCTTCCCTCCCAAGGTTCAGGCAGTGGAATCTTAGATAAGAAACTGATATCATTGAGCGATGCCTTGTTTTTAGTCGAAGTAATGTGGTGGTCATGGTTCTTTTTCATAAAAAACCCATCCTGTGACATTTGGGTAGCTGGCCCCTGTGCAGAATACAACCAGCTAAGAATTGAAAAATGTCACCAGGGAGGCTCTGCTCTTACTCCAGATTTGCATCGTTTGGGTAACAGCAAAATGAAAATCTCTACCATTAAAGCCTGCTGACTAATTTGGGATCATCAGCCATTTAAAATATGTTCTGGCAACGTTTTGTGATTAACTCATACTTATAGTCTCTAAAGCTCCTTCACAAAACGAGGAAGGCGACCGGATGGGACTTTTGAGCAAACTGGCATTTGGGGGGGAGTATTCGGCTCATCCAAAAATCCGATGAAGTTATGAAGCTCTCTCCTGGCCTCGAAGCTGCCGTTGTTGTTGTTTTGGCTCCTTTGGCATTCGCTTAAGCATTCCGGGGAGATCGCTCAGTAACCTTAGCAATGAAATGAAATTCCCATTCCTTTTCCGTTGCGTTTCGTTTCATAGAAAATGAGAGGGCAGCAAAACGAGAGAATCAACGAGAGGGGGATGGGAAAAAGGCATCCTTTAAAGGCCAGCAGTCTTACAGTTAAAGCGGTTTCCTTTTATACCCTCCTGGATGTATATATATATATATAACGGGAGAAGCAGGCCGGGACTTCAAAGACAACGTCAAATCTCTCTCCTCCTGCCGACAAGAGCCTGGCTGCACCCTCCGCGCAGCATCTATTGGAAGGCAGCTCGGCCAATGCCGGATCGCGTCGCCCCATCTCGCTTCGTCTTCAAATGTAAGCCGAAGCTGGCCGGCCTTCACCTTCGAAAGATGGTCGCCAGCCAATGGCAGACCATCCGTTTGCCGGGGGAGAGCCGGGATTGGCCCACCAGCTCTGCTGATACACCCTGGAAAGCTCCTTGATGTTTCCTGGAGCGGGGATGGAGAGGCGGAGGTGGCCCCGGCTGGCGTGGGGATTATAGGCGAAGGAAAATCCTCCGCGGCAGCCTAGGGGGCATTCCGAGCTGGCGGCGGAGCCGGGGGAATCTCACACGCTCGGGAGGCAGGCAGGCAAGGTGGGGAGAGGGAGAAAGAGACAAAGAGGGAGGAGGCGCGGAATTACGTCGGGGTGGGGGGTGGTGGGAGGGAGAGGGAGGCTTAGAGCAGCCCTTTCTCTTTTCAGCCAGGCAGCTCCCCGCAGGATCCAGAGAAAGACGGACGAGACGGACAAAGAAACCGCATCGCCCATGGGGAAAGGCGGGGAGCAAGGCGAAGAATGCGGCGGCGGCGGCGGCGGCGGCGAGCGGGAAGCGCCGGTTCCCTCCTATACCTGGGAGGAGATCCAAAAGCATAACCTGCGCGCGGACAAGTGGTTGGTGGTCGAGCGGAAGGTGTACAACATCACCCAGTGGGCTAAAAGGCATCCGGGGGGAATCCGCGTGATCAGTCACTACGCCGGCGAAGATGCCACGGTAAGCGCTCTAGCAGGAGGAGGAGGAGGCTTCTTGCCTGGGGCAAATGGCTGCGGCTGCTGCTGCTGCTCCCTCGCCGGGGCTCCCTCTCTTTCTCTCACCTGCTGCTCTGAGAAACGCAGCCGCGGGGCTGGGAAATCGGTCGCTCCGGCTGGCGCGCTGTGGGGACACGCCGGATGGGGTTGCCCCAAACTGTGGGTGTGTGTGAGTGTGTGTGTGTGGAAGCTGTTTTTCTCTGCTGCGGGTTTGGAGTGGCCGCCGGCCCGGAGTTTTTCGCCCAAGAGTCCGCTTAGCGCTGAGGGACAAAAGCGGGCGGTTGTAAAACGGGAGCAAACCGTGGCCGCTCATTTCTTGCATCTCTCCTTTTTCTGCCTCGAGGTGGTAGTCCCGGCGGGGTGACGCGAGGTCAGCGCTAGAGTCTAGGCCGGCAGTTCCTCCGGACTGGCTTGTTACCTTGGATACCTTGGATCATCACCACCACCACTACTACCATCACACACACACCCCAAAAAAAAACACCCCACGGAGGCTCCTTGCAATAATAGTAGCAGCGTTCTTTTCTTATAAAGCCCAACCAAATTTGGCAAAGCCTTTGCGTACCCGATTGATTTCTAAAGCCAAAAAACCGCAGCGTAACCGGGGCTTGATCCAGGATCAAATGGAACCCGTGCTTTTGTAGACCAAAGTCTGAAGAACAGCAGAGGTGCCCGACTGCTAAGATCGTCCAGCCAAGCCCGATTTTTGCAGGGTTCTTATGACATTCCTCGAGGAGCCACCAAGGCACCAAACTAACCAGGAGGAAAGGTAGAAGGGCTCACGGCTAACAGTAGAGCCTTCTCTAAGGTGGCTAAATGTAAGGTGAAGGACAGGATCTCTGCATATGCCCAGAAGCATTGTTTTAATTCATCTCCTATATCCTGAAACTAAATCCTGAGGATGTCTGAGAGAGGAACACCAATTATTAGCATTCAGTAGTCCTAGACATCATGAAAGGCATGGATGGCATTGCTATTTCTCAGTTCCTAAATATATTAGAGCTGACTTTTTTTATTTAAGAGAGGCACTCTAGACAATGATCCTGTTCATTTGTGTCATCCTTTTTATGGTCTACAGCAAAGCCTGAGTAGCCAGAACATGCTTGTAGCTTAGTAAGTGGATTCATGCATTCATTTTACTACCACCATCACCTCCCCTCTTCCTCCGCCCCCTCTTCCTCCTCCCTCCTCCCCTTCCATATAAAGAGAAACCATCCCATTCCCAGGCAGTTCCTTTTAGGTTTTTCCTCTACTTTCTCAACAGGGAAGAAAGGATGTCTGAGCATGCTTTAAAGAATTAAGAAAACTTTTAGCCAGAACTATGCTGTCAGCATTGGGATTTAGATTTGCCCACCATAAAGTTTTTGTGGAATGTTGTGTTGTTCCAGAAATCCATATCTTTTCAAAACAGACTAAAATGATGGTGAGGAGGAGGGAGGATTTCAGAAGATGGAATCAAGTTTTTATCAATTATTTCCCCCCCCCCAAGTTTGCAATGGTGTCATATTAAAAATATTGGTCCAGATGATCCACCAATCTGCAACTGTAGTTATCAAATTGTTTATACTACAGTACAGTTTATCGTTGTTTCACTTGTCTGTGGTATCAGCCTATGAAACACAGAGATTGGTTCTATTGTCTCTGTTGTTTCAAGCTACAGTGAAGGCTTTCTAAGGCAACATTTTTAAAAACTTGAAACACTGTGAGCTAAAAGGTCCGAGCTCTGGAATTCTGTAGAACAAAGGGATTAAACATACCATCATTGCTTTCTATGGGATTCTAATTTGGGATGGAGAAGGAAGCAATATTTCATCACTAGATGTCTTTAATAGACAACCCTTTGGGGCTTGGTCAAGATAAGAGTTTTAAAAAATATTTTGCCCTTCAGAAGCCATAAGAGTTAATATCCAATGATGCAAAGATATCATTGGGTGAGCATAAGCTAACAATTTAGGCCTGGGGAGGGGGGGTTGTGTGTTGAAGGGGTTTTGTTTTTTGAAAGTGATAAGGGTAGAAATAGCTGCTGTTCTCTTGCAGAATGATATTGCATCAATTTCCTTGCTTTTGCAGGAAAAAAGCAAAACATGAATTATAGAAGACCAGTCTTTTAGGTATGTGATGGAGTCCACAAAATATGGACTTTTTAAGGCCAATGGTTCCCCTCATAAACTATGGGGCAATTGCTAATCCTATTTTCCCAATGATTTAGCAATCTCAAAGGGACAGCTTCACCTGCCTTTTGTCCTCTTTTTAAAGCAAACTCTACCCTATTGATATATTAAAATCTTCCTGCTCCTCTATCACACACAAATTCTGGAATCTAAGAATCATGCCATGTTTATATTTGTTAGAAGAAGATAAAATAGCTTTTAACAAAGTTTGAATCTTTGGTTAAGAAGAGTAAAATGGGCATTGGCCTTTCTGCCTTCTACTCTTTTTCAGATGAAACTTATAACAACTTCATCATATTTATTCATAAACACAGTCATTCGTAAATAAGCCCCACTAATCCAATACTATAAGGCTTTATTAATTAAGCGTGCTCAGAATTTCAGGCTAAAGGTTGCCTCCAATTGGCCCAATTGGGAAGGGAAAGATTCTTCCTCACTCTTGCAATTCTGACTCCAGTGTAACCATTTGGAATCCATTAGGAGTTGGGATGGAGGCTGCCAGAAGAGGATGACTGAAAATTACCACCTCCTCCCTTCAGTTGGAAGATGCTTTCTAACAACGAACTGAATATTAATTAAAGCAGCCAATGGTACCCACACTTTTTCTGCAACTGTAGTTCTATCAAATCACTTTTGAGGTTCAGAGGCCTGAAATTAAAACATCAGATTTATTACATTTTTCCTCCTAGATGTTCAGGGGTATGCTAGTCACAAAAAACAAAGTCAAAGAAAGAAATGTGAGAGTTGACTCAAGGATAATCCAGATAATAACAGTGAATCTTGGCCGGATGTATGGAAATGAGCAAGACATACAGTGAGCTTAGAGCACATGATCAAGGTTGACTGGTAGCAGCGGAAATGCAAGCTGAAGTGCACAGGGAGATGTGACTCATAAAATATAATGGGAGGAGTCTCTTAGGCAGGTGAGGAAGCAACAGACTTCTCCTGATATTCAGCATTTAATAGAATCTGTATGATTGGTGCTAGTCATCTTTGAGGTCTAGGTGTACTAAGTATACCCTGCAGGCATTTATATCAGCCGTTGTGCTTACAATATGGCTTGCCATAAACATGAAATGTATGTAGTAGCAACAGCAGCTGCATGTTCTTAAATGGATTATGAAATACTAATAATGTTGCTTGCTTGTCACTTAAACTATGTGTGTAATCCAGGGATCCAAAGCTTCTTAAAACAGATCCTTTGTATTCCATTTCAGTGTTTTACAGTAGAAGTGGATTGTGGAAAAGACTGTTTTCCTTTTTAATGGGCAAGTTAAGTTGCAATGTACGATCTTATATACATTTGTTGAGGAACATGTTCATTTAACTACTGCTACTACAGTCATGTCAGAGCACCGAAGCGCTTCTGGGTTGAAAAGATTAAATGGTGACATCACCATTGCCTGAGGGACTCCTTTCACATTCCCGTTAAGTTGCCCATCGAAATGGAACTCATTTATTTATTCGCAGTCACCTGCTTTTGAACTTCTGGGTAGGCAGGAACTGGAGCATATGGCAAGAACTCCCTCCCTCCGATGGCAGCAACTGGATCTCAAACTAAAGCTTCCCAATCATCAACCTAGCGTCCTAACTTCATGAGCCACCACACTCCCTTGTCTATTTAATTTAATACAGTGGAATCATACCTCTAGGATTAGATTAGACTAGGCTACTTTTTTATATAAATATGCAGTTGAAAAGACAGCAAAGCAAGCATACAATACTCCCCTATAGCAAGGTTTCTTCAACTTTTCAAAAGCATGGAACACCAGTTTTTTTTTTAAAAAAAGTGGAATAGCTTGACTGTTACTTTCAAAACAAATAAGAGGATACTTGGTAAATTCAGTACCTGGTTTGCCTTTGCAACAGCCCATTTGCCTGGGTGTGTATGTCTTATACATGGAGATCACATTTCAACCTGGCCACTGGAGGTCTGCTAGACTTGCACATCTGTAAGTTGTTCACAGAGAACTGGTATTCCTTAGAACCTAGTTTAAAATCACAGTGCCAAAGAATGTAAAGTCTTGAAGTTTCTGATAGCCAGTTACTAGATCCTGGGCTGGGACTATTTTTTCTCTCACTAGTGAAATCCAACCCATGCAGGCTGTTCCTTTCATCTTCCATCCTCCAGAGAAATAGAAATTTGATCATTTTTTCCTTAATGCCTATCCATAAGGAAAACATTTGACCCCGGGGAATCATGGTTTTTAAGGAGACCCATGCTCATTATTAATTACCTTTTCTTTGCTTAAAGAAAATAATCAAATGTGTAGGATTGTAACAATAATTTCTTTAAACCCTGTTAGCAGCAAATTATGGTATATGCAAGTACTAAAAAGCAGCAGAAATAGAGAATACATTGGCTGAAGTTCCTAGAATAAATTCCTATCAATCTTCACACATCCTTTAGTCCACTAGCAAAAGATTCAGGTATTAGGCCCTAATGGTTACTTTTCAGGAACCTCATATTTTCTCTGGCTCTAAATGATGCTGTCCAGTAATCTTTTGCAAAGGCCATTCTGATCTGCTAAAGACTTGTTTCTTTTGCTGCCTTGCCTGAGAATCCTTTATGTGAAGTTGCTGTGAACAATTCTCTGACTCAGCAGTAGGCCTCCACAGCTTCTTTCTGCCAAACTTCCAGTTTCCAGACAAGCTGTCATCTGTTTGAATGAAAAAGGGTCTTTTCTGATTATACTAATCTTAGAAGAAAAAAGATTTTTAAAAAGAAAAGCTACTAGTGAGCTAAATGGAAGGGGGGGGCAATATATTGAAGAGAATATCTGTTTCACAGTTACTTACACTTCCAACATAATCCTCTTGCAGTTGAAATACGAATTCAGCCATGCAACTGACAAATCCAATTTTGTCCCCTGAATAATGATTATCAACCTTGTAGGAAAAATGGGGACTGGGAAAAAAGTGGAAACCCCCTTTGCATGTACTCTTTGAAAATGAATCAGTACATCCAACAGTACAATGACATTGATGGAGGATGCAGGTTTCTTGTTGTTGTGGTCCGCCAGCAACCTGCAGAGCTGGCAGCAGAGTCGGATAGTGAGGAGGCTGGGGAGGACCATGGGCCAGTCCTGGCATCTGGGGAAGGCTCGGACAAGGGCTCTGCATCGGAGGCAGAGAAGGGGCCATCTGGGAGGTAGATGCTGCCTCTGGAGCCTCCAGAGTCAGACTTCAGTGAGGCAGAGGAACAGGGGCAGCCTGTTCCCAGTGCACGCATGTGCAGAGCTGCCAGAAGGCAAGAACAGCTTTTAAAAAAGGGATGACTCGGGAGTAGGGCTGGGAGATGATTAACCCCTCCCATAAGACTTAAAAGAGGAGCAAAGGCATGTGGGCCTTTGCAGGAAGCAATGTTTGTTCATTCGGTTCAGCTTAAAGCCTGAAGCTCTGTTTGATTCTGGACTCCATGTGGTTTTGCCAGTTAGGTTTTTGGCAGCCTGCCAAGGCAGATAAAGTTGGATGATTATCCCGAAGGACTTCTCCTGAAGGACTCTTTATAACTAATTGGGACTCATCTGTGAATGAACAGAATTCACAGCTGTTGCAATAAAAGAGGTTTTTGGGACTACTCGTGTGTTTTAATGACTCAGGAAGCCTAGGTCAGAACAGTTGAATCAACTAAAACAGTTCAGTGGGAAGCTGCTAGTAGGACCATTTATATTTGGGCATGGCATACAATATCCAATGTTGGCATTTCTAGCAAAAATAACCATGTAACAGGGTTGTAGAATCCTCTCTTTTGAAGTGCTGCAGCTAATCAAAATGGGAGAAACTCAGTTGTAGTCCAGGTAGTACAGATAGTCCTTGATTTGCAACCACACTTGGGGACCAGAATTTCTGTTGCTGAGCAAGACGGTTGTTATTGAGTTGCTCCTAGTTGCTTTTTACCCTGATTGTTAAGCGGATCACTGCAGTTGTTAAGTGAATGGTGTGGTCATTAAGTTAAACTGGTTTCCCCCACTGACTTTACTTGTTAGAAGCTGGCTGAGAAGGTTGCAAATGGCGATCACGTGATCCTGGGGATGCTGCAACGTTCCTAAGGGCAAAGACCATTTATAAGTCACTTTTTTCAGTGCTGTTATAACTTCGAACGGTTGCTAAATGAATGGTTATAAGTCGAGGACTACCATTATAGCCTTTTGTATTTCATTAGAAATGCAGTTTCTTCAGCTAATACAAAAAGAATTTTTCTGCATTTACCCTTTGGTTCAGTGGTGGGTCTTTACTACTGGTTCTGTGGGTGTGGCTTGGTGGGCGTGACATGGCTTGGTGGGCATGGCATGGGAAGGATACTGTAAAATCTCCATTCCCACTTCATTCCAGGGGAAAGTTACTGCAAAATCCCCATTTCCTCCCAATCAGCTGGGACTTGGGAGGCAGAGAATAAATGGGGGCGGGGCCAGTCAGGTTCTCTGAACTACTCAAAATTTCCGCTACCGGTTCTCCAGAACTGGTCAGAACCTGCTGAAACCCACCTCTGCTTTGGTTGATCATTCAGCTTCCACAGAAGCCAGTTATTATGTATGGTTTTAAAAGCCCATTTGCAGAAGATGAATGTAGTAATATTCTCCCATGGGTGTTCCTTAACAACTATTTTTAAGAAGCATGAAAAGATTAAGACTCCCTTGAGTCTCCTGCTAATTACATGGACATATTACTGTGGTTTTCTTCAGCAAGAGCCTCCAAATGATTTGTCATTTGGGTTTCTTTCATAGGGTTAACCATACTGGTGTGCAAAGTGCCCGATGACTCCAGATGATTGCAGAGATGTAGAGAACTTCCTCATTACTGCCCCCAAGCAGTCAACCCTTTTGTAGTAGCCCCGTAGTTTTGTTTTATTTCATTTTTTAAATTTTCAAATCCAGTCTATTGCCCTGGTGTTCCCTGATGGCTTCCTGTCCACGTACTAACCAGTTCAGATCATGTATTTTGAAACCAGCCAAGCTCCACTAGTGTTTGTCACTGAGCTCTATAAAGAGAAGCACCCTGCCTCTAATAACAGGGGGAATATAGTCTTGTCATAATTAGCAGCTATTGATAGGCTTACTTTTCATGAATTGTTTGATCTCCCTTTAAATCCAAGTTGGAAGTCATTTGCATATCCTGAATTAACAAATTTAATTAAATGTCCTTAGGTTATGAGGATTCCAAGATGTTCCCAAGATCTAGTACTCTTAAAAAGTAAAACTCTTTGGTAAATATGTTCTCTATATGATGTGGGTGTGTATAAATGTATCCACATGTAGCCCATAGACATATATCCGATGGGGTCCCTTTTCCAATTGTTCCATATTCAGAGAAAATAGAGGGAAATTTGAGCTTCAGCGGGACTTCAACAAAAAATACTGAAGTTGCTGCCATCAAGAAAAGTGAAGGGGGGACAACTTTCATTTATCCTATAAAAGGTAGAAGAAAAAACCCCTTCAAATTCAACTCCTATGGCGAAACAAACCCCACCAGTGTGATGTTGCTTGTTTCTAGAAGGAAAGAAACAGTTCATTGTCTTTTCTCCAAAACGACAATACAGGGTTACTCTTTCCTTCAAGCTATTGATCTGGTAAAAAGGAATAATTTTCCTCCAGATCGTTTTTTTCTTAAAAGCATTTCTCAAAACTAAACGATCAATAGGCTAATCCTTACCTGAAAACTCATGACTCTTCAGCTATTTGATGATCCCTGTCATCCTAACCTTGTCCCTTTAGTTCTGCTCTAAAAAGAATAAAATATAACTTTATTTTTTAAAAAACAGATTTTTTTTTTAGTGTGGATGAGGGAGGCTTCGATGAGAAATCGCATTTTAAAATAATGATGCCAAATGCTCATAAAAAGGAAAGGTAAAGATTTCCCCTGCTCAGTCCAGTGGTGGGTTGCCCCCGGTTTGCACCGGTTCTATAGAACCAGTAGTAAAACCGGTGGGAGGCTCCACCCACTGACCCTGATGTCATGAAAACGCTTCTGCACATGAGCAGAAGAGCATGCATGCGAGCAAAGCAAGCATGCATGCACGGACCCGTGGCAAACCAGTATTACAGGTAAGTAGAACCCATCCCTGGCTCAGTTGTGTCCAACTCTGTTCTCATCCCTTCTTCTTAGCCAAGGGAGCCAACTTTGACCAAAGGTGCTTCCTTGAACATGTGGCCAACATGACTATACACTGAAGCGCACCCCTCATGGAACACTATTACCTTCCCACTGAAGTTGTACCTATTTATCTACTCACATTTGCATGTTTCAAACTGCTAGGTTGGCAGGAGCTGAGGCAAGAATAGGCGCTTACCCTATCATGTGGTACTTGGGCCCGCAAAATGCCAACTTTTTAGTTGATAGTGCAGCATCTAACCACTAGGCCATAACTGCATATAAAGAAACTTTACTTTGGAGAAGGGGAATAACGAGGGAAGACAACTATCATACAACCAGGTTTATGAATGAGAATTAAGAAGTCATTCTAAATCGTTTAACCATGTCTCAAGCCTGTACTTACTCACTTTTTTATAGGG
Organism: Ptyas mucosa; assembly: GCA_012654045.1. Taxonomy (NCBI): domain Eukaryota; kingdom Metazoa; phylum Chordata; class Lepidosauria; order Squamata; family Colubridae; genus Ptyas; species Ptyas mucosa. The sequence goes on along the minus strand of WNWU01000386.1, from coordinate 700,725 downwards.
GTAAAAAATTCCTAGTAAATAGTTGCAGTCTGAAGGTAGAATCACAAATGAATGTCGGAGGTATAATGTAGATCAAGTCTTTTAGGATATCAATGTTATCCATCTCTTCTTTTTTATTCTAGGATGCATTTCGGGCCTTTCATCCAGATATCACCTTTGTAAAGAAGTTTCTTAAGCCATTATTGATTGGAGAACTTGCTCCAGAAGAACCCAGCCAAGATAGAGGAAAGAATGTAAGTAAGAGATGGCTTCACTTTCTTTTACATGGGAAGGCCAAAAAGAGCCTGAAGGAAGTGGTATCACATGGAGCATCTGTAAGAGAGAAATGGATAGAAGTATTGAGGTTAAAAATAGGGTAGCAAGAAAATAAAGTGGAAAAGAAAGTAACAAAACATAGACAAACTGAAGACCAAGATACTGAAGAAATTGCAAGTGCTTTAAGTTGGGAATACATTGATGTATCTCCTTGCCTAATATTAGCTGAACTCCTCTCAGGCAACAAAATATGCTGAAGTAAATCCATGCATAAAGCATTTATATTAAGATATTTCACCCAATAGAGTTGTGCAAATCTTTGAAGGGGTGCTTCATTTTAATAAAGACTCATAAGAATCAATCTTTGGAAGAGCCAAATGTTGCTTCACTTTCTTCTCCTTCTCCCTCTCCCTCTCCCTCTCCTTCTCTTTCTCCTTCTCCCTCTCCTCCCTCCCCCTCTTCCATAAAAGACAGTGCAAACTAAACTCAGAAATGAAAAGGAAAATAAAGAATAGAAAGTGCAAGAGAAAAGAAAATAAGCAAAAAAGAGGAAGCAAAATAAGAGAAAGAGAAAAGAAATATTTAAAGAAATGACTTCCACTTTTCATCACAAGAACCACAAACAAATTTAGTAATTTTTAACCTTTAAGATTGCATACATGTATCTCTTCTTCCTATAACAAATCTCGTATCCACATGGAAATCCATAAATCAGGGTCAGCAAAATGTATGCAAAGGATTCACAGAATTTTATAGAAACATGTCTTATTTTAACCTTGATCAAACAAACCAACTTTGTACTTCTCTACCAATTTTTATCTTTAATTCAGTTAGATATTATCATAGGATTTAATATCTTGTCAGGTTTTCTTCCATCTCAAAGGCTTTTTTGAGGCTTTAGCAAATTTCTTTTGTGAATCCAATAAAGCATCATTTCCCAGGTTGGCTTATCATTTGTATTTCTACTTTGTCATCTCTGTCGTATAATCCACATCATTTAAACTGTTCCAGTATTTCAACAACTTCTTTATAATATTTCTGCACTGAATGATGTTTATTTCAGCTCTTTATCTTGTAGATCTTCCAAGGTATTCTCTTTCATATGTGTCATTTCTTATATAATGTCCTTTGGACAGTGAATCCATGGAAGCAGACATCATTGCTGATATTGTAGTTGCTAGTTTCTGTCCCCGTTCTTCAAATATCTCCTGGAGTATTTAAAATGCCATACCATTTTCTGTCATTTTGTTATTGCTGACCAATAACAAAAGCAATCCTGTCCCTCTCTCTTTTTCTGTTCTGATTCTTTTCATGCTTGAAATCTTCAGTCCTCTTTAGTGTAGAATATCTGAAATCATAAAGTCTCAAATTTCTATTAGAATATAAGGTAGATTAAAGAATTTGATTCCCATGAAAGTGATGTTTATTTAAATATTTTCAAAATCTTATAGCAAAAGTACTAATAATCCAAATTTGTGTGGTCCTTTAATTCATTTATAACTTTCTTGAATTAAAAATTTATTTAGTTTTTTGCTGTTTATTTCAAATTCTTTACGTTCTTGGGGCTTATAATTATTTATTTTTTTCTGGAATGAAAGCAAACTCACCAGGTGGCTTTGCAAACTTATTATTTTGAAGATCTCTATCTCTATTGAAGGTCTATGTTCGGATAGTTAAATAGGTAACTCATAAAAATGATTAGAAAATGAGATTAGGCCTTTAAAAATCTGCACAGTTGTTGAAAGTATGATAATTCCTCTCTATTTCCCAACATTAAGACACACAGGAAACAGCTACCCTGTGGGGATTTTATTTATTTATTAAATTTATTTGCCACCCATCTTTCCATGAGGATACTTGGGATAGCAGGGAGAGGCCAGCTGGAGGACTGCTCTCCTGTCCTTATCTGGAGAAGTTACATGGGACTCAACCAGTTTCAATTGGGAAACTGTGAGCATCCTAGACCAAGCTAAATCCAAAAATGTTAGGTAATTCCTAGAAGTTTGGCATTCAAACAAGTTATTAGATAATCTATAATAAATAAACAGATAGAGCTAAGCTATACTTACATACCATTCAAAAGAGACAATAAAAAGGATAAGATGGAAATAAAAAGACCAGAATACATCCTCTCCCGCAACCAATGCCCAGATAAGCATTAATATTAGACAAGCAATCTTGCAGGAAACAATACCCCAATCAGAGGTGAGTTTCAGCAAGTTCTGACCAGTTCTGGAGAACCGGTAGCAGAAATTTTGAGTAGTTCAGAGAACCAGTAGTAAAAATTCTGACTGGCCCCGCCTCCATCTATTGTCTGCCTCCCAAGTCCCAGCTGATTGGGAGGAAATGAGGATTTTGCAGTAACCTTCCCCTGGAGTGGGGTGGGAATAGAGATTTTACAGTATCCTTTCCCTGCGATGCCTACCAAGCCACTCCCACCATGCCACGCCACGCCATGTCACACCTACCAAGCCACGTCCACAGAACCGGTAGTAAAAAAATTTAAAACCCACCACTGACCCCAATCAATATCTTAATCAAGAAACTACTAAGGAGAAAATCACATCCCCACCCAGGGGATAAGGTACTGTATATAAACAGGGAGCAAATCTCTTTCCCACTAGCACTGGTGTTACCCAGTTGGACAATGAAATATTGGTAAACAAACAAACAAGCACAGTGAACACAAAGATTCCACTCTGAGCTATATATAGGAGCCTGGTTTAGTTCAGCAGACTAAAAAGCATAGTGATTAAAACCAGCTGTCTGCAATTACTGTAAGCTCGAATCTCACCAGGCTCAAGGTTGACTCAGCCTTCCATCCTTTCTAAGGTAGGTTAAATGACGACCCAGTTTGTGGGGGCAATAAGCTGACTTTGTATAAATATACAAAAGTATAAAGGCTATTGCTAAGCGCATTGTAAGCCACCCTGAGTCTCCGGAGAAGGGCGGCATATAAATCAAATTAAAATAAAATAAATAAATAATAAATATATTCTTTCCATAGAACTGCTCTATTTCACAGTTTTTGGTCATGACCATGACATCATCTCTATTTGTTCAGAGATGTGCTAGCTTGCTATCCCTCATCCAGAAGCTTGTCTTCTGAACTTCTGATGGTTTCAGAATTGGAAGTTCCAGTTGCAATACTAAAGTGCAAGGACATTTGTCCGTTCAAAACATGTGCAAAATTTTATTCCTATATCTCAAGTGTTGATTGAGGCTTTAAGATGATATGAAAGACCTTGATGAAGACTCTTGTGTTGCCTTTGAAGTGTGAACTTTGCTGAAGCAAAGCTCAGACTCCTTACACAAGCCTAAGCATGCAGCTGAGATTAGAAACCGTGGTGCCAAGAAGGAGGAATAGGGAAGCAAATATTCAGGGATTTTTCATCACTTCTTATTCCATCTGCTAGGATTTTGCTCCCTACCTCCTCTCAATTAGCTGCTCATCATCAAACTGATAGATAGATTGATAGATAGATAGATAGATAGATAGATAGATAGATAGATAGATAGACAGATGATAGATAGATAGATGATAGATAGATAGATAACTTAAAATGAAAAGCAAAGAAAAAACATTTTGGAAGGCACGTAGATGTGCATGTAGGATATGTTGGGAATTCCTTAATCCCTGCATCTTTCTCAGGATTGAAGAGTTAGATCTTCAAATCTAAAGTGCTCACAGCCCCCTCCCTTTTCCTTCTTCTTCACATGACATCAGGTATGGTTTTTCTGACTGAAAGCAACCTGTGCATGGCCCTTTAGTAACCTGAAGCTTTTCTGAACTCTGACTTGGAAGGTAGCTTCACAGATATGTCCCTGACTCTTCTTTCTCATCTGTCCCTTGTCTCCCAGCCATTCAGAATCCCGCAACTCCCAGCTGTTCAAGCTATCAATTATTCAGCCCTTCTGCTTTGGTTGAACAGTTGCCAGCAAAAGCCCTTCTGTTCCCTCTTTCTCTTTTTGGAAGTTACAATTAGGACAACAAGCCAATGTCTAAACATCACCCTGCAAATGCTCCATTATTCTTTCAGTATTCCTTATCAAACAAAGAGGGTGGTGAGGCTTAAGTGGTATTAATTGGTTTCTACAGCCTACAGCTAGGTGGAAATATTGAGAAGCATGAGGTCTAACATGTTATATCTCATTAAATTAGTTGTGACAATGGCCACAGCAGCCACCACAATTTGCAATGACAAAATACGTTGGTACCGTCCAAACTTCATGATCAGGAACTCAAAGAATCTCAAAGGAATTTTTACCATTTATAGAGAGAAGACCTTGTGTAAAAGAGCTTCCCTAAATTTGTGTCATGTACATCTGAAGGATGATACAACAAATGTGGCTGAACAGCAAGATCCTTACTGCTTTGAACCCCAAACAGCTACCTGTCATGTCAAATTATTGAACTTTCATTTAGCAGCCAACACTAAAGTCAAGAAGATTTCAGAAATAAAGAATAGAACACTGTGTTCTGCGCATCCTTAGATCTAGAACATAGCATTCTGAAAATCAGGGTGCATATTAATATATTTCGTTGTGTTATGTTACATCATATCAAATATCAATCATATATCATATCATATCATGATATCATTATATTTCTATCCCACCTGTATTATTTTTTATAAATAACTCAAGGTGACAAACATACTCCTTTGTCCTCCTATTTTCCCCACAACAACACTGTGAGGTGAATTGGGCTGAGAGAGTATGACTGGGCCAAAGTCACCCAGCTAGCTTTCATGAGTAAGGCAGGACTAGAGTTCAGTCTCCTGGTTTCTAGCCTAGTGCCTTAACCACTAGACCAGGGCTGTCAAACTTCCGGCCCGTTGGCTGGATGCGTCATGCACTGGCCACGCCTATGCCCGGTTTAGCAAAGGGGGGAAAGTCCCGATATATCACATGATGATGATGTGACAATGTGAGTTTGACACTAGACCACTTGCACTATGCCAATATTAATATGTTTTTCTTCTGTTCAGTTTGTGTCCAATTAACGGAACTGCCTGTTCAAGTCCCTACAGTTTTCTTGGCAATTTTTTTTAGATTTGGTTTGCCATTTTTCAGAAGTGGTTTCCTATGGCTGAGAGAGAGTGACTGACCCAAAATCACCCTGCCAGCTTTCATGCCTAAGGGGGACACACAGTCTGCTGGTTTCTAAACAGGAGCCTCAGCTTCTACAACTGGCTCTGTATGGTGTGATGCGTGTAGTATAGTATAGTATAGTATAGTATAGTATAGTATAGTATAGTATAGTATAGTATAGTATAGTAT
>WNWU01000386.1:681186-695177 GCA_012654045.1 Ptyas mucosa | reverse complement strand
ATAGTATAGTATAGTATAGTATAGTATAGTATAGTATAGTATAGTATGGTATTTAATTATTTTACAGGACAGTTGAAGTAGATATGGTTATGAAAATTATATAGAAGTCTTGCTACACAATCAAGCACTGAATCCATAAAGTTCAGCATTGGCCTGACAGAGCAGGATTACCAGGGTGAAGATTGTGTAGTGCTTAAAAGTGAAGCCGCCCATTAGAGTATAAAGCATCCAATATCTTGTTTTTTCTTCTGTTCAGTCTCAGCTAGTAGAAGATTTCCGTGCCCTGAGAAAGACAGCAGAGGACATGAAGCTATTCAAATCCAATCCTATATTTTTCTCCCTTTATTTGGCTCACATCGTTGTGATGGAAATTTTGGCTTGGTTAATGGTATCATATTGTGGGACAAGTTGGAGCATAACCTTGGTACTTTCCTTCATCCTCACAGTCTCTCAGGTGAGATTTTGTTTGCTAAATACTGAACATTATCAATGCTTGGTCACAATGTTAATCTATCATTGAATTCTTTAAATAAATGCACAAGTTACTTAAACTTCCAGGTGACTGTGCTTTTTGGTGAGGAAAGTGAAAAAAAATATAATTCAAGAAACTAAAACCAGTTAGTCATTATTCGAAAGATGATATATTTTCATTCCCAATTTTTTTTTTGCTCTCACCTCAAATCATTGCAATCTGTCTGCTTTTGACTTGCAAACTGATTGAATTTATCCCCCCCCTTTTTTTTTTAAAAAAATGGTTTTTGCCAAATAAAAGAAAATCCTACTAGGTCTCATCACTGCCCAGCCCAGACCTAGAATAATGACAACTGAATATCCTGTGTTCCACACAATTGAATATTAATGACTGAAGATCAGCTTGCAAATGTTGTATAGAATGCCACTTGCACTATTTAATGTCTCATTTTAAGAACTGAAGGCCAGGAAGCAAGAGAGTCTGGGTAAAAGCAGGAAACTGGAAGAGATGCAGAAAGTGCAGATCTGCTTCAGGGTAGGGAAAGAGGCAGTGACAAGATGATCAGGCACTGGATGGTGACTCCGAGTGCAGAGATTTCAGCAGCAGGGTCAAATATTGTGGAAATATCTACAAGTAGTCTTTGACTTACAGCCATTTGTTTAACAACTGTTCAAAGTAAATCAGTATTTTTATAAAGTGACTTATGACCGGACTTTGCACTTATGACTATCTCAACATTTCCATAGTCACATGATTAAAATTCAGACGCTTGGCAACTAGCATGTATTTACAATGGTTGCTGCATCCTGGGGTCATGTGATCACCACTTGGGAGCTTCCCAACTGGCTTCTAAGGAGCAAAGTCAATGGGAGAAGACAGATTTGCTTAATGACCTTGTGATTCACATAATAACTGCAATGATTTGCTTAACAACTGTGACAAAAAGGTTGTAAAACTTAGCTTATTTAACAACTGCCTTGCATAACACTGGAAGTTCTGGTCACAATTGTGGTCATACATTGAGGACTACCTGCATTCAGATTTTTTTTTCTTTTGAACACAGATGCAATGTTTGGAGACACATTACTGAAAGTTGCTTGCCAGATTGCTGTTAGCAACTTTCCAAACACCCTTCTCTCTAAAACAGTTGACAGGAACTGCTGTAGGTCTACTAAAAATAACTTTGGGGACCATTTATTTGGGTTATGAGCAGGCAATTTGGTGTTTGAATTCATTTTGTTTCAACCACAAAAGCATACAGAATTTTGAGAGGAAAACATGTATAAATGCATGTGTTTTTGTATCAACCAAGAATGGGCAACTTTAATTTAGTCAGTTGTCCCATTAATTAAAATGGAAGATAAGATGTATGATGTTACTGTATGGAGCAGGGACAGAATTCTCCTCTCCTCTTTTTAGGGAAGGAATAGCAATAGCACTTAACAATAGCACTTAGACTTATATATCGCTTCATAGTGCTTTTCAGCCCTCTCTAAGCAGTTTACATAGTCAGCATTTTGCCCCCAACAATCTGCGTCCTCATTTTACCGACCTCAGAAGGATGGAAAGCTGAGTCAACCTTGAGCTGGTGAGATTCGATCTGCTGGCAGCCAGTGATCAGAAGTAGCCTGCAGTACTGCATTCTAACCATTACGCCACTGCAGCTTATTATGAATGAACTTTGTAGTTTTGTAGGTTTACAAAGCTCTGATTTTTGTAGTTCAAATTTAGGTGAAGAGACTAGATGTGCAGCTCATGGATGATGAGATGCCCACTGTGCCATCTTAAAGGTATCTCTGCACTTCTTAATCCTTTTCTTTTCTTTCCAGGCCCAGGCTGGGTGGTTGCAGCATGACTTTGGACATCTCTCTGTATTTGAGAAGTCTATATGGAACCATGTAGTTCATAAGTTTGTGATTGGTCACTTGAAGGTAAGGCCTATGCCTGTCAAATTACAATAGAATGATTGCATCAAGATTTAATGAGACTATGTTGCTCACTCTTTTCTGAAAGAACTCTGGGCCTTTCACATCATCATGATAGGAGGTACTCAGAGGAAATGGGCTTCCCAACTCAGGACAATTTAGAGAACCAGTTGATTATATTTCACTCTTAAATTCTAGCATCAAGCCTACCTGATTTGCTTCAGAGTAAGAAATGAGCAATCCATTTTAGAAGAGTTTATGTAGAGAATTGTATGTTGGTAACCAGTATAAATAGACCCTAAACAGTATTAAAGAAGAAGGAGCATATCTTTCTTTGCAATCATCATGTCATCATTTTAGCTAGATCCAACTTCATAACCATTTATATGGGAAGAATTTATAATCCAGAAACCAAAGCTGAAACAGTTACGTGAGGATAAGCTAATTATAGTAATGGTCAATAAACTCTTGAAGGCAAGACAAAGCAGAGATCATGGCCAATATGAGAGATGCTAAGAGCTGTAGTTATTGTCAGGGTTCCAAGTAACTCCCACAACGAAATCAAATTCAGAGGCTTGAAGTTCCTCAAAGCTAACTTTTATTAGAGATGTCATATTGGCACATCTGGGAAAACCCAGATCTGAAAGCTTCCAGGTTTTCCTCACCCACAAGAAAGTTCAAGACCTTGCCAACATCTCCCACAAGTCCATCACAGCTCCAATTAGTTCTTTCCTGAACAAAAGATACCCTCCAATTTCTCTTTTGCACAGCTGCTGGACACCATGGCCTTGAACTTCTCTTAGAGAAGTTTGTTATGGCTATCTACTTCACTCATGCAATCTCCCCTCCCAACTTCCCACGGTATGATTGTGGCAGGCCTGGATCCTCAAGGCACACAGGTAATATGGCTCCCAGGGATGACAGTTACGAGGAAGGAGTTTAAGCTAAATACCAGGATGACTTCCTGATTGTACTAAAGAACCCATAGAACAGATTGCTACAACATGTGGTTCTTCTTTACTAGAGGCCTTTTGTCAGAAGCTGCATGTTATTCTCTCAGATATGTTTTTTAACAGATCCTGCATTGAGCAGGGGATAGATTAGATGACATTTATGGCTACTTCCAGTGTGATTTTATGACAATGCACGGAATACACAAAATGAATAAAAAGAAGTCATCTATTTTAAGCTGATTAAAAGAACACTTAGAACAGCTTTGTTTTAAAGTCTCCATATAACACATTTAGCAATTACAATTGGGATTGGCAACTTGTTTATTTGCATAACTTTGGCAACTTTGTCTATTTGCATAAACAAATCAGTTGCTAAACAGGACTACCTGTAATTATTCTGTAGAATTTGCAATCACAAACTCTAATGGTTACTACCTTCAATGGCTTTAAAGGAAATTAGTTCAATTCATAGAGGACAGCTTTATCAATGCAATTGATCTATTAACTATTGTCTATAGATATTCTTGGGGGGGTCAGGTTAAAACTTCTGTAAGAAACATAGGATATGTATATCTTGGAAGGAACAAAATTTGTAGTTAAGTAGCAACAATGTGCTGAATTCAGGCCCTCACTTTTAATGGAAGGAAGAAGTTTATTTTGTATTTTAATACCAATATAGTTAATAATTTAATAATTTAACTATATAATATATAGTTAAATTGTGTGTGTGTGTGTGTGTGTACACACACATACATACATACAAACAAACACACACACACACACATACTATATGCATCAAATCAAACATAATTTCTGGCTTTTCATAATTCTTTGAAAATTACAATATATACATGAGGAAAATATATATATACAAAATCATATCATTTGGAAAACAACCATTACAAAATGAGAAATAAAACATCATAAAGTAATGTAGGCAATTCAATTTTTTAAATAGCAGAAAGAGAATACATTTTTAAGTCATTGTATAATTGATGAAGAATGGGTGTCCTTCCAACTTTGGAGTATTATATTTTGTAATCATGAAAGCATGCAGTATCTATTTCCATTGTCCTTCTGTTTCCAAGCCACTGGTATAGAATTGAAAAGAACATGAGGATCCACAAAAACAATAAGCCTTCTGGAACAAAAGTAATACATGAAACAACTTCTGTGCAAAAGGAAACCATTGTAACAAAAGAGCACATCATGTGATCCAATGATGCATTTTGAGCACCTCTCCAAAAATTAGCTGAACCTATCAAATTCTCCCTTGCAAAGATATAAAATAATAATTAACTGTAACATAGTAAATGCCAATATTTCTTCTGATCGTGTTCATAGGCTGGCTGTTACGTGATCCCATGTCGTCCCATATTTTTGCATATGTAATTCTATTAATTGTTATTTCTGCTTTATTATTATATAAAAACATGTTTAATCTTCTGGAGGATTTCTGGCTAACAGCTCATTTCTAAAGGATAAAAGATTAATAAAAGCTGTTATCCTTCTGCAATTTTAGCAGAAAGAATATTTTTTTTATGTTGCGATTCTCAAATAACAACCAGAAAATTGTCTTCAAATTCTATTGAGTGATCTAAAGTACCATATACATTCCACATTCTACCATTGTGCCAATCCATGCTATGCTTTTTTTGGCAACTCTTATCAAAGGAGGGAGAAATCCTTATTTGGCAGGTCCCCAAACATTTTTATATTTACATTTGATAGCTTGCCAAGTATTAGTTGGTTGCAGAAGATACTTTGAGGAAAGCGTTATAAGGGACTTTATATTTCTTTCAGCTGGTTTCATAAATATTTATCATCTTGAATACGAACTATTACCTGTAATGAAAGAATTGTCCTGCTAAGGGACAGCACCTCACTGATCTTGGCTAATCTCAGAAAGGCTAAATGGGCTCAGATTTGTATTGAATGAGAGACAACCAGCAAACCATAGGGTTGTAGAAATCAAAGAAATCAAAAGAATCTCAGAAGCAAAGGAGAACTACTGTGTCATTGGCAAGAAAATCAAATGGTCTGTCTACAAAGTTATCAAGGGGAGGTCTTACATTTTTAATCCCCATCTTTGGTAGTATTCAAATGATGACCTTGACAGTACTTTAAAAAATGGATTCTCCATATGTTTCCATAGGGTGCGTCAGCAAATTGGTGGAATCACCGGCACTTTCAGCACCATGCAAAGCCAAACATCTTTAAGAAAGATCCAGATGTGAACATGCTGCATCTCTTTGTCTTGGGAGATACCCAACCTGTGGAGGTAAGATGAAAATATGTGAATTCAGGCGCCTCAGATTCAAAGAAAATTCCAGAGGCAGTAGAGACCTAGAAAAATCTAGCCCTCTAAGCAAAAAAAATTAATAATAATTAATAATTCCTTGTAGAAAAAGAAATATTGCAGACACTTGTGTTAACCAGTCTCTGTAACAAGTGTGCTCCCTCTTAGTCCTCATCTCTTGCATCACTCTGATGGGGTTCCTCAGAATGACATATTGGAGAGCTTTATTATCAATTCCCTTTGCTGGCAAAACTTACAGCCACGGTGCAATGCATCACTCTTTTTCATAATCATGTTACTAGGACTGCTAACTGAATAGTGAGCTGATTTAGAGAACTGCCTACCTTACTAGGCACACTGAAATGATTGATACAGGTGATAAATTAGAAAAGCAGGTGGGTAAGAGAAAGGCTGCAATTTTATGTCCAATATTGTATGTCACTGAACTAGCTGCTTTTCACTTAATGCTAAGGACAATCTGTTGACAGAGGAATTCTTCTGAAGCAAAACTAGTATATTTATTTGTTTTCTGTTATAGTTTGTTTTTATTTTCAAAATAAAATTGTTACCCAAATTCTATAGAAAAAAAGAAGCATTGAAGTTTATCACCTGGTGATATTTCAATTCATTTATAAAGATTAATATACAGTGCCAAGTTGCCTCTTATCTATTGCTAAACTATATTGAAAATCTCTTAACTACTTGGTAGGATGATATCCAAGTGACCAACTTTTTCTGAATCAAAAAGTCTATTTTGGAATGGTTTGATATCTAATGATATGGCATAGTAGAATTCAGAGATACAAAATTTATTCTGCTGCTTCTTGAAAACCCAAATTCCAGTATCCATTGCCTGGTGCAAAATACGTACCCTAGAATTAAAGAGTTCAGAGTCCAGAAATTCCAAATCCCAAACTAAAACCTGTTTATAATTCTTTCCCCAATCTGGTTTCCCACTGAGAATCAAAGTGAAAATCAAAGAACCTTGCCCATTTACTGCAAATCCTGCAGCAATGTACCAGAAGACCCAGTTAGATCTACTTTCTATTTACACTTTTTCTAAGAAAGTTTCCTTTCCATATTCAGCTAGAGATGACTTATAAAATCCAGATGAGTTTTGCCTTGTGTAGATCAGCAAGGAAAAGTAACAATATCATGTGGTTCTATAGAATGGCATATTTTCAAGGACAATGCTAGAAGAGTGTGCCTCTGTGATAGACATGTCCTTGAGGGACACTTTGCTCTTCTCCAGAACAAAAATGAACTTTGGCTAGGAAAATCAGAGAGCTTCCTGTCCTAACTGATTCCAGTTGGAAACCTGGGCCATGGTTGCTATAGCAACTTTGAAAGTGCAATACATTCTAGTGCCAATTAAGCAAATATTGCAATACAGTCTAAAATATTTTTATATTGTAACTAGCTAAATACATTCCACAAAATGTGACATTTATGTAATTAATTGAACTTCAAACATTGGTGAACCAGTTAGTCAACCTTGTCTAAACCTTGTTTTTTAGGCAGTTTTTCTTCCTCTCAATTTCCCACTATCACCCACTATTCCATTTCCACTCAGGACTTATTTGTTGTCTATTTTTCCATAATGATTTTTTCTTTCCTTCTTCAAAATTATCTGTTTGCCTCAGTGGGATACTTCAGTAAAAATGCTTTGATCAAATCATCCAATTAAAGCAGGTTCATAAAGTAGCTTGGCATTTCAACTTATCTGGAGTGGGGAAGCCATGCCTCTGCTTTGATAGCTTCACTTTGCCATTTGCTGAGAAATGAAGCAACCAGCTGAGGCAGATCAGCACCTTCTCAAAGTTTCAGGAGGTGGAGCTCATGACCTATGAGGTGTGGCTTTGAGTGTCAAGGCCAGTCAGGTCAACCCCAAGTCAAAGAAAAGCACCAAGAAAGATCACTGTTGCTTTGCTCATATCTGATAATAATGTGTTAGCCTTGTTTTCTTATAATAGCAATAGCAACAGCATTTAGACTTATATACTGCTTTACAGTGCTTTACAGTCCTTTCTAAGCGGTTTACAGAATCAGCATATTGCCCCCAACAATTTGGGTCCTCATTTTACCCACCTCGGAAGGATGGAAGGCTGAGTCAATCTTGAGCCTGGTGAGATTTGAACTGCCAAATTGCAGGCAGTCAGCAGTCAATAGAAGTAGCCTGCAGTACTGCACTCTAACCACTGTGCCACAGTGGCTCATAATGGAAAGAAAACTAATTCCCGATTTGTCCAATCTGTGATGAAGAAATGCAGATGTAGTGATTTAGTTTCTCTGAATATGACTATTTCCTTCTCTGTGTGCAGTCAGTGAATCTACTATTCTTTCCTATTTATCCCTTTGCTTTGTTATATGGAACATCTTTAACACACTTAGACATAAGTAGCAAAATAAAAATGAGACCTTGGTCATATGCAGCTTTTCTCTTCCCGCTGCCCCCCACAGAGAGGGCTTGCAATCTGGGTGTCCTCCTGGACGCACAGCTGTCTTTTGAAGAGCATATAACAGCCGTGGCCAGGGGGCTTTTTATCAGGTTTGCCTGATTCGCAGGTTGCAGCCCTTTCTGGACCGGGACGCCTTGCGCACGGTCACTCATGCCCTTGTCACCTCCCGGCTGGACTATTGTAATGCTCTTTACATGGGGCTCCCCTTGAAGAGCACTCGGAGGCTCCAACTGGTCCAGAATGCGGCCGCATGGGTGGTTATGGGCGCAACTCGTTGTGCCCACGTGACACCCCTCCTGCGCGAGCTGCACTGGCTCCCAGTGGTCTTCCGGGTGCGATTCAAGGTGTTGCTCACCACCTTTAAAGCGCTCCATGGCATAGGACCCGGGTACCTTTGAGACCGACTTCTGTCACCAGTAGCCTCCCACCGGCCAGTTCGCTCCCACAGAGAGGGTCTCCTCAGGGTGCCTTCGGCCAAGTTATGTTGGCTGGCAACACACAGCGGGAGGGCCTTCTCTGTGGGAGCCCCAGCCCTGTGGAATGAACTGCCCCCGGAAATGCATAAGATCTCCAACCTCCGGGTATTTCACTGTGCCCTTAAGACTCTGCTGTTCCGCCAGGCCAGGCTATCAATGTAATGATTTTAAATTGGATGTTTTAAATTTTTAGGGTTTTAATATTGAACCGAAATTATTTAATAATTTTAAATTATTTTAATTGTTGTTTGTCTTTGTGCTTTTAATAGGCTGTACACTGTCCTGAGAAGGGCGGTATAGAAATAAAATTATTATTATTATTATTATTATTATTATTATTATTATTATTATTATCATCATCATCATCATCATCTAAGAATCCTTTTGATCATTCTTTCTAAAAAGTTACTTCTCCATTTCACGATGGTGAAGAACATTTTACCAGCTTGCCTTTTATGACAAAACTTTTGCAGCAGGTTATATACTCTCTCTGAAGCTATTTAACCTATAAAGGCTTACATGGCAAAGGGCCTGGTTACTTGAGGGATCACCAGTGTCCCATAATACCTACCCAGTCAGCTCAATCTGGCATGCGCCATTCGTCAATGAAGCAATATCATCAATCAGGGCTCCAGATTAGCATCTTCTCTGTAGCAGCACCAGCCCTCTGGGCATGGTTTCCCCCAAAGTTCAAATGTCCCCCATCATCATTCAATGCTGTTGCTGAATCTGTGATTATATTATTATTTGTAAAACTATCCTCTCTGTATTATATAAACCTCAGTTCTTTGAAGCAATATAATAAAAAATATTGAAATCTGTGGAAGTCATCTGAAATAGCACAAAGATAAATTTCTAGTATTTAGATTTAGAAATATGAATGTTTTAGGACTACAATACCTACAATTTTAAATAAGTATTGCCAACAGGTACAGCAAATTATGTCTGTATCAAAATTAATATATTTAATGTGATTGAAGTCTTGTTTTTTTCTGTTGTTCATCTAACATAATTTTAGTGGTATAGTACCAAATTAGGGTTTTATTGTCTTGAATAGTCAGCACTGAAAAGTTTTTGTCTTCTCCTTCAGTATGGAAAGAAGAAGCTGAAATACTTCCCTTATAATCATCAACATGAATACTTCTTTTTGAGTAAGTATAGTTCTTTATAGAGAAGGCAGAGCTGATATTTATTTCCTGCTTATTTTTCCATTAGTAATATTCCACAGTAATATTCTACAGATATTACAATCAATTCACTGAAGTTTTCCCTTATATGTTAAAACTGGTTTGTAAGTTAGAAGCCCTGCCTCTTTCTAAACTTTTTGGGAAGTGGACATATTTGAAACTGCCAGAGCACAGTCCTGGGAATTGGCTAACTTCAAGAGTACAAAATGGCCATCATGACAAGCACAAATTGCTGCTGGGCACAGGCAATGCATCTTGAATTTAAAATGTTTCACACTCACAATTGGAGAATGTGTTGTTCTGACCGCAGTCAGATGTTGAAAGATGCCTAACTTTGGAACACTTCCAGAATCATTGGAACAGCATTGAAAGTTTTCCTGTAAAGTCAGAACAACTGTTTCTGATTTGGATGGAGCATTTTGAACTGGAAACAGTATTTTAAGCTGTAAATATTTTAAAATTGAAATCAAAGTACAGTGAAACACCTGTTGAGCACTCTCACAATTCCTTCAACCAACCCACATCTTTCTTTTTAACTTAATCTTACCCCAGTGTCTTTTTAAAGGCAGTGGATACACTTCCATCCCAGTTCAGGGCTGCACCACTTACCATGTTTATTATCCGAGGAGGGCTAGAGTAGCTGTCCTGAGCATTCTTGGAAATGGTTGATGCTAGAGATTTATGTTGCTTTCAGCATTCACATTTCCTTTTTATAAATTAAATAATATTTTAAAAATTAAAGAAGTGGGCCAGGAGCCATACAGTCAAGAGAGGAGATGTCTGTAGGCACATTGGTTCCCAGGGGGTATCATGTTGAAAACACAAGTCCTGATTATTTTAATAGCTTAAAATTTTGAGCCGTACACAGCATTTCTCATCATTTACTGCCGTATGCTTCCGCAGAGAGAGAGAGAGAGAGAGCTTCACCGCAGACATTTATTTTTATGTTGTTTTTCAGTCCCAGGACACCATTCTATGTTTTGTGTTGCCTGCTTCCCCTAATACGTGTTGTTTTGTTCACAGTTTTCCCACCTCTCCTTATTCCAGTATATTTCCAAATGCAAATCTTCACAACAATGTTCAAACACAAGTTCTGGGTGGTAAGTGAAAAATCCCACATGCCCTTTATTGCTTTCATTTCTCTGAAGAAGATCTCATCTGAGGGGGTGAAACAAGGTCTCTATGCATATTCTTTGGAAAATAAATAATTGTTGGCCTAGAGATAAAAGACATATAGCATTTGCCATGTATAATGTTTTCCTTGTCTCCTAGGACCTGGCATGGGCCTTCAGCTACTATGTACGCTACTTTATCACCTACATCCCATTTTATGGATTTCTGGGGTCCCTGCTTCTCCTCACCTTTGTCAGGTAGGGTTAGCTACTAAAACATTTAAAAGGTACTTCTGCTGGTTTATAATAGTCTGAGAAGTTCAAGACCAGATAAGTTATAGGTTCATCTATTTCCAAACAAATCTGCCCAATGTTTGTGCATAAGAAGACCACATTGTGACTGGCTGATATAAGTCCTCGCTTAATGATGGTATTTGGGACAGGGAACTCTGTTGGTAAGCAATGTGGCTGGTAAAGTATGACTTCACGTGACCATTTTGACTTATGAGGGCAGTAATGGCAGTCCCAGTTGTCATTGTTAGGTGAATCGTGTGGTTGCAGCAACTCACAGGTATGTAATTGCCATTTGCGATCTCCTGCAAGCTTCCCCTTTCTCTTGGTTTATTGAAAGCTGGCAATGAAGATTGTAAATGGCAATTATGTCACCACAGGTGCACTGTTGTAATTAGGAGCCAATTGTGAATTGTGATCATGTGATTGTGCAGATGCTGCAATGGCTGCAACTATAAGGACTTAACTTCTGTTTCTCTGTCCAGTGTCATCATAACTTTGGTTGTTGAATGAATGGTTGTTCAGTGAGGATGACATGTGCTTGTTTCTGCTGTAGACAGGCATTTTCTGCACTGCACTTTTCAGCAGTGGAGTATTTTGTTGGAATTTTCCCTCCTATGATTTTTCTTGATTTTATCAATTATTCTAATGTGTACTTACTTATCATTGATTGATTTGATTTGATTTGAGTGACTGCTCATATCATAGCAACTCTAAACAGCTAACAATGCATTAAAACACAATCCACAGTAACATCTAAACAGTATTACTATTAAAAGTTTCTTTGCGGAGTGAGATGAGTGACATATACATTTAATAAATAAAGAACCTAGAAAGGCAGCTGATTGGTAAAAGCCAATCTACACCTTGGAACTTGGAACCACAGCCACGCAGGCTTCAACTTACCTCCTGGCCCCCCAAAAAACATTCATGACTTCAACATTTTCCAGAAACCTAGCAGAGTTGAGTTCAGCCATATCTTGACAGATAAGGTATTCCAAAACCTAGGTTTTACAGCAGAAAAATCCTGTACATTAATCAATGCTACTGAACAGATGGATGTAAAGAGCTGTGGTGGCACAGTGGTTAGAATGCAGTACTGCAAGCTACTTCTGCTGACTGCCAGCTGCCTGCAATTTGGCAGATCAAAACTCACTAGGCTCAAGGTTGATTTATCCTTCCATCCTTCCGAGCTTGGTAAAATGAGGACTCAGATTATTGGGGGCAATATGCTGACTCTGTAAACCGCTTAAAGAGGACTGTAAAAGCACTGTGAAGTAGTATATAAGTCTAAGTGCTGTTGCTATTGCTATTCCCACATATAACCCTTTCCCACTGTTAATTGGACTCTAAAAACCTGTTTTTCCTTCCAGGACTTAAATTCGATGTTTCAGGGGAGGGGCTGAGGGTTAGTGGGCAGATGATGTAAATATATATTGCAATGTATTGTTCTTCAGATGATTGCTGTGCTGTTATATAATCTGTGTATATCTAGGTGCCTATATATCTATGCTTGTCTTTTTTTTTTTTAATCTTCTGAAGCCACCCAGAGTAATTTGGAGATGGGAGACTTAGAAATTTGACATATAAATCAATAAAACAAAGGCAAATGACACATTAGAGACCAACTGTATGCCTACAAAATGTGGGAAGTTCAAGACTGTTCAGACTGTTCTGACCTATTATTAAATTACTGGACATAATCCTAATCTTTGACCCTTTTGTTGGCCATAGTTTTTCTAGATTTCAGCTTTCAGGCTTTTGAGCTCAATCCCCTCTCTCTTTCTTGCTCTTTAGGTTTATGGAAAGCCATTGGTTTGTTTGGGTTACTCAGATGAATCATATTCCAATGGAAATTGATAGTGAGAAGCACAGAGACTGGCTCAGCTCCCAGGTAAACTTTCTTTACTGAAATCTCGTTCCTACCTGGCAATAAGTGTCACCAAGTCCAGCGGAGTTTCTGAGCAACCATGCTTGGGATCATCTGGTAGATTACTGGAAATGTGTCCTACTGACTTTATCTCAGGTTTGATGAAACTAATGAAAATGTTCCTCCATGCTCCACACTTCTTGTAAAGCAGACTAAACCGGGTTAAGGATTTAATTTAGCAAAATTTTAATGTAGCTAAATCCTTAGTCATCATTAATACTGCAAATATCAATTTAGTCTGGCATCTTGAGACAAAGGAACAATGGCTGACCTATTTCTCTAAAAACATGAAGCTGGCTATAATTCAGATCTACACTACTTTGTTCCAAATGTTGTTTGAAACATATTATTTCTTAATTTCCTGCCTCTTGCAATACCTCACTATTAGAACTCAAAAGATTACCATTTTAGTCTGCAGTAATATTGCAGCATGTAATAGATTGTAGCATGTCCACAGTACTGTAATGGCAGACTTTACCAAAAAGAAAAAAGTAATGAATTTGAACTTAATCTCTTTTCAAATTCAGATTTATTGGATTTCACAATTGTCTGTCTTTCACAGCTGGTAGCTACTTGCAATATTGAGCAGTCTTTTTTCAATGACTGGTTCAGTGGACATCTGAACTTTCAAATAGAGCACCAGTAAGTATGCAATGTTTATTTCTGAAGATACATTGGTGGTGAAAATATATGCACAAGATATAATAGTCATCTTGGAGAAGCTGGAATAAGAAAAAAATGTTGACTAACAGCAATAACCATAGAATTTCAGTATGTTACAAGGATATGTAATATTTATTAAATTTATATGGTAGAATAGAAGAATAGAATAGAATAGAATAGAATAGAATAGAATAGAATAGAATAGAATAGAATAGAATAGAATA
>WNWU01000386.1:530215-681176 GCA_012654045.1 Ptyas mucosa | reverse complement strand
TAGAATAGAATAGAATAGAATAGAATAGAATAGAATAGAATAGAATAATTTTATTTCTATACCACCCCTCTCCCGAAGGACTCGGGGCGGTGCACAGCCAAGTAAAAAACACAATACAAATATCCCAATTAAATTTAAAAACTTATTAAAATTATTACATTTATGGCCAAAATTCATTAAAACCCAAAAATTTAAAACTCCAAATTTAAAACTCATTTACAAAGATAGGTACAAGCATATGTAATAATTATTAAATTTATATGCTGCCCAGAGTCACTTTGCAGAGTGAGATGGGCAGCATGTAAATTTAATAAATAAATAAATAAAATGCAATGTACATAAAACTATTGTACAGTCCTATTGTATAGTCCTTGATTTAAGATTGAGCCAAAATTGTTAAGTCTGTTGTTAAGTGAGTTTTGCCCCATTTTATGACCTTTCTTGCCACAATTGTTAAGTGAATGATTGCAGTTGATTAGTTAGTAACATGGTTGTTAAGTGAATCTGGCTTCCCCATTCATTTTGCTTGTCAAAAGATTGCAACAGATGATCATATGACCTTGGGACACAGCAATGGTCATAAGTATGAACTAGTTGCCAAACATCTGAATTTTGATCATTTTGACCAGTCCAGTGATCTTCCATATAAAACATCCAAATATTCCATCTAATTAGAAATGGAAAGACTAACCTCCTTTCCCCCACGCCCCAAAAAAACCCCCATGGAGTTTTAAAACCCGTTTTTTTCAAAGCTTTAAGCTATTGCTGTCTTCTGGAAAAATTTAAAAAATAACAAGATTATGAAATCTTTCCTCACAGTTTCAGTTTACAGTATATATAAACAATACAAGTGCATATATAATGACCTAGATATATAGATAGGGAGAGAGAGAGAATGCAAAAGATGTTGGGCTCCAGCCAAGCTTGCCGTATTGCCTCAAAGGGATGTACTCATATCTTAGAGGCTGAAGCAATACAGTCCATCATGTCACTTCTGGATTCAGATATCTCATCCGGCTGTTGAACAGACTAAGCTCTGTTTATTTCCATAGTGCATGGCATGTCCCCCAGAACTACTGCTCCTGCGCTTTCCTCATGCTTTCTTCTTCTGTTTTATTTGAGCTTGTTTCCCACAATGCCACGCCACAACTACCATAAGATAGCACCATTGGTAAAGTCCCTGTGTGCCAAGTATGAAGTTCCTTATGAAGAAAAACCTCTTCTGAGAGCATTTGCAGACATTGTTGGGTAAGAGACTCAATAGGGATTGTCAGTCTATTTTATCTTTTGGGGAGCATTGAGACACGAGTACAACTTCATAATGCCAGCCAGCCATATTTATATACTAATGGGTTACAGAAATGCAGAAATACTTAATCTGTATGCTGATAGATTTGGGAGTTCTCTGTCTTTCTTACAAGTGTTTGCTATAAATTCACGCTTGGGAGAAAGCTCAGGGTCAGTTTACACAATCAGACTTCTGTTATACTATTGGAATCTCACACCTGTCTTCTTACTCTTTAGATCCCTAAAGAAATCTGGAGCGCTGTGGTTGGATGCTTATCTCCATAAATGAAGCTGGATTTCGGTGAAGAGAATGACTTAGCAAAGGGGAGGGCTGGGGAAAGGGGTAATATGTATTCTTCTTGTCTGATTTCAGTCTGTATGTGTACACACATTTGGAAAGAAGTTTCCTGTACTGTATTGTCAAACTGAAGTTGAGGCAGATTGAGGGAACCTATTTTAAATCAGAAGGAATTTCAGATGTGTCAGATACTGGAAAAAAAGAGAGAAAAGATTCAACACAGGGTAGCTCAGAAGGTTAGGACCTTTTAAAGAGAACAGACAAAGGTGTGAAAGAAGGAGAAAGTTGATCTTTGTATCTTCTCCTAAGTCTTGCTGTTATAGTTCCAGCTCTGTCTCTTACCCCAGGGGTTTTCAAAGTTCTTCAGGATTTTTTCAATTGAAAAAAAAATTCAAAACCCAATTAAATTTAAGCAAAGCAATGACTCATCATAAATACAAATATCCCTCCCCAATGGGGTTGGAGTTTTTGAATGTCAGCCAAACAGCCCCACCCTTTCCATTGTACCATGGAAAAATTGCTGCAGACAACCCTAGGCTGTGTTTGAGTGGACTTTTTTCTTGCCCTTAGTCTCTCATGAAACTCCAGGGTTCTATAAAACACAGTTTGAAAAAAGCTGACAGAGATGGTTGGGTTACAGGGAATCCAGCTATCTATTTGATCCACATTAAATACAGGAAGCTTAGTTGGTTCTTTCAAAGAATGAACTGTAAACAAATTTAAGGACTTATTCTCCTTAATAATGGTCGCACAAGAGAGGAGGAAAGGGTGAGATATGTTTAATCCAGAGAATAATATCTAAATTATCAGGTAAAACTGCTTACATTCCATCTAAGGGAACAAATCCCACACATCGATTTTTTTAAAAAAAAAAATTAAAGATCAAGTAACTAAGTATTATCAGACATCTAATGGAACCTTTCTCCTTTTCCAAAATGGTCAGGTGAAAATGCTTACATTCTAATGTTTTTAAGAAATCAAATAAGAAAGCATTGTCTCTTATCAAATGAAGCTTCTGTTCTCAGTTTCCAACACACAAACACACACACACAAGCACAGCTGCAAAACGTTTTCTCCAAATTTGGATAAAAACTTGCTAGGGATTTGCACATGCGTATGTTTCTTGAATTTTCCCTACCTCTTCTTGTCATACTGTTTGAAGAAAATTTAATGTGGTTCACTTTCACTGAGCCTCCTGGAGGTTAGTTCCTATTCTCTCTTCAATGAACAATTCAAATGCCTGTTTACACTGGATCAATCAACCTAAACCAACTTTGGGCCATGTGTGCATCCCTAACTAGATTCTTAACCAAATAAGAGATACTGTGTGTATATGAATGTGCATGCATGATTCACCAGCCATTGCTGTAGACAGACAGCTGCACTTAACAGAATGGATTTTATAATGAGCAAACAAGAAAGTCTATTTATCATTGTCCATGCCTAAACAGCTGATTAGTAACAACAATGGGCTGTACATTTACATTTTTATACTAGGACCAGCAAGTTTGTGTTCGGCATCATTGCTCGGTTCAGTCATAATTTCTACAAGAACTGACATAAAACATGCTTGCTTTAAACAGAAGCTTTTAAAGATTTGCTTCAGGTTCCATGCATGGTAATTCTTAATTACTACTGTATATACAATTGCAAACAAAATCACTGGCATTTTTTCCTCCTCTTAATCAGTCTCATCTATTTTACAATATCTAATTCATTGGGGAATAGGTTTTTTAAAGAAACCATTTCCAGTGCATGGCCAACGTTTTAAAAGGACCAAAAGTAGACAAACTTTGTCAGACAGTGTGATATATAGATATTGCCTTAAATCTGAGTGCAGTCACCTGGTCTGTTTTCCAAAATCAAAATAATACAAGATCTCTCTAGTTTTATTCCTGATGTGGAATTCCAGAGGCCTTTTAAGAATTAATTTAATCACTTACAATTCATGACAACAGTTTGTTTGTTTTTATATATTGAGAGGACACTTGACTTTGTTTTCTGTGGTTGTATAGATAATTTCCTCTGTTAGTTTTGCTAATTAAAAGATTCCATATATGAAAATTTAAAAAATCCTAAAACAAGACAATCTCCCCCATCACTTTATGCCATCAGAAGTTCAATTTCTAGAAACAATCCAGCTGCAACTGATGTGTTTGTGGCTGTTTTCTCTCATTTATTTCTTATCCCTGCTGAGAATTGTGATTCTCTCAGTACAGGGAATCCCTACTTGCAGAGGATAAAAAAGTAGTCTGAATGATTCAAAATGGAGCTTATGACAGCAAACTAAAAAAAAAAAATCAATTTTTTTCAAAGTAAAACTAATAATTGAATTATGTAGCTCTTGACCATATGTGAAATTGTCCCAGTTCTGCTGGCATCTAGTTAGAGTCTTAGACAGTTCGGGTAATTTAATCAGCCCTGAAACTCATTGTGTGTCTGTATTGGAAATAGTTGCCTTGGCTAACATAAGATATAGGTTTCTTGTGATTAAAACATTGAATATAATTACCTATCCACATATACCACACCGAGCTTCTGGGGAAAAGCTAGTTTAAGAAATTAATAAGTCCATGTATTCCCCAGAAATGCTAGAGACATTGTGATGGGCAAGGCAATATACTGGTATTTGGTGAATCAGTTCTTGGACATTTCAGAACACTAAGAAGTGTTACCAAATAGAAACTTTCAGAAATTTCAATTCAAGGATTTCAAAATTATAAATCAAGTGCACTAAATATATGTATGCTACTAGCAAAGAAATCCAACTGAATGATGAGCAAAAAGGCATTTAATTTTTGCTAATGAAATGTTGGACTCTCTTTCGCAATAGTTTCATTGAAAAGTATATTATACAGATAAAACTAATGCAACTACATAGTACAGAAAGACATTTTTAAAAATTTAAAAGTGCAGAAAAGGGGAAAGAAACGGAACAAAATAGATAAAAGAAAAAACCTCTCCCTGTATCCTCAGCAAGCATACTCAACAAGTTATCACTAATACAGCCAAACATCTCTTCATTCCACACCTCATCATATTTTCCATAAGCCTATCTCTAAAATGTCCATGTTAATCAGTGAAACTCAGTAAACATTAGAAAAAATAAGTATTACAAACTTTTATCTAGTACATCCAATTTGGACCTGTTTGTATTTATATCTAGTTCTATTTAAAAGATCCTCCATTTCCTCTATTCAAATAATCAGAGTCTAGTCCCAGTTAAAAACAAGTAAACATTACCAGAAATAACCATCATCATTCAGTCCCAATCAGAAAACCATTTAATCCCAACAGAAAGAACAATTATTTTAATCTTGATCAAATAAATTGAATTGTATTCATTCTTCTTTCTCCCAACCATCTTTGAATTCATCACAAAAAGTTCTAATATCTGCTTTCTCATACTCTTTTTTCTCTTTTCTCACAAAATTCTTGTCATTTTTGTCAGGCCCCTTTTGTAATTCCAGTGTGACAACTCCAGCAAATGTTTTTTTATAAATCCAATGTAAGAAAATCAACCACATCACTCTTCTGATTTATTATTTGTACATCTTTTAATATTTTAAAAATCTTCATTCACTTTCAGTTTGTAAATCCATTGTTTTCATCCCTTTCTTATAGGCTATAATTTTTTTAAACCACCTGTAAGTCAATTTCAGTTTTATTCAATGGGATTTGTTCAATAATACCTTTTGATTCTAGTATAGTAGCAGTCTCCAACTTTTCTGGCTCCATGGACCGGCGACATCAATGATGGAGGGAGATGGTTTTGTGTGTGTAACCTAATCCTGTACATGCACAAATGAAGCTTTGTGCTCTCGTCCATCACTTGCACTGCACAGTTTCCCACGGGGCCCGGACCAGTACCAGTCCATGATCCAGGGGTTGGAGACATCTGTATTATAAACATAATTAACTCAAAGACTTCCTTCACTCTTTCATCAAACATTTATTTTAAGGTAGCCATTGGGTTCCCTCTAGTGTTGAACTTTCAAAGTCATCTTATCAGTTTCAAAGTATAAAAAAGAGCATTTTCCCATGAGAGAAGATCCTTTTAATTTGATTCAAAGTCTTAAATCAAGTCATCTTGATCCCTTGATTTAACATTTTCTAAATCCAGCAATAATTATTATGTTGCTGTATACTAAAAAATGTTACAAAACTTTAACGAGTTTTTTTAAAAAGAATTGAAGGAAACTCGCCTGTAATTTCAGTAAAATTTGCCAGACTGATATATAAAAGATTTGCCAATAATATATATATATACACACACACACACACACACTGAGGTTTTCGTGGGTGTTTGTATGTAGGTCTTCGGTTATTCGGGTTTTCTCCCGCATAAAATTGGAAGTATCTTGGCGATGTTTCGAAGTCTCATTCGTCATCTTCAGGCTGGTGTTTTCGGCTTCGTGCTGGTGTTTTCGGCTTCGTGCATTGCTCCTAGAAGCACGAAGCCGAAAACACCAGCCTAAAGATGATGAATGAGACTTTGTCAAAACATCGCCAAGACACTTCCAATTTTATGCGGGAGAAAATCCGAATAACCAAAGACCTACATACATACATACATACATACATACATACATACATACATATATATATACCAGCCAAATGAGAGAAAAATTAAATACAAAGTGATTAAGAGATGAATCTCAGTCAAACATATGATCTATATAGACCAGAGGTCTTCAAACTTGGCAGCTTTAAGACTTTAAGCTATGCTGGCTGAGAATTCTGGGAGTTGAAGTCCACAAGTCTTAAAGCTGCCAAGTCTGAAGATCTCTGATATAGACAGTGTTAGCGGCTATAAGCACAAAGAAATCCCACAACATATAATGAGTTGACCACAAAATGAATGCATTTCCTGATGTCTGCTCACAAAAACAGCTGTGTGGGGTACATGCAGGTAATTTTGCAATCGCTTTACTTTGGAGATATTTTGGCAGCACAAAAGCATTTGGGTGCCATTTTCAGCCACAATATGTTTTTCTAACATCAGTTTGTCATGATGTCTCACTGGAAGCTTGAAATTTTGGGTTAACTCTCAAAGAGTACATGTCAAATTGCAGTCAAAATTTTTCCTAATGCCTATTCATTGCTTCTTGATAATTGGCAAGTAATGGAATTCCTACTTGCCACTATGCATATAACTACCACAAAGGTAGTTTTAACCTTAATTAGTCAAGATACTTTTTATTATGAATCTGAGAATCTCTGGTTCCAGAATTAGCAGAAACATTCCATATTTTTAGCCTCTTTAGAACATAATATAGGGAGTGAGTAAACATTAAATTATGGATAACATAATACTTTGCCTTAATCCAGACTTTTCCTATCTGATGTCCTCCAGATGTTTGGAGCCAGAGCCTTTGAGTTTTCCTAGATTGGGATATGGGAGTTTTGAAGTTCTGGAGGGTAGCAGAGAAAGGCTGTCTTAATCTCTCAGGGCATGACCCAGCCAAAGTTAAATGTGAGCAGTTTAAGCACATAATTTAGCATTGACTCATATAAGTGTTGGCATTTGGCTTAGTCATGCCTGCCTAGTTCCATGAATGTACTTCATTTTCTTTGTTGCAACAGGAATGAGCACAAAAATAAAGGTCCTGTAGCATCTCTTATGCAGTCTTCCAATTGGACAGCTCACTTAATCTGAAGGCTTCTGATTTCTTTGTTGTTCTCTCGACCTTTTGTTCAAGAACAATTCATTTCTATCAGAACTTGCAGGAATTTCCTACAGTTTTGTTCCACTCCAGCCACCTTGCATTGCCTGGCTATTTTCTATTTGTTTAACTCAAGAGGAGCCCCAGAATGTTGGGATTTCAGCCTTCTCGATTCAATAGCTTTATTCTTACCAGGTTATTAATATTTTTTTTAAAGTCTGTAAAACACCCTGCACTGCCAGTAGTTTTGGGGAAAGGCAGCTGCATCTATTGATAGCACCTCTAGGTAAGAATCATTGTTTAAAATAAACAGCAATGTTGCTGGGACAATCCACAAAAGAAGGGGCCATACACAGTTGTACATAACAATTTTTTGCAAATATAACAGCCCCACTAGAATAAGATAGGCAGAGGAAAGGAAATGGTGTGATAGTTACTTTTCCTTCCTTAACTAAAAAGCTCAATGGTTGCTTAAATTTTCTTGTTTGTGAAAAAACATTGAAAATAAATGGTAGAAATAAATTGAAATAAAATGGTAGCTTTTGCATTTGGAAGACAAGTCTCTTTTATTGTACATGTTCTTGGAGATTAAAATACTTGGTAATCACATGCACACATTAATTGGTACATCTATATGTCAATCCATATGATTATTAGCTCTAAATATTGGGTCTTGTGTTCAGTTTTCTAACCATTTTTTTTCTCTCAGACTAATCTGAATCAATAAGTTCCAAAGGAGTTGGTGCTTTCTGTGGATTATTGAAGCATCATAAAATATTGCACTAAGCGAATATAGGATCCAAGTCATGCAAAATATTTGTTCCACTCTACATTTCCCTGATCAGATTCTACTTGGAATAGTTAGTTCTGTATTCCATAGTTCAGAAAGGACATTGGCCAACTTCAGAGGAGGACTACCAAAATGGTGAGGGATCTGGAAGATCAGTTATAGTTTCTACATTTGTTTAGCCAATGGATCAGTCAACTGAGGGAAGTTGTTTGAATCTTCAAATATCTGAAGATTATCCACAGAATGAGTGGACTTATTTTTTATTGTCCCAGAAGATAGGCCCAAAATGAACAGGTTAAAATTATGAAGTAGGCAAGATGGATTGTATCAGCTTTCAGCCAAAGGAAAGCTGCCACATAATATAGTGAGGTCTTCAATGGAAGCCTTCAAACTGATGCTGGATTGTCATCCCTCAGAAATACTCTTCCTGATCCTGCTTTGAACAGGGGATTGGATTAAGTACCTTCCAATTCTCTGATTCTAAATTGATGAAGTATATCTGCTTGTTTGACCAAATGGGTGCTTGGATGATGAAATAAAGTTATGTAGAAATATATCCTCAAACTTTACATTAAATTTCTTCTCCAACTGAATTATTTTAGGAAGTTGTTTAAGTGTTGGGCCATTGTATAAGCAATGAAGGAAGAGGAAACTGCTATCTACCTACCTACCTACCTACCTACACACACACACACACACTACTTGTTCAGCTGAATTGGTTGTTTAGGCATAGCCCTGGCTATTCTGTACATCTGAGATGTAATTATATGAAGAACTATGGCTGAAGAATTAGATTTATTTATCTATTTATTTATTTATTGTGTGTCATTCATCTAAAGGCAACTTAAAATTACACGTCAATGAACATATGTTATTTTATGCTGCTGTTCTACAACCATTTTCATATTCTTGGTTCACCCAGAAGATCTGGTATCAGAAACTGGAAAATATATTTAGCTTTTTTTTAAGGAAGGTATAAGTACTGTTGCTTAAGGTAGGACTATACGTTGTCTGAGTTTGTAATAATTCCCTCAAGATAATAGAATAATGTAGCAGCATTGCAAATATTAATATATTCAAAAATTTAAATTAAAGCATACCTGATAGCTTCTGCTTGAACACATTTACAAACAGGAGCCAACCTTCTCATTCAATAATCCATTTTAATATCAGCTGCTGTTGCAGTTAGGATCCCCTCCCCCCCCCATTCAATCAGAATATTTTCCTGTAATTTAAAATGCCTTGTTTTTTGGCCTTCACTCTAAAATAATAAAGCCCAGTAAATGATATTTTGGTACTTTGTACTAACATATCTCCTTTTAGCCTTCTCACAATGAAACCTATTTATTTCCTTCAGTCTTTCCTCCTAGGACCTAGTGTCCATCTTTGCTACCCTACCTGAACCCGTTTCTATTTATCTACATCCTTAAAGTGTAGTGCACAGAACTGCACACAATACTTAAGATGAGGTTAACCAACGCAGGAGAGAACAGTTACTTCACGTGACAAGGAGAACCTTATTATTGTTATTATTTTGGTGATTATACATATTCAAGTTTGAGTACGAAAAATCATAAGGCTGCCTGCACTTTATATAGTTCATACAGAATGGATTTGCCTCTGATTAGAATTTATTTTACATGCCATTATAGTTAAAGAATATTTGCCTCCAAGGATAGTAACTGCTATATTGGATTTTGTTTTCTGCTTTTGTTAGGATAAAAAAAACTTTCTTAAATTTCTTGGTTGATAAAAGAAGAAAAAGCAATTAGAAACAAGGAGAGTTTTCGTTTTCCTGATGAGGTGAAGTAGGGTAATTCCTAATTGACATTTTGACCAAGATGAACCTTTAAGCTGATTAAATTAGAGAAATACTGTAATCTCATTGTGGCAAGGAATACTAAGATAGAAAGGCTGTTGCTGAGCAATATCATTACAGTCTTTATATGGCTGAGATGCACATATTTTATTAAGATTGCAAATACAATAACAGATGAAACTTCTACAGATATTATCCCCATGACTTAAGCATAGACAAGAAACCATTTAGAAATAATTTAGATGCTTTGCTATTTCATTCTTCATTTGTAAGAGCAACCTCAGTTTGTCTGTGACAAACATCTAGTGTTTGGAAATGCACAATAGTGCCATCTATCTAGGAAGTGGACTAATAAACTGACTGCATGAATGAAGGGAATTCAGTTTTTTGTTTCTCAGAAAAACCACTCAAGTAATTTCATTTATTGAATGGCATACTTGTATATGACTCTTTATGACTCTATCTAGAATCACTAAAACAGTGGACTTAATCACTAGATAATTGCCCATCTGCTGGCTATATTCTGGTATCATAACCTTTTGCTTGTTTGAATAGAGGTATTGGTCTCTCCAAAGAAGCTTTTATTTATTTTTTGTGTTTTATAAAACTAAAGAGTAATAAGGGAAAAGAGAAAAAGAAACACTTGCCTGGCAACATTCAAACAGAAGGCTGAAATTATCTTTTTTTCAACTATAGTCTCAGCAGTGATTCTTGAATATATAGTGAAACCAAGTATCTTATTCATCTCTTTCAACCCACCTCACAGGGTTGTTGTTGTTGTGGAGAAAATAGGAGGAGGAAGGTATTAGGTATGTTTGCCATCTTGAGTTACTTACAAACTGATAAAGGAGGATAACATCTAATAATAAATAAATAAATAACCCATTTATCTAGACTTTGTCCAACAAATTTGAAAGGCACCAGGTTGAGGACTTATGCAACCTGTATTTTTATTATGTCTTTTTGTAACTACAGATTTGAGAATTCTAAATATGGTACCATTTCTGAGACACAAACAGCCATGCTGGATAAGTCATACAGCCTTAAAATCATATGGAACTCTTGTTATCAGAAGTTAATTTAGTGATTTAATTGCATTTGAAAAGATTGTGCTAGATGCATGAAATGACTTGTTTTGCTGTTTGCAGGTATAGTGCAGCTCTCTGTAAACTTCATGCGTATGTACAGTATTCAATGAAAGTTTTAAGTGGCACATTGGAACTGAATGAGGTAATTCATCTTCAACATTAATCTTCCAGTCTGTACCTTAATGGTCTGTACTTCAAATCTTCCTCCCTCAATGCTATTGAAGATATGAATAGATTCTAAAGTAGGCAACTATGAAAAACAGGTCAGGCTATTCTTAGAGAGAGATTTACATTAGGTTATAAAAAAGCACTGGGGAAGCTAGGATGAACTTTAATATATGGTGAAAGAGGGCTGGATCAAAAGGAGGATGAAATAAGGGAATCATGAATAATGTTGCTAAATTTCAGGGCCTGAATCAGATATTACCCTGGAGCTCAGAAATGCCCAATAAGAAAGGGATGGACTTTCAATGATGTGGGCATGGCTGTCATCTTTCTTGCCATTCACCTTGTCATAGCATTTCCTACTGTTCTTAGCTGATGGTAATCATTGCTGAGGATTGTTGAAGTTGTAGCCCACCAATTTTAAAAAGTCACCAATTTTAAAAAAGACTGTCATCCATGGAGAATATTTAAAAGAATGGCTGGTTCTTTCACAGTCAACTTGCTTCTTGGCTGCCCCACCCCCAGCTGGAGATTCAACTGATTACTTCTTCAAAAAAGCACTCTTGAGGGCATCCAGCTACACAAGGAAGCAAAAGGGTTGATTTCCAGGGTTTCCCTTTTCCCAGGGGAGTTTCTTCTGACTTAGAAAATGTCGTGGAGGAAATAAATCAATGTACCGTAAACCTTTATCTTTATTAAGATCTACTTTAACAAATGAGCCTCTGAAGCAGTTAACAAGAAATGTTTTTATTAATATAAAAACAAAACAATATCTATTCAAAATACTAAATAGTATTTCATTACTATTCTTAAATATCCTGTCATCTATCTATCTATCTATCTATCTATCTATCTATCTATCTATCTATCTATTCGCTCTAAGCGATGTTATTTCTGGCTATTCTTCCTCAGAAGAAATAGTCTTGTAAACCATCAGAACTGCATCAGAACTGCCCTTCTAACTGATTTCCAAACGGTCCACAGTTTTCTAACAGAAGAGTTGAACAGAACACTCCTAACTGCCTCTCCAAACTGCCTTTTGGACTGCCAACGGTTTTCTGTCAAGCATCTCCTTTTATACTGTCAACTATGACAGTTAGGGGAGGGAACATAAAATCCTTGGAGATTCAAACCCATCAGTTGCCTTCTGATTGGCTCATCCACTTGTCCGTTCCAAAAGCCATTAATAGACACAGCAATTGAGAAATAACTTTTCTCTCACAGAAAACACTCTAAGTACAAAACTGTGGAGAATCTATAGTAGACCAGAAGGAAATGCTACAACCAAGGCATCATGATTCTACTGGAAGTTTTCTTTCAAGTCCAGAAAAATTAGAAACACACTTCAGGGGGAGGAGGGACAATCTCCCAGGATTGTCCACAAAGTAAAAAATTACAATCAGGTTTTGCTAGTCTCACAACCTTTCTTTTATACTGTTGAATGCCTTCTGTGATTGAGAGCATATTAGGACTCCTGCTATGAAATGGTTGCTATGGTAGGTATGGTCAATCGCAAAGTAGTTTAGTTTAGTTTAGTTTAATTTAATTTGTATACCGCCCTTCTCCCAAATGGGACTCAGGACAGTGAACAGCCAAAATTAAAATACATATAAATAGAAAAGTTAAGATAATTAAAAATACATTAAATCAATTGGCCTCCCAATTTAAAACCCCGAATCTTATAAAATTTAAAATCCCATTAAAAAACTGTTTAGGCTAGGCACCCTTGATGGAATAAATATGTCTTCAGGGCCTTACGGAAGGTCCGGAGGTCCGGGATCAGTCGTATTCCGGGAGGTAGCTCATTCCACAGGGCGGGTGCCCCCACAGAGAAGGCTCTCCCTCTGGGGGCCGCCAGCCGGCATTGCTTGACCGATGGCACCCTGAGGAGGCCCTCTCTGTGAGAGCGTATTGGCCGGTGGGAGGTTATCGGTAGCAGCAGGCGGTCTCATAAATACCCTGGCCCTAAGCCATGGAGTGCTTTGAACATGAGAACCAATACCTTGAAGCGCACCCGGAAGACCAACTGGAGCCAATGCAGCTCACACAGGAGGGGTGTTACATGGGAGCGTCGTGTCGCTCCCATAATCACCTGCACGGCCGCATTCTGAACCAGTTGGAGCCTCTGGGTGCTCCTTAAGGGGAGCCCCATGTAGAGAGCGTTGCAGTAGTCCAGGTGAGACGTCACGAGGGCATGGGTGACCATGCATAAGGAGTCCCGATCCAGAGAGGGGTGCAACTGGTGTATCAGGCGAACCTGATAGAAAGCCCCCCTGGCCATGGCCATCATATGCTCTTCTAAAGACAGCCATGTGTCCAGGAGGACACCCAAATTGCGAGCCCCCTCTGTGGGGGCCAATGACTCGCCCCCAATAGCCAGCGATGGCACCAGTTGGCTATATCGGGACGCCAGTATCCACAGCCACTCAGTCTTGGAAGGGTTGAGTCGAAGCCTGTTCTTCCCCATCCAGACCCGCACAGCCTCCAGACACTGGGACATCACTTCGAGGGCATCATTGGGGTGATCTGGGATGGAGATGTACAGCTGAGTATCATCAGCGTACAGATGACATCGCACCCCAAAGCCACGGATATACCCAAAAGTAAATCCCATATACCCAAAAGTAAATCATTGATACAGCTACCTACCCATCTTAACCTTCCAGAATGCTTTATATCAGTCAAATTTAGATTTTTTTTTCTTTTGCAGGTGGGCACAATTCTAAGCAAAGCACCTAGGCTGTGTAGAATCTAAGAGATGGAAATCATAATTAATGTAACCTTGCAAGTGCTTTGCATTGCAGAAGCTTCCTTTTGTTACTTTACATAATCTTTTAAAAATGAAATGGTGAACTCTAATAGAAGTGTTCACTGCCCTTTTATACTATGGCACTACATAGATTGTTTCCTAAAGACAGAGGTGGGCTGCACTTACTTTAACAAAGGGTTCACTAATTGTGAGCGCATGTGCCCCTTTGGGAGAGAAATGGAGCTTCAAACATGCTCCTAATCAACTCAGGCAGCTCTGGTGAGTACAGGAGGGGTGGCGCGGATCACAGTTGGGCCAGCCAATGAGCCAGAAAGTTAGTTATAAATGGAAAGCATAGCAAAAAGGGCAGATGGGCAGGCCCAGCCAGTGATCAGAGCTAAGGATTCGCCCGAAACCTTGCATCCATGCAGCAGCCCACCACTGCCTAAAGAGTCTGCTCTAAAAAGATGGCAAATGCAAGGCTACTGAGCCTGCAGTCCTTGATTTTTCTTCCTCTTATCATCATCCTAAACTCATTTTTCCATAATTGGACTCCTTTGATGCCTAGAGATAGAAGAGTTGGTGATTTAAAGGACCATGTCCTGGATTCCAGTAGAAGAAGTCTGACTCTTCGCTCAGCTGAGATGTTCACAACTATAATGGTCTTTGCATCCGGCATCTAACTTACTCCACCTATTATTGTGAAAATAAAATAAGAATGGAAAGGACAACATACACCACCTTGAGTTCCTTGAAAGAAGTGCACAATAACAGTGTGTAAGATGGTCAGATTGTAAAATCCTGTTAACTGAACCAGGACATATCCTGTTGGAGTTTACAAAATGTAGTAAATTCCAATAAACAACAGAGGGGAAAAAATCCATTAAGAAGTGGTTTAAAAATTGTATTTAAGCATTCCCTTTTTAGGAGATATAGTACTAGACACTAGGCACATAAAAGGTGATGTACAAGTAAGTCTTTGACTTATGACCATAACTGAGACCAGAATTTCCATTGCTAAGCAATGTTGGTAAGTGAATCATGCCCAATTTATGACCTTTTTTGACAAAAGTGTTTTTAAGCAAAATCACTGCAGTTACTATCTGAATTATGCAGTTGTTAAGTGAACCTGGCTTTCCTCATTGACTGCTTAACAGAAGCCAGCTAGGAAGGCTCCAAATGGAGATCACATGACTCCAGGATTGTGCAATTGTCATAAATACATTCCAGTTGCCAAGGGAATTTTGATCATGTGACCATAGGGATGCTCCATCCGTAATAAGTGTGAGGACCAATTGTCTTTTTTCAGTACATTGTAACTTTGAATGGTCACTAAACAAATTGTTGTAAGTTGAGGACTCCCTTTATAAAAAGCATTGAGATTATTAACGACCAATATTCATTATTCAGACAGGGGTATAGCACTGAAACGGCATTGGTCGCATTGGTGGATGATCTCTGGAGGGCTCGGGACAGGGGTTGCTCCTCTGTCCTGGTCCTATTAGATCTCTCAGCGGCTTTTGATACCATCGACCATGGTATCATGCTGCAGCGGTTGAGGGGGTTAGGAATAGGGGGTACTGTTTTACGGTGGTTCTCCTCCTTCCTCTCCGACCGCTCGCAGTTTGTGTTGGCAGGGGGGCAGAGGTCGACCTCGAGGTGTCTCGTATGGGGAGTGCCGCAAGGGTCAGTCCTCTCGCCCCTTCTGTTCAACATTTATGTGAAGCCGCTGGGTGAGATCATCCATGGTTTTGGGGTGAAATGTCATCTGTACGCTGATGACACCCAGCTGTACATTTCCACCCCAGACCACCCCAATGATGCCCTTGATGTGATGTCGTGCGGGTCTGGATGGGGAGAAACAGGCTCAGACTCAACCCTTCCAAGACTGAGTGGCTGTGGCTCCCGGCGTCCCGATATAGTCAGCTGGTGCCATCGCTGACTATTGGGGGTGAATCTTTGCCCCCCACAGAGAGGTCTCGCAATCTGGGTGTCCTCCTGGATGCACGGCTGTCTTTAGAAGAGCATATGATGGCCATGGCCAGGGGGGCCTTCTATCAGGTCCGCCTGATTCACCAGTTGCAGCCCTTTCTGGATTGGGACGCCTTGCACACGGTCACTCATGCCCTTGTCACCTCCCAGTTGGACTACTGTAATGCTCTCTACATGGGGCTCCCCTTGAAGAGCACTCGGAGGCTCCAACTGGTCCAGAATGCGGCCACGCGGGTGGTTATGGGCGCAACCCAATGTGCCCACGTGACACCCCTCCTGCGCGAGCTGCACTGGCTCCCAGTGGTCTTCCGGGTGCGATTCAAGGTGTTGGTTACCACCTTTAAAGTGCTCCATGGCATAGGACCCGGGTACCTTCGAGACCGACTTCTGCCACCAATAGCCTCCCACCGGCCAGTTCGCTCACACAGAGAGGGTCTCCTCAGGGTGCCATCGGCCAAGCTATGCCGGCTGACGACACCCAGGTGGAGGGCCTTCTCTGTGGGAGCCCCAGCCCTATGGAATGAACTGCCCCCAGAAATGCATAAGATCTCCGACCTCCGGGTATTTCGCTGTGCCCTTAAGACCCTGTTGTTCCGCCAGGCTGGGTTATCAATGTAATAATTTTAAATCGGGTGTTTTAATTTTTGGGGTCTTAAATTGAGCTGAATTATTTAATAATTTTAATAATTTTAATTGATGTTTGTCTTGTGCTTTTAATAGGCTGTACACTGCCCTGAGTCCTTCGGGAGAAGGGCGGTATAGAAATAAAATAATAATAATAATAATAATAATAATTATGATGATGATGATGATGATGATGATGATGATGATGATGATGGCAGGAAACGTTTACTCTCAATGATTAGTTGGTGAATTGCAGAGGGGGGGTGGAATGAAACAATAATTTCTGTCAATATTTTCAGTCAGTGAAAGGGCAGAGTTTTTTATTTATTTATTTATTTATTTATTTAATTTAGGGCAGAGTTCCCCAACGTTTCTAGCTTTGCAAACTGGCGGGGAGAGGGGAAAGAGGGGATGGTTCATGCAAGTGGCCGGTAAGCACACGGCACGCAGCTCTATTTCCGTGAGTGGCTTGCACGCACACCTGCCACTTATGTAAATGGAGCCCACTGCCCACTTAAGTGAGGATGTGCATGCACACACACTCACCGGCCATTTCCACAGCCCAGCTGCAAACCCCTCATGGCCCACAGATTAGGGACCACTGGTTTAGGGCCAACTTAATCCCAATGGCAGTTGTCTTAAAATCTAGATCAAATCCTGGTCAAATAGAAAGAGGATGGGATGATATATATTTATTTATCAGCAAGAGGCAGAATTCTTCCTGTACAAATTGTTTCCTACCTACTTGATATAATTGTTTGCTAAGGCAGACAGTCTTTTGATCCTAGAGCTCAGCCAAAGAGAAACACATGGGGAGTAGGGAATAAAAATTAAAAAAGAGATATTCTGTAGGAAGGCTAACTGTAGATTGGCATCAGATTGTTACATCCTCCACACAGAAGACTGTTCTATTTTAGAGAGTTTTTTTTTTAAGCTCATTTGTGCATCAAACTGATTCATGTGCCAGAGAAAATGTGCCAATTTTCTCTCTCAAAGGTATACAGTATCTGCGTTTGGAAAAGCTCTTCTTTGGAGACTGTTGGTGTATCTTATTATGGGCAGAGGAAAATCAGCCTGTATAATATGGAAATTTGTTACATATTAAACTCTCCTTTCCCTTTCTTCAGGATTTCTCCGGGATCAAGGCTACTCAGCAACCCAAAGTGTGGTTGAGCCATGAATTTAATTCTCATATTCCCTGGCCTTGGAACTTTGCATTCATTTTATTCAAGCATCAGCATACATGAATATTTGTTGTATCAGCTGCTCCTGAGCAAGAAAATGAAACAATCTGTTGAT
This sequence comes from Ptyas mucosa, assembly GCA_012654045.1. Classification (NCBI taxonomy): domain Eukaryota; kingdom Metazoa; phylum Chordata; class Lepidosauria; order Squamata; family Colubridae; genus Ptyas; species Ptyas mucosa. The sequence goes on along the minus strand of WNWU01000386.1, from coordinate 663,399 downwards.
AATTGTTCTTGAAATTAGCATAACAAGGACAGACTCATTTGAAATTTTGCTACATGGATCTTCAGATTGAGCATCTCAGTTTGCAGTCAGTCACTTTATTGTTTTAATATCCTTTTTAAGTAAAAAAAAAACTTAATACCACTAAATAGACCATTTTGATAAGTTTATTTTGTCATATTGATATGATATATGCCTATTTCTCAAAAGCTAGTAACTATTACTAACTAATCAAGATTTAGTTCCCAGAGTGTTGTAGATTCTCCCAGCAGGAAGTCAGCCTTCTCAACCCAATTTAGGTGGAAATATAGAAATGTGATGAATGAATGAATGAATGAATGAATGATCCTTAATTGTTCTTTTGATACATTAGACCAGCTGCTACAAACCCCATCTGCTTGGGGATTACGGTATTAGAGTTGGGGGATCCTTGGTGTTCTCTGATCTTGGTTGTTTTCTTGCCGATGTTTCATTACTAGGTAATTAAGAGTTGATGCTCAATGCATTTAAGGGGCAACAGGAAGGGAAAGGCTGCTGTAAATAGTTTAAGAAAAAAAAATGTCAGGGCTCTTTCAAAAGTGCCAGTTATTCATCACAGTTCACACTTTCTTTCACAATTACCCAGAGCCCACAGATTATGTATAGATAAAAACAAAAACAAAAAAACCACCAGGAGCTAAAATCCAATTAAAGCCAGGGAGGCAGATTCTTTCTAATCTATACAGTTTCAAATGAGTTAATTCATGAGGCTGTGTGAAAGCCCGTGTCTACATTGATCTGCAGTTTTACATATATAGCACAGGAATAAAACTAGGAAAACTAAATCTTCACTAGACCGCACAGAGATGAATTACAATTTAATTTCATCACATTTGCTCATAACTAAGAGTCCCATATAACCCTAATCAACTGTCTTATTAGTCTGTGCACTTATAAGTTAATTTTTACCTCAAAGTTTGCAATATTCCAAGGAGCATAAAATAGGATGACAGACTGCTTTGTAGAGCATATTAGCCATGAGGTAGGGAACACCTATGTTCAAATTCATACTGAAAACCTTTAATGGTTGTTATACACAGATCTCCTTTCCTTGATTTTAGGATTTGTGTTCCAGGAAGCAAAATTCTAGGCCAGAATATCGATCAAGGCCCGGTCCTAAAGAGAAAAATGCCAATTTGTATTTTGGGGTGTGTTCTGAATGACACAAGAGTCATTTTCTACCTCAAATCATTCTTTCCTCCACACAAAGAGCTCTTGTTTTATCCAGATGGCCAATGCGTGCTTACAAAGCGTGACACTTAAGTAATGCCACAGCAGAGTATTTGATGGGGAAGTATTTTGAGCAGGCAAGCAGTTAATAGAAAAAGTAGTTAATCTGTACAGACTGTGCTTCTGACATTCCTCTGATCCAAAACAAGACCATATTTTATGTTAAAATAAAGAATATGGTCAAAGTATTGTCATGAATACTTGTGGGTACTGTTTCTATTCGCTCCTTGGTGGTTTGTCTTATTGTGAACTAACTATGCAAGCCAAAAGGCATTGTTTTGGACTCTGGACCTAAGTATCTTTGATTTCTCCTTTTGAACAGGACATGCATCCTTTCCTTGGTTAATGTGTCATGCTTCAAACTGATGGGTCATTCTGACCCCAGTGGAGATACTGCTGACTTTTAGGCCAAGGATCTTTTTGGGTGCAATTTTGAGTTTGTTATTTAGGTAATCTAGTGCTGGTGATTGTATGGAAAAATGTTTGCCATAATGATGTCTCTTTAGTAAGGTAGTAAAATTAATAGTAATTCAAGCTCCAACACTAATATATATATACACAATCAATACTGCTTGTAATGCCTTGTTTATTTTATCACTGGAATACATGCAGACTTCAAAAGAAATCAGTCCAATGGCAATAAGAACCAGCTTCATGTCAACACTGGAGTCTATTTATTAAATAGAAATCAGCATATGTTATTAGAATAGGGTAACACAGAAGTAAGGAAGAGATAATAATGCAACCAGGAGAAAAGATTCAAAGCTGCTGTAATATGCTTTTTTCTTTCTTTTAGGGCAACCAATTCTTGTAATTTGGGAAAACTGGCAGCTAGCAAAGCCATCTTGATCTAATCATTTCCTTCATCTCTTATAGGACCAGATACTGATAAGTAAATAATGACAATGCAAAACCTCCAGCCAGTGTGAAATAAACTGGAGGCCTTTGCAGTGAATTTGGTGTGAGAAATACTTTTTGCAGATGAAATTTCAGTGGATATTTCTTCAGAACAGTTCATTTTGTACTCAAAACAATGCTAAATCTCCTTTCAATGAACAAACTGGAATTTCTCATAAGGCAGTCACCGTTTCTACAAGCACCTCTTCAGTTGTCCTTCACCATCTTTAATTATTTGCTTGCCTATCACAGTGCCTTAATGCATCCTCCGCCTTCTTACTGTCTTCCAGATGAACTGGACTAGAGTTCTCAGTTAACCCATCAGGAGGACACCGGGCTGGGAAAAGTGATTGAATATCAGAATGATCTGGGGCGCATCCTTAATAGGTCAATTCCTCAACCACCTAGTAGGCGAAGTTGCAGAAGTCAATATTCTTGAAGCAAATGTTGCTAGAAACCATTTCACTTCTGGTTTTAGCTCAATAGAAAGCAATCAGATACATGCTCACCACTGAGTATGAATAGATTTAAGGCCTCCTTTGATAATTTCATTCTGCGGTCTTTGCAAGATGCTACATGACTAACTGCATCTCTGGCCCAAAAGATCGTTCTTCATATGCTCACATAGTTCATCATTTTAGGTGTCTGAGAAGTGAGATTACAAAGGCAGCACTCTCTGTTGTAAAAGAAGCAATTCTAAAACTCTGGCATATTCATCCATCTTGGTGCAGGTGCCCTATGATGCACAGAAATCTTACACCAGGAAAAGAGTGTGTTACTACTTGTCCTCCTAATTAAGTAATTTCAACAGCCTATTTCCCAAATACATCCTTCAAGAGAAGAGTTCCTGACTGCTGTGTCTTTAATCCTCAAGTGGTACTATAAATGATTAGGATAGTAGGATAGTTGGGATAGTGAACAACAAAGCAGTGGGGCATCTTCAGTTCCAATCCAACAACTGGGTCAAGAAAATACTGTTTGATATGCAACACTATCAAACACTCCCAAGTCAATAACTTCCAGGAAAATTCCAAAGAGTGCTTGCTCTATTGCTCATAAACACAACATATTAGTGAAGTCAACTTATTAATTTCAAGGCAAACTGAAGAAAACATTACTTCCCCAAGAATGGAAATGTTAGGGTCTAATTCAGTTATTATAGACAACTCTGTCAGATGTGGCTTCACACTGCATTCAGAACATAATCCCAACAACCCCACCAACAATCAGTTGATAACCTCTAGGCACTGTGTCATGTTCTGGCTTCCTCCTCTTATGATGGTAGAGTTGAAAATCTGGTAAAGTCCACACAGATCCAGGATGAGGGTGCAATCATAAGGAGACAAAAGGAAGCCACAATGTATGCAAAATTCTGCTGCCAACCAAGTATACATGCCCAATGGAACAAACTCTCAGTAACACAAGCTGAATTGATTGGCTAAATTCATCCAAGCAGGAGACTTTGTTTGTAGAGGCTTTGTGAATTCATGGATTACCAAAAAAACCTGATTTTCATTGTCATTATTCATGGATGGAAGCTGAAATAGCAAGTGCCTTCCACAATCAGTAATCAGCAACTAGACCACTTGGTCTGAAAGTAGGAGGGAATGGCTACCAAGGGAAATTATGTCTTCTAGGAAGCCTGTATCAGCTGTTCTCATCTCAGAAGTTTCAAAATATTATCCCAAAGGAAAAGCTGTTTCCTTCTTTAACCAAAGAAAATGAAAGGCATTTTCATTGTATTAACACCCAACAGGTCATCTAGATATTTGAATTAAAAATTCAATATCAACTTTTAGTATACCCTAAAATACAATAAAAAGAGAGATCCTCATCAATACTGTAGCATCAAAACTGAGATTTCACTAATGAAATCCAAATAGCTCCCACTTTTTTAAAAACTGCAGAATATGTTTAAGGACTTGCTAGAAAATTCAGTCTCTGAGGTCAATCTTTGGATGTGAATCAAGAAGGGGGAGGGCTTAAGTTTAGAAAATACTTAGCCATATGCAAGCCTCTAAATGAGAACCAGGAGTACAGCAGAAATGTGGGCTAAGGAAGATCATGGCAATGTATCCGTGACTAGTATGTTGAATGCAACGAAGCACAGTTGAAGAAGCTTTGGGAGAAAGAATTTCAGGTAGGAAGAGCTTGTTCTAGAATGTCTGTGGCATAAAAAAGAAGTCCATCAGTTACAAGTGGCTATCTATTAGATCATTTCCCCAATCTTCCATCGTGACTGGGGTTTTGATCAGGAGTGGCTTTAATACCAGCGTGCAGAGTGTGGCAAACGGTCCGTGAATCCCTCAAAGGAAAACCCTGAGCTACAATCAGAAACAAAAGCAAAACCTTTCCCAACTACCTCTTTCAAGCTCCTAAGAAATACTGTAGGAATCTGCACCTTGCAACTCTCAAGGAAGGCCGTTTTCAGCAAGTGCATGTCTTTGGAAAGCTGGAGCAGTAGTTTATCTATCTATCCATTATGCAGCAATGATCAACAGCACTTAAGATTTCAGAATGGCAAACAGATAATGAGCCCAAGGTCCAGCCGAGGCCTCAGGAATATGTTTTTATATATTTATATATGTGTGTATATAGAGTGGCTTTTAAGTAGAATATTATATACTGGCTGAGGAGGAATGCATAGAAAAAAGGAAGGAGTTCCAACATGGCCTCATTCCATAGTGCCAGAGAGCTCATATTCACTGGGTAAAAATGCCTGGAGTAGATGCTTTCAAGAAACTGAAGCTGTAACTCAACAGGAAAAGCCTGTGCTTCTTACATTTTCAATTAATATTGCGCCATCTTGAATATGAGCAGACATTCTGTCATCGATTTTCTGGTGTCCACAGAATAACTGTGGAAAAATCCTTCCTGATCATCATCTTCCATTTACATCTCGCTGGGATAGAAGCCCAGTTTAGCAATGGACATTTCCTTCCGAAGCCTCATGACTTCCCAATACATCAATTCCACTGTGGGTCAAAGGAAAAGAGAGAGATTAAACAGAGAAGTAAATGAGAAATCGTTGTAGCAGAAGGCAAACATTGTAACAGAAGGCTAGCTTCCCTCCTGAGCTCAACAATCATTGGCTCAGCCAGCATGGCCAAATGATCAGGAGTCATGAGAATAATTTGAGGAACCTATTCCTTCCATTTGGAAAATCCACTTCATATTTTAACATGAGATCTTGATAAAATATGAAGGTAGAGGAATTGATGTGTATCATTTGTGGGCCACAAAAGCAAGATCCTTGCCCTACAATAATGGTTATTTCTCTATGGACCAAAAGGCGGGGGGTATCTTCTTTTTCCACCACCATCAGCCCTCCAATTTCTCAAATTACATTTCTGTTCTGGATTCAGATTTCTTTTACCCAAGCATCTTAGTTGTGGCTCTTCCTCCTGTTCACAAGGTTATTCCTTCTGCCTAGGACAACCACATATTTATCTTCTCAGTGAATGGAAGGCATTTGTATGTTGAAACCCTACCCATTTTTAATTAATACGCTATCCTAAAAATAGTTCAAATTCTGCAAAATTCAAATCCCAACTTGGATCTTAACATCACATATACCTTCTTGAACTTATTTCTGGAGTTTGTGATTTGATTTTATGCACATGAACTTTATGCCATTACATATTAGATTACCTAGATTAGTTCAGGTAATGTACTTGGTTCAGCTAGACTACCTTTCTTTTCTACCTGCTTTGGGTAATATTTACAGGGGGGTGGGGGGGAGAATAATACTTTCTTGAATGTTCCCTTATGAAATGTCCAAAATGCTTGGAATGATTTGATGGTCCCATTTGTAATCATGTAAATTGGTTGTGTACCTTGTGAATTGGCTACAAAGGGAAGAGCCCAACTTCCACATCTCAAAGAGAGAAAAAGGAGGGAATTCTTACCATCTTGTCTCACCAGTCCCTGCTGGATGTACCGAATGTAAGTGAAAAAGTTGCATACAGCTGTAATCTGAAAGAGAGAACAAACATAACACCTATTTATAAGCACATTTGGAAATATTTACAGAAAACATATATGTGAATAGCACAGACAATTGTAAACTCTTTTGTCTTTAAGATAATAGATTACTCTGTTGGCATCAGATGCCAAGATACCTAAAAAAGACATGGAGCAAGGCAAAGCAAATGCAAGCAAGCCGAACACAATTTTTCTGCATGTATTCACATTTATACATAATGTGTATAAGATAAAGATTATATTATTCTCTGTTAGGCACATTACTAATAAGAACTTACCCTGGCCCTGCAGGAAGGGGAAATGTAGTAATAATTCCCAGAATCCCCCAGTTTGATGCGATGCTTGCAGGCTCGGGACAGGCCACTCAGAGCGCATTTCCTATGAAAAGGGAGGTGGGAGTAGAAAGAGTTAAACAGGCTGTCATCTAGAGGCCTTGACTTAAGGGAACAAACATGATGCTGGTCACCACAATGAAAACCCAAGGAAAGACCTTCATTTTTGCATCCTATTAAAGGATTTCACAGTATGTTATCGGGTTTTTTAAAGTTATTCTCTGTACTATGAATTTATCCTAAAAGATATTAAGGCTATAAAGCTAAGTATAATAAATATAAAGCTATACTTATTAACAAAGAAGTTCAACTCAACTCAACTCAACTCAATTCAGTTCAATTTACACTTCTTAGAAGCGGATGGTAAATTTGTCAATTTCATATTAGGAATTATTATATTCTGGGAGATCTTATTCTGTCAGCTAAAACTGTGAACAATCTAAACCAGTGTTTTTTTTAACTCCCAGAATTCCCCAACATGCTTATTTTTGTACAGCCCTTCTGCTTCCTGTTTTTCATCTTGGAGGCTAATCAGTGCTTCTGTTGAATCAAACTTTGTTGATTCAAAATGTGCTATTTGCAGCTTGTTTGAAAAGTGCATTTGGGGCATTCAGTCTCAAAACATCTAAAAATCAAAACATCTCAAAAGTCTAGCTATAGCATTTGGGAGGTAACCAGCAACACAGAAAACCAAGTAAAGTTAATATTAACGGAGAAAGTTGATAGTTAGTAGACAAAAATATTCCTCTGGTATGCAGTGCAGGAATAAAGATGAACCATTTCAAAGACAGTTGTAACTGAAGATTACCTATATGGTATGCTGTCAGCATCCTAAATGCTTACTATTTATCCGATAGCACCAATTACAAAGCTGTTAGTAACAACTTGGGTTAGTAGCTTATTAATAACGGAGTAAATACCTTTTCAACTGGCTTAAAAAAAATAACTTACGTTATAATTTGGGACCGGAACCCACTGTGAGAAGAAATAAGAAGTTGAAACTAGTATTAGGCTAGAAATGGCAACATTCATTCTTCTTGGACTAATGGCAGTGTGTGTGTAGAAAGCACAGCTCAAACTAAGGGAAGATTAACATCTAAACTATTTAGGCTACAATCCTATATAAGGGGTCTTTGGAGTTCTCTGAGCTTGCTTGTTTTCTTGCAGACGTTTCATTACCCTAACTAGGTAATATCATCAGTGCACATCCTATACCTACCAAGAAAGCGACAAGAACAAACTCAGAGTAGCAGAATTCTGGATTGCACTATTCCTAAAGTTTAAATGGGGCAGAGAGAATATCTGTCTCAAGGATAAATTATTTCCAGCCCAGCAGACAGACCATACCACTTGGGTCTGAAGTAACCAAGTGCCCCTTCTTGTGGGCCACCTTGCACTGGTGCCAATGGGGGACATTGCACAGCAGATGAACCACCTTAACAGCCGTGCAGTCTAATGGGAGAAAGCAATTGGGCAACTCCAGGCAGTTTAAATCCTTTGCTCAGAGTTGTGTACAAATAGTAGACATAGAAATCAAAACATATTTTCTCACAAACAAAGTGGTGGTCGAGGGTAGCCATCAACAATATTTAATCATATCTCTCAGGCTCCCTTAATGTCTGATTTCCATGCCTGGAAGATAAGCATCCCTTCAGTCAAGTTCTTACTGCACCAGCAGTAAGATAGTTTTTGCATCAGCATAAAACAATTTTCACCTAGTACCCAAGTTTGTAGTGCCTTTCTAGCTAAATTTAGGTCCATTAGAACTGCTGATTGTTGCTAATAATATTGATACTTTTGTACATTCATGTAATCTGATTCTCCTATTACTGATCCCTTCACTTCCTCTGCTTTCTCCTGATTTTTGTGGGCCAAGCAGTACAAACTGAAAGGAAGGATGCACAATGGTGCAATAAAACAAATTCCGTGAACGACCAAATAGAAGACCTTGTTTCGGAAAGGCAATTGGTAATGTAGCATGTTAAAAACTCAAGGTGCATCTGTGGAAGAAGAGGGGAAGTAAAAAAAAAGGCAGCTGGACAGCTGTTATGATCTTACTTTGGTCCACCGCATTCAATGGCTGCCACCTTCACTACCGGCAATGCCTGAGTAGCCACTGGTTCAATGGTAAGGGTGTTCTGCTCCACAGCTGCCTGAACCAGTTCTGAAAGCTGCAACAAAGAAAACAAACACAAGGAATTCATGTCAACAAGGAAGGAGCACCTTCATCTCTCAGAAATCTCTGAACTCATCTTTAAACTGACTTCATGCTTGGTGAAGTCCAGGCAAGGGCCTACATCTTCATGGTAAATCCGCTTGAGAAAAGGACACGATTTATCCAATGTTGGAGACTCCTTCCAAGCCTGAAATTCTGCAAACAAGATGGAGTCCACCTGCAGCGACAGAAAACCATGGAACAGAGGTCTGTTGAAGAAAACTAGGGAGAGAAAAACATACACACAGATACACAGGCACGAAGAAGGAAGTAGATATTCCCTTAAAAAAACCAGAACGTTCTTCTAGTGCAATGTTGGTGAACCTTTTCGGCACTGAGTACCGAAACGGGAGTGTGTGTGTCCGTGCACGTGCTGGAAGCCAGAAGCTGGAAGAGCAGCCGCCCTGTGCGCATGTGCGCAATGGGCGGCTGCTCTTCTGGTTTCCAGCGCGTGCATGTAACTGGAAGAGCAGTTGCCCGGTAACACATGCGTACGCCGAGAAGATGATCTTCCAGTTTCCGGTGGGCGTATGTGCACCAGCCAGCTGGTCTTTGTGCGTGCCTGCACACCAGAAACCAGAAGATCAGATGGCTGGTGTGCATGCACCCGCCGGAAACCGGAAGAGCAGTTGCCCGGTGTACACATGTGCACTGGGCGGCTGCTGTTCCAGTTTCCAGTGCTCCCACACGCGTGAAGAACAGCTGGCTGGCGCACCGGAACCCAGAAGAGTAATGGGTGATGGCTTGCATGCCCGGAGAGATGGCTCTGCATGCCACTTCTGGCATGTGTGCCATAGGTTCGCCATCACGGTTCTAGTGTATGTCCTATTCATTAGGCAGATGATGAGGCAAGGAAACAGAATGTGACTTATGCACCAGTCACAGGCAGTTCTGCCTCCTGCTGTGGTTACTGCAGAAAGGGAATGACAGAGAGAGCATCATCAGGAGACAATGTATCCTCCATCAGTAGATTATAGTAGTAATACTCCAATAAGGCAACCAAAGGAAACATCAGTTATTAGTCTGTAAATATTTGAACATATAGGGGCTCACATGCCTATAAGAGGTGAAGATAAGTTCCCTCTTCTCCTTGGGGAAACAGCCTCCCATGGATTGTGATCTGCATTCATACTCAAGCAGTATGTCAATGAAAGAGGGTAAGGCCTCAGCAAAATCTCCTGCTTTTCTTTAGGACAAATCAGTTGCTTCCCACAGGTCCAGAAGAAGGGCAGGAAAACCTTAGACAGCTCAACTGTACGTTCTCCTATAACTTTATTACTATTGGCAACATGAATTTTAAGCTCTTCTAAACAAGTGATACGTATTTTAAATCCCAATCTTTGTTCCACTGAATAGGGAGATAACCGTGTGCATGGCTTTCCCATGAAAAGAAGCTTAATTGCACACACACACACACCATCAAAAAGGAATTCACTTCCGATCCCAGCAAACAAGCATCCCTTTACCAGTTGAAAAAAAATGAGCCTTTTCCAAAACACTCCATGGCTACTTGGTTGTATTGAATAAGGGGCCGATTTCAAAAACAACTCATAGTTGAAGCATTCTATGTTCTGGAAGGTTCTGACTGTTACAAAAGAAGGCATGCTAGGTAGGAAAGACAGGATGCATTGAGTCCTTTCTTCTGGCTGTGTATCCATATGGCAGGGAGAAGACTCACAAGATCAGAGAGTCTTTTCGATTGCGGTGGCATCACATTTATCTGTCAAGTAATCCCTTAAGAATGAAAAATATTTTAAACATTTTGTGATGAATTAAGTCTCGAATGCTGATTACTCCCAGAAAGGTTTACTGGTGCCTTTGGGAAACCCAAGGCAAACAGGACATGATTGCAGAGCCCCCTTCCAATTTTGCTTTTAGCAATTGCTAAACATTTGGGATTCCTGATTCCAAAACTGGACACAGAGTAGCCACTGACCATTCAGTCGTCCATAAATTTGTGAGTTCTTCTTTCCAAAGGTAAATACGTTAGCAGCTCATATTTGATTTGTGGAAAAGAAATTGGCATTTCTCAACCTGGCCCACGGAACTGCCACAGCTATAGACGAGACCTTTGTTTTAAATCAGGGGTGGGGAACTATGGCCCTTTTATGACTTGTGGACTTCAACTACCAGAATTCCTGAGCCAGCAAGTCATAAAGGGGCTGTAGTTCCCCACTTCTGTTTTAAATAAAGGCAATTCTCAAAATCTCCAAAGTTTGGTACCTCCAGGTTTCCTCTTTAAATAAAGGCAATCCTCAAAACCCAGGAATACCTCCAGGTTTTCAGAAAGCCGCCAACCTCTTCCAAATGTTGGAGAGTGTTAGAAAGTTCCACAATAGAAGGCATAACCATGATAATCAGAAATAACTGAATGTCTATGGAGATTCTCAATCATCCAGGTCATGGTTGTCCCAAAGATGCTTTTTCAAGAGGCAACTGGACTTTCTGGGTTTTCTTTGAAGATGTTTTGCTTCTCATCCAAGAAGGTCAGAGCTGAAGAAGCTTCTTGGATGAGAAGCAAAACATCTTCAAAGAAAAACCAGAAAGTCCAGTTGCCTCTTGAAAAAGCACCTTTGGGACAGAAATAACGGACTTCCGACATCCCTAGCTGAATTTTAAAAAAAAAAAGCTTATAAAAGGTTCCAATATTAGAATATTTGGGGGGGAAATGTTTCTTACTCTCCTGTCCATACATAGTTTTAAAAAGCAGAGCACAAACACGCCAAGAACTATGAAAAGAATGTAGCAGTGAATGCAGCTCTCCAGCCTGAAGGAAAAGTCTCTACTGACAATGTACAAGCATTGAGCTACAGGGATTGCTCACCTGAGACCAGGAAACCACCTCAGAGCACCCGTATGGGGGAAGAGGGAAAACATTTAGAGAGAAAAGAACATACAAAAATGACTGTTAGTGTTAAAGAAAAAACTGAACAGGGGGAAGGTGTTAAAAGCGCATCCAAAATGTATTTCTTGTCTCCAGAACTGATCCTTTCTCAAGATCAGTGAAACCAGTTTCCACAGCCAGACTGATTGGGATTGCAACTATTAAGATTTTTTTACCAGACTTGATGTTGCAGTCCCATCCTTTCTGGCAACAACTGCTATGGATATAATCAACAGGAAAAGGAGGACATGGCTCTTTACTGTCTGTACAGAAGAACAGCTTCCCTCAGACTTTATGACCACCTTCACCAGCAAATCTTGTTGGCACTGCTGCGACCAAATATCTGAGCCTACCTTCTTAGTCGCAGAGCTATTCTACTTCACCCCACCCTAAGAAAGATTACCTGCCGTGAGAGAGGAGAGGAGAAAGGAGAGTCTGCTGCCAGGAACCGCCAACCTGGCTCATAGGTGATGTGGATTGCCTTCGCAGGGACGATACAGAGCAGCAGGGAGAGGAGAGTGGGTACCCCAGACTTTAAGGAATGGGAGACCAAGACAGATAGGTGACAAGGGAAGAGAGAAGGGGGAGAGGAGAAAGAGAAGGAGAGAAAGGAAAATGGTGTGAGAGGGACAGAAGATTAGAAAGAAGACGACCTCAGTCACAAAAGACCTTGGGCACAAATACCCCACCCCAGAAGGTACATAAAGGTGGCCATCCTATCTAATCCAGATGTACTGGGACTGCAACTCCCAGAATTCCCAAATTATCCTTCCCCAGCAATATCAGAAACTCTGGTCCAACATGGCTAGAACCTACAAGACTTCTCGTGTTTGATTCCAGTTATATTTAAGCGCATTCATGCCTATACACTATAATTACTGCTTAATTCTTTGACTCTGACTTAGTATATCAAAAGAACCCAACCAGAATCAAGGAATTAATCAAAATAGGTCAATGAAAGTTTTTTCAACACTTCCTGCAATGAAGCAGGTTGTGTAAGTGCAAGATAAAACCGATTTTTCCACTAGATCCCTGGCCTTACTGCATTTCCCCACCACACACACAACACAGCATGGCTGATAATATTTTGCTTCCTCCCAGGGCCTCAACCTAGATGCGGATCGATCACATTAACCCACCTCTTTGAATTCACTGTTGACTGATTCCTGGGGTGCACTCTGGCCAGCAACTGTGATTGCACCAGTGCTACTGGTGCTCTTGTTGCGTCCATGTCCCTTTCTGAAGGATGTTTTGGTGGGGCTCTGAAGTTGAGGGTGCAACTCCCGATTTGGCGAGGAAGGAGTTGACGTTATAACTAGCGTCTTCAAGGCTGTCACTTCTGCCTGCAGCATGTCAATCTGACAAGAAACAAAGAGCCATCAGCAATGATCAGCAAAGGACTTGGTGGTCCCAGGATTATGCCATGTCCAGGAGAACATTTAATGGCTCATGAAGCCAATCAGTCGGGGCTCTTCTTTAAAGCAAACAGGAAGTTGAGTTCAGGAGCTACTAGCTTTATATCCTCTAAATTACATGTTTTTATTCTTATTTCTTTGCATAATCCCCAAATGTTAAGTATATAAGCTTTCTAAAGATTTTCCCCTGTACATCATAACTACCAAACACACTAAATAGGAAAGGATGCAAACATATTTGCATATATTAGTTACCTACATATCTGGTTTTCTTGGTGCAAAATTTTTATTTATACAAATACTGGCAAATATAAAAATATTTATACAAATACTGGTTCATGCAAAGAAGGCCAGAGGTAGTCCTCAAGTTACAACTGTTTGCTTAGTGACTGTTCAAAGTTACAACAGCACTGAAAAAGTGACTTATGACCGTTTTTCACATACAGCTGTAGCAGCATCCCCATGGTCATGTAATCAAAATTCAGATGTAACTGGCATGTATTTATGCTGGTTGCAGTATCCTGGGATCTTTTGATCACCTTTTGCGACCTTCCAACAAGCAAAGTCAATGCGGAAGGCAGATTCACTTAACGACCATGTTACTAATTTAACAACTGTACCTGTGGCAAGAAAGGCTGTAAAATGGTGCAAACTCACAACTGTCTTGCTTAGCAACAGAAATTGTGGTTGTAAGTCGAGGACTACCTGTATTTCTCATATTATAGTTGGGTAAAGCATCTAACACAAAATCTTTCAGGTGATTTGCTTTAGCTCTGCCAACAGATGGCGCTATAATCACATTACAATGGCAGCTTTTTTTTCTGTAGTTCATAGCTGCAAATCTTTCAAAAATCCTTAGCTGTGCCTCTTGAATTTTTGAATATACAAGAAGTTCGAGTTCAGCAAGTTCTTCTAAAGTTATCAAAAAAGGGATTGTGGAAGCTGAAGTATCAGTGATGTATCACTAATGTCTTGTTCCCTCTCCTGCACAAACTGGTTGAGCAAGACACTTCAAATACCTGAAGGTTTCTCATGCTGGAAGCAAAGACATTTTCTGCTCCTCCAGAGAATGGGATGAAACCTAATTGGCTTCAGTTACTGTGGCTAGTTTGGGGATGAAGATTAGGATAAAATGTTGCTATTAAGAGAAATCTCACAATGGATCCAACAGCTAGGCTTTATCCAGGTCCTTGAGGCAATGTATTTAATACATTATGCTTCTTGGTCCTTTTTTTTCTGCCTGGATTGTTTCTGAATGTATACTGGTAGTCCTCTACTTACTGCTCTAATTCAGTGTGTAATTTCAGTCACAAGTTATTGTTAAGCAATTTGTGATGGTTGTTGTGATGGTTGTTAATCACGTGGCCGCATCCAATTTTAAGCAGCCATTAAGAGAATGCTATGGTAGTTAAGCAAACCCATTGTTCGTTATGGGTTGTTGTTGTTGTTTACCTCAAACAGGAAATAAACACCAGTTTCCGGCAAGAATGTCATACATCATGGTCAGGTGATCACAGAATGTTGGATGTGGCTGTAAATGCAGGCCAGTTGCTGAGCACCCAAAATGCAGTCATGTGAGGGTGGACATTTTAACTTCGAATCTAGGTCACAAATAGCTTTTTCGAGGGTCTGTTGTACTGAACGGTCGCTATGCAACCTGTTGTAAGTCAAGGACTTCCTGTAGCTGCTAAATAGGTTTCTATTTCAGCAGGCAGAGCATGTTTGTCTTATCTTTTCTTTGCCTTCTGAATACTCTCTGAACTCTTTCTAGTATCAAGCCATAGGGGTACACCTATTTATGCCCTTGCTCATGCCTACTAAGGCTACAACCCGCTGCTCCCTTCCTTGGAAGCAAACCCCAGCAAACTCAGCAGGATGTGTTTCTGAACTGGAACTGCCAAAACTGCACAGGAACATTTCCCAAAACACGTGAAATAACACGAGTTTTCAGACAGCTAGAGCCAAGTCTCCTGCTTCAGCAAAATTCAGGTCTTTGACTTTAGAGGATTTCTCTTTTTGATCGCAGTGCATTTATGTTTAGCTGTTTGGTTTTCAGTTTTCTGAAGTTATTACAAACCCTACTGCGTTCTTTTTATTGCTTTATCATCAAATTCCCATGAGCATTCACTGAGAAGGAACCGTGTCCCATCGGCTTGAGCTTTGTTACAGTTATCAGCATGGAGGCAACAGGTTGACAACACATTTGAAAAATTACACCTCAGAAGCATTTTTGTATGGTTCGATTCCTGCTCCTGTGCAACAGCTTGATTTGGACTACTCTGCCACGTAAAAGGGCCTTTTTAACCTTTAACCTTTAACCCGTTGCCTCCAACCAGGAAGGAGAAAGGAGCCGCAATAGATATTCTACACCCAAGTGGCTCCCACTACCTTTACATCTGAAAGAAAAGTCTGCTCCAGAACTTCTGTATGCATACACACACTCCCCACACAGTTGGGAACTAGTACAAGCAGGTTTGCTATCCAGATCATGAGGGGAGCCCATATCTAAAAGCTTCCCTTTCAGTGTCAGGCACATGAACTTTGGGATATGCTTAGCAGATATGGTCTTGGGGTCACCATGATTGTATGGATGAAGGCAATGTATGAAATGGATTTCTTCACCTTCCCTTGCGCCTCTCTCAGCTGCTTCTCTGAGGCTGCTTGCTTGGTGTTTGCCTCCCGGACCATCTTGTGGGCTTCCTATGGCAGATAGAATAAAACAAAAATGCAGCAGATAGAATAAAACAAAAATAAAACAAAAATAAAACTTTTGTCCAAGGCTCTCAAAAATGACAAGAACAATTTTTAAAGAAGATGGAATAGAGGCCCAACTGTCTTTTCCCAAACTGCCACCCATAAGAACCAACACAGGCACACGGTGCACAGGGCACATTAAAATAAAGAACATTTAATCACATACAGCAGAAGAGCACAGTCTTTCTTTGGGATCAATGGTGACAGGCGAGTCTTGCAGAATGCAGAACTCTAAGCAAACTTCATGAGGAAAGAGTAATGTGGAAAATGAGTGCAGCCAACATGGAAAGTTGGAATATTGAGATTAAATTGTGATTTTTAAAAAACATTCCATCCAATTTCTTCTCCACAAGCTTATTTTTGTGGTTTCTCTTCCATCTGCATACCTGTTACTTTTATGTACTACAAATTGGTGGCAGTTGAGCAGGTGGCTTGCAATACCATAAAAAGCAGTGGCAAGGGCAGGTATGATAACCATATAGTACAAAACAGCATTTTTCTCCCCTGTTGGGAACATGTACTGTATCTAAGGTAACATTTCCTCTTCTCAGGGTCTTTTTTTTCTTAGCAATCAAAATACCACCAATACAGTTAGTCCTTGACTTACATTTCATTTAGTGACCATTCAAAATTATAATGGCACTGAAAAAAGTGACTTATGATCATTATTCATAGTTATGACCATGGCAGCATCCCAATGGTCATGTGATTTATATTTGGATGCTTGACAACTGGTTCATATTTATGACAGTTGCAGTGTCCCGGGGTCATGTGATCACCTTTTGCAACTTTCCAACAAGCAAAGACAATGGGGAAGCCATATTACTAATTTAACAACTTCAGTGATTTACTTAATAAATGTGGCAAGAAAAATCATAAAATGGGGCAAAACTCACTTTACAAATTTCTCACTTAACAACATAAATTTTGGACACAATTGTGGTTGTAAGTTGAGGACTATCTATATTTTAAATATGAGATTTTTATTTAAAAAATACTGGACTGAGACATATCTTTTATTTATCAGCTCTAAATGGGGCTGCCATAGAATACTTTGGAATTTTGAGAGGATAGGGCTGATATAAATCCTCTTAGCTGAAAGGTCACTGCCAATTCTAATTCACCAATACAAAAAAATTAGGTTCTCACATGATTCAGAGTGTGCAGGCCACAAAGAGCTTTATGTTTGACTGGCAATTTTAAACTACTTTTATAATATGTGGAGTTCCTCCTGCATGTTTTACTTTTATTTTCATAATTTTCCTTGAGAATGTGTTTGAAAGAGCAAAACATAATATTTTCAAAAGCAAACTAAAAATAAATAAAGCATTCAGTATTCAATTTACATTTAATATTCACCTGGAGCCATACAGGTGAATATTATTCACTTGCCTTATCTTCAGTCAATATGATCTTGTAAACGGATGAGAACAAGCACCCCTCCACCACACACATACAAGCAGTAGTCAGATATTGACTGCCCTAGTTAACATTTGTTCAAACCTATGACAGTACTAGAAAATAGGTTTATCACTGGTCCTTAAACTTACAACAGTCACAACATGCTGTAGTTATGTAATTTCCATTTACAACCTTCACAGTAAGTTTCTGACAAGCAAAAGCAATGGGGAAGCCAGCAATAAGTTGCAAGATGCAGTCAAATGACACTGTACTGAACAACCATAGGTGATTCACTTGATGTCCACAGTGGAGCCGATGCTAGTCAGATGATATTTCACTTAAAGATTGTGTCACCTTGCTACAGAGTTACCTGTCCCAAATGCAGTTGTTAAGGAAGACTATCTGAATTAGATGTGGATTGCAGAACCCAACCTCTCTCAACTTTGTTCAAAATTAGGGCGTATCCACTTAGATTGTATTCCATTTCTCATTTTTCCAGCCTGAGTGAATTAGGCCTAGTTCTGTACCAGTTTGCAATTTTGATTTAAAAAAACATACACAAATTTTTGTGTACATCTCCCCCCTTTTGTTTTAGTTCCAAAGTGCACTGTAAAATTCAGATTTCAGCATTTCAAGTTTACATAAGAATTCAGAAATATCAAATTGGATAAATTCCCTGAAAAATGGGAACTGAATAAATTCCTCGCTCATCTCTAGCTAATGTTCAATGGCAAGAGAATGACTGCACACCTCTCTGACCCAAGGCCATGGATGAATAGCCTCATCCCCCAGAGAAAGGCTATGCATCCATACAAAATGAGAAATTTCCATTCCTATGAGGACTACAACACATCAGGGTAATGAGACAGAAAATGCACCAGCTCAGATTCTGCTGACTTTAGGGAAAGAGAAATGGTTGCTCTGCTAACTGAGGAGAGAGTGCTCTTATGCAAACACCCAGTTCCTGTTGGTGCTGGCCTATATAATCAAAGAAACAACACAGTGTGGCTTTTGCTGGATCTAACTTCTTCCAGTGGAATATGAGCTTTACTGCTCCTACACAGTAAAGCTTTTTGAATATATAAAGTACAGCTCTAGGAAATCACCTGGGTCAAAATGTTAATGGTAAATTATTAAAACGTGCATAATCTGAAATAATACAATTTAAAAAAAACCCCCAAGATAGAATTCTGTTCTTTCAACAAGTACGGCTTTCAAAGTCTATCAGAGCATACTTTGTGGGGGAGAAGAGATGCATGGATCCTAATGTCCAAAGAGATGTTTTCAAAGATGTACACCAATTACTTAAGCTAAACTTTGGACTTGGTTTGTAAAGGATCCATACCATTACCTTCAGGATTTGGATGCCAGGTTCGAGTTAGGAAAGTGCAGTACCTCAAATAAGCTTGCTGTCAGCTCTTCCAGTTCCTGCTCCAGCTGCTCCCTGACTTTGGAAAGTCTCTCACATTCTTCATCTTTCAACTTTAATTCCTGCAGAGAGAAAACACAAGAGATAATGATAGTCATCTAAGAGAGGGGGGGGAGGGAGGGAGGGAGGGGGGGAGAGAGAGAAAGACAGAGAGAGAGAGATACAAACACACACGTACACCCACAGAGATCTATCATACACTGAAACTTGTTGACAATTGTCCACCCCTATAAAACTGAAAGCAGTTTTACAAACCTCAACCAGAACTTTCAGTGGGCCTGCTTTGCCAAAAAATCATATTAACTGAAGGAGGCAATGGCAAAAGCTGGACTTGGATATGTAGCTTAGAAAATATGGAACTCTGGATTCATATTTGGATTTCCTACCACTTCAACTTCAGATTGTCAAATATAAAGAAAAGCGTAAAGAAAATAAACCCACTAAATAGCATACAGTAATTTGGGCTTCCCTATGGGCAACCAAAGGCAATATGAGACTCTCAGCTGACTATTCAAAGTCCTCAGCTGTGATCTAGAGCCAGATCATATAAGCAGGAAAGAGGGGAAAGAAAAACTGCTGTCAATCAGAGTCTGGAATATAGAAAAGCAACAGACTGGAACTCTTGCTTGCTGAGACAGCACAATGTTGAAGTGTGTTGTCCCAAATTCCAGTTCTGATCCAGTTTGTTATGAAAAACCCTGGTTTTGTAGCCAGTCTGTTCCGCAGTCCAAATTACATAGAAGCATTACAATGTAATGATCTCTGCTTCAAAAGGAACATCTCATCATTTATGAATAGGAAGTAGTAAGGATTCTGTAAAAGCATAAGATTCGTGAAACTGTTAAGAAATAGACATTTGATCCAAGTTCAAAAATCACCAAAATCAGTAATATGAAATGGGCTTAAATAATATATGTACGAATTTACAGAGTATGCGGGGAATCATATAATACAGTAAAAACCTAGCAGGAAAAAAAATGGAATAACATAAATCATCTGGTTTTCTGTTTTAATTTCCTAATAGTATTCTAGCGTTTTACCTGCTCAGCAACTGTCTACTTCATGAATTGATATGAAATAGCTTTGGACAGAATGGAATCAATGTAGCTCACAAACACCTAAAGACAAGCAGAGCGGCAGGACAAAATGTCAATTTCCTAATGCAAATGGACAAAAGCTCAATATTTCTTGGCAAGCAATTCAGATGAAGCTTTTGAACCCACTGAGAGGCAACATCTGGGCATATGCTTTATGTTTGCCAACAGGCGGGTTTAGGACTAGTGGCCAAATTCTCCACCCCTTTTTAACCTCATGCTTACCTTCTGAGCTCTATGGAGCTCCTCCTTCAAGAACTCAGAGCCCTTCTCACGGATTTCTACCGAGGAGCTGCGCAAGCGGGAGACGTTCAGTTGTGCCACCGACTGGGTCTCATCCCCATCAGCCAGGCTCTTGACAGAAGGCTCTGGGAGCTGTAACTCTTGCCCTCTGTTAGTTGATGAAAGAGGCTTCCACTGACCCACCACTAGCTGCTTTTGGAGCTGTGGCCTGGTCTCCTCAATATGGGTCTGGCTGTAAGAAAGAAATCAGTAGATTCAGGATTAAAAAGAGGGACATCCTAGGTCCGTGATGGTGAACCTATGGCACGCATACCACAGGTGGCACGCGTAGCCATATCAGTGGGCATGTTAGCTCAGCTCTGGCGCGCTTGTGCGCGCCAGCCAGCTGATTTTTGAGACTTCTGGGCCCACCAGAAGTAGGGAAACAGACTGTTTCCTGCCTCCGGAGGGCCTGGAGGTGGGGGGTGGGGAAGGCCCATTTTTCTTTCTTACCTGGCTCCAGATCCTCTCTATGCATCTGCGGAGGGAGAAAACAGCCTTTCCCACTCCCTCGGAGGCCCTCCGGAGGCCTGAAAGGACCCATTTCCCAACTCTCGGTGGGACAGGAAGTGACTTTTTTGCTGTCCCCAGCCTCCAGAGACTCCATGAGAGGCTACCAGGCCATCGCATACCAGGAGCGGGGGGGATGGGGGTTGCGCGCGCATGCGCGGGGGTTGCATAGAGTTATGGGTGTGGGCCCCCCACCTCTTTCCTGGCACACGATGGCAAAAAGATTAGCCATCACTGCCCTAGGTCCATATATCCCTTATTTCACCTCATGTGTATTCCTCTCAAGGATGTCCCACATGAGTTCCATTACATAATTACTTACACACACACACACACACAGGGTGGGGGGAAGGGAGGGAGGAAGAGGAGTGAAGATGGAGCGACACAGCAAATCAAGCAGGCTGTTTATTTTAAGAGTTCGTTTTACTGCCAGTGAGTTTTACAAATGGAATTGGCTATCACATGATAAGAAGGCTAGGCTGGAAATATTTCTCCAGGAAGCAATCTCTTCACTGTTTTTTTTCCTTCACTGAGAACATGAATGAGGCTATTGACAATTAGCTTTGGTGCAGTCTTGCTCATCAAAAGAATAGGTAAACTTGGTACAGCAACTCACAGGTATTTTGTCAGAATACAAAAGAAGGCAGCATTTACATGATATCACCACTAGCATGTATTGTTATTTTGGTATCACCCGGTGCAGAAGAGCTATAACCCACTTCACTCCATATACAACATGCTTTTCAAGCAGGACCTGACACCTCCAAATTACAACCCAGTTCGATTATGGGAAATGAAATCACATTCAGAACTAAATATGCATCTCATTGGAATCAGCAGGACTTCAAACCCAATGCTATTCCGCCTTGGTGAGTTTCTCCCTGTTCCTTCCCTTCCAGATCCAAGCAGTTTCCAGATACCTGGACAGCACTCTGACAGCATTTGGGGGAGAACAAGGGCAACATCATGCACTACCTCTAACCAGGTCCCTCCAAGTGCAACCAGGAGCTGTCTCTGTACTGAATCCAGGCCTGAAACCAGATTGCAACAGGTCCAAATAATCTGTTTCATTCAATGCTTTTTGCATTTTCTCCACTATTTTCTCTTTCCTCAGAAAGAGTTGGAGACAGATCAGTAGTTTATTTAGTACCGTGTTTCCACGAAAATAAGACCGGGTCTTTAATTTTTGCTCCAAAAGACTCATTAGGACTTATTTTCTGGTTAGGTTTTATTTTGGGGAAATACGGTATTAAATGCATCCATCTGGCTAACAAACTTAACTGGGGCTTATTTTGGGGGTAAGGCTTATATTACGAGCATCCTGAAAAATCATGCTAGGACTTATTTTCCGGTTGGGTCTTATTTTTGGGGAAACAGGGTACATCTGAGTCGAGCAAAGGTTCCTTAAGAAGGGGCACATCACTGTCTCCTTCAAAGAGGAAGGCAACTCCTCTTCTCTCAAGGATTCATTCACCATGACTGAAACCCAGCTTTTCCTCACTTCAAGTGAGGAAGGAAGGAAAGAGGTCCAGATTACAGGGGATGGGGTTGATGTGGAAGTTGCTGCAGATGCCACTGGAAAGAAGATACATTGCCCTAATATACAGGTCAAAGAAACCTCGTCCTTACATAGTAATTAATTTTTATCTATTCCCACATTTGTGACAATAATTTTTCAAATTAAACACAAACTTTTCCATGCACAAATAGATTTACGTAGAATCTTTGACTTCTGCAATATAGCTGAATTTCAATTTCCATCAACCTCTCAAATTGCTTGAAGATTTTCTACTGCTAAATTTTCAGTGTAAATACTTTTTTTTCTTTCAGTTATTGTACGTGATATATATTTTTTAAAAAAACACTTTCATAACTTAGACACAGCCAAAAATGGATTATAGCTCAATGTACTCTTCAGCTGACCATTAAAAAGATACAAGAGTAAAATCACAATAAAACTATCAACCAGAGATCTTTTCACAGACTTTTGACTGGCTTGGTAAAATTACTGAGCATAGTTTTGCATGCATTCCATGCATACTCTTGGTTCCTGTTGAAACTGAATATCAGAGGGCATTTGACATTAAAAAAAAAAATCTTTTATTTTATTTGAAGACATTCTGAAGCTCAACATCAACAGGATACAAGAGCATGCAGACAGATACACAGACACACACAAAAACAAACCACAGTGTAGAAATCAACCAAATCATTCCAACGTAGATAACAATAATAGTCTTGATATATACAACTTCAAAAGTTTCAGCCATGCTTATGAATGAAACCAAGTGATGCATTACCAAGCAGCAACCTAGGTCAGACAGTGGCAACATTCCTGCCCTTGTTTTCCAGCACCAGAGCAGACTCCACAATGGCTCTTCAGTTCTGAACCATGTGCTTCAATAAGGGCTTGTTTGCCTTGAAGTTCCCTCCGCCATTCCATCCAGTCCAAGCCAAGAGTAGCAGTCCCACAACCAGCAAGAAAAAACTGGAAAAACTGAATGAAATGCAATCCATCACAAACCACAAAACAAAACTTCTGGTACAGCACTCAAAAACCACCCAGAACTTTCAAAACAATCCCACTCTCAATGCCGAGCTTTTGTTCTGAGTATAGAAAGAAACAAAACTCTTGAAGAATTGGATTTTTCTGTCATAATAATAATGTTTTGCATGCAGGAGGTCTGAGATTCAGTCCCTGGTTCCTCCAGACAGGACAAAAAGAGATTTCTGCCTAAAATCTTAAGAGACATTTTCAGTATTTCTTATCAATGGCCTAATAAAGTATAGCATTAAGGCAGCTGCTTATGTTTTGTATCTGCTCCATACAAACATCCCCAACACATGTTGTGGTCTGCCAGCAGCTGGCGGAGCTGGCAGCAGAGTCGGACAATGAGGAACTTGGGGAAGAACATGGGCCAGTGCTGGAGTCTGGGGAAGTCTCGGACAAGGGTTCTGTGTCGGAGGCAGAGAAAGGGCCATCTGGGAGGTATGTGCTGCCTCCGGAGCCTCCAGAGTCGGACCTCAGTGAGGCAGAGGAACAGGGTGAGCCTGTTCCCAACGTGCGCATGCACAGAGCTGCCAGAAGGCAAGAACAGTTAAAACAAAATGGACGACTTGGGAGTAGGGCTTGGAGATAATTAACCCCTCCCATAAGACTTAAAAGAGGAGCAAAGGCACGTGGGCCTTTGCAGGAAGCAACATTGTTAATTCTGTGCAGTTTAAAGTCTGAAGCTCTGTTTGATTCTGGACTCCGTGTGGCTTTGCCAATTAGGTCTTTGGCAGCGTGTCAAAGGAGATAAAGGTGGGTGATTATCAGCCTTATCCCAAAGGACTCTTTACAACTATTTGGGACTCATCTGTGAATGAACAGAATTCACAGCTGTTAAAACAGAACAGGTTTTTGGGACTACTCGTGTGTTTTACTGACTCAGGAAGCCTAGCTCAGAACAACACATGAACAGACATATCAATAGAGAGAATGGGTGTTTCCTTTAGAGTTTCCAGTGGCAATACTTCAAATTCTGAAAATGAGTGCTTCTTGGACGAGATGCAAAATGTTTTCAAGAAAAAAACCAACGAAGTCCAAATCCAATTGCTTTTTGTAAAAGCACCTTTGGGACAACTAGGATCTGGATGATTGAGAATCTCCATAAACGTTTCTACACTATCCCAAATTTCGTCATATCAAATGGAAAGAAAGGGGGAAGGGAGGAGGAGCTAGTAATACCAGTAACAGCAGTAGAAAGCTGTTTCTTTCACAAGTTATAATGAATGCAAAGGTAAAGTAAATTGTGCCGGAGCTTGGGAGTCCTGGACATCAGACACAGCATATCGCCTGACTATGTGAATAACTGGATAACACCTAACTTCTATTTGTTTTATTGTAAGCAGCCAAGAGTCACATAAATGTGAGATGAACAGCTATATGAATGAATGCATGAATAAATTACTAAAAGGAGTCCTGGTGGCGCAGTGGTTAAAATGCAGTATCGCAGGCTAGCTCTATTCACAGCCTGGAATTCGATCCTGACCGGCTCAAGGTTGACTCAGCCTTCCATCCTTCCAAGGTCAGTAAAATGAGGACCCAGGTTGTTGGGGGTAATATGCTGACATTTCTAAAATGCTCAGTGTGCTGTAAAGCATTAAACGGTATATAAGTCTAAGTGCTATTGCTAAAAGATCTCAGAACCACTGAAAATCCCTGTGTTCATTTTAAAAGGATAAAGATTCTAAGCGTAATAATTTTTACCTATAATTTATTTCAAAAAAAACATATGCCACACACGAGAAGAAAAACCACTGTGGAAAAGATCCAAACAGGAAACTACAGAAGTGTAGCCATTATCCAGACACCCCTGCGGGTTAATCCTGGGAACGCAATTGCTCAAGTTTAGCCAACATTAGCCTATGGCCAAGATTTGATTACATCAAGCTTGGAAAAAAGATCAGGAGTAAATGAGATATATATATATATCAAGCCATGGCAATTAAATCAAATTGGTTCAAGTTCATTGTAGCAAGAAACAAATAAAGGATATCTTTGCAAAAAACTTTGCAAAATAAGAATAAGATGTTTGATTTGGCAGTTCTTTTTTGTATACTTCAATTTTGATTCCAAGTAAAATAGCACACTAGGCAGCCAACAGCCTGACTAGGAGCCCGATGGAAGCCACCCAGATCACACTGAGACACTGAGGCTCAAAGTTTCTCAAAAGAACCAAGAGAAGAGATGGATATTGATCATGAACATAAATAAATGGCATTTATTTAATTGGACCTGCCTTTTGGCTCTGATTAAAGAGCCAGGAGCCTGTGCTTCCTCTCCCCGCCTTGAAGGCTGCTAAAGGACATATCAGCATCAATCCTAACCAAAATTAAGAGATAGGATCAGGAGTTCTGCAATAGGGTATTAATGAGCTTCTGCACATTGTTATTCCATGAAATCAGCTTGCCTGAATTTTGCAAGTGCCCAAATGTCTATTTTTATTTCACAAAGCTATTGATATCAAATTCATTCCACAATGTGTAAGTACCTACTGGCCCATTTTTCAGCCCCTAAAGTTCCTGCCAAGACTAAGCAAATGAAATTTGCAGGCAATTTTCCAATTTCCAGCAGAGCTGTTTGCCAACTTACTTTCTGAAAATGCTTTAAGCCTCCACTAGGCATAGTTTAGCCCCGTGCCGGCTGCTGCTGATATAATTCCCATGCCTCCTCGAAACTATTGCGAAAAGGAGGAAGAGGCCTTGCTCGCAAAAATATTCACCACCCCTGCATCAACTGTATATCAGCTCTCTATTGTTAGATGTGAATTACCATTCCTGGAATCAAGGAAAGTCCCTCTCAGCATCAAAAACAATGTGCAGCAAAAGCTGGGAAGCTACTGACACGTCCTGTACCTGATTTTACATTGTTCTTTGCTCAGTGATCTAGAAAAAAGGGAAAACAAAGTGTTCTATGAAATTCTGTGGTTGGGATGAAAGCCCTCAAGTTCTTTGGAGGTCTGACTGCATATCTATTCTAGAACAGGTGGGGTTTTTTTTAAATAAATCATATTGAAAAGGCTTGCAGAGACAATCACTTCTGGAGAGAGAAAATGGGTTTCTCTAACAAAGTCTGTAAAAAAACAATTATCAAAAAGAAAAAAGTCAGAGGAAAATATAATAAGCCAGGTGTTTCTTTGGTGCCCAGAAAAAAAAAGTTCCTTATCAAAGCACAACTTTTACAATCAACCAGAGAGAACTAAAATGCTGATTGGTGAAGAACATAGAAATCTGAAGGGAACAGCAATACAGGTTGTCCTCAAGTTACGACTGAAACAGAGCCTGCCCATCAGAGTTATAACTCATGAAGGTAGTAAAGCAGGGTGGTCATATAACCAACCCAATTTTATGATATTATTGCAGCGGTCATTAAGCAAATAAGGTGATCATTAAATGACCCAATGGTTCGTTATGGTGCAATTTTGGTTTTCAGTAAAATTGATGCAAAATAGGTCAAGTGACTGCAGGATGCTTCAAACGGTTGTAAATCTTTGATAGTGAGATAGGCGTCATATAATTTTAATAAATAAATAAAATGCGGCCTAATTGCTGAGTGCCCAAAAGGCACTCATGTGACTTCAAGAGAGAGGGAAGCCATTGGAATTTTGAATTGGTATCTTAAGTACCCCCGGTAGGTCCATTGGGACTTTAAACAATCACTAAGCAATTGGTCATAAGTCGAGGACTACCTGTACCATTTCTTTTAAACACAATTTGAGACACTGAGTAACAAAAATGCCAAAAGATCTTCACATGATCAAGAAAGATCTTCACCCCAAATCTTACACTTTATTTCCTGTTTTAATCAGGATTTCATCTTCTGGTTTGCATACTGATTTATAACCTGGTCGAATAATCTGAGAAAGTAGAACATAGGGCAGGCACATCCAAACCAATCCTGTTTTAAGAAAGTGAATCACTTAAGTAGATCAGGGACTATTTAAAATTTAGGTAGGAAAATAATTAAGCATGGTGGGAAAAATGGTTAATAAATAAATAAGTCTCTCAGGAAGATTTAAAAACTAATACCACCGGAAAAAGCTGAGCCCAACCCAGATAGAAGTCACAGATTTGGAAAGCATTTTGGGATTAGGCAAAAAGAAAAGAAAATCAGTGCAGGAACATTAGACAATCTTATTTGATGTTGCTGTGCAAACAGTTCCCTAATCCCCCATATCCCTGCAGAAAACTGTATACTAGTGAGAAAGTATAGATTTGCCTGATATCTAGTTTTCTATATGCAGAGATCTTTTTAATATGAAGAATCAAATTCCTCCTTCACTGGGCACAGTAGAGCAAATCAAGCTATTCACACTATTCATGCTGTTCAGCTACCTTTTCTTTATTAACAAAGTGATGCTGTGATGATACTATAAATATCTACTACAAATATCCTTAACTAATCATCATCTGTTGGATAACAAAAAAGATAACAATATTGCAGACTACCAACATTAAACATTTTCATATGTTTTTAGTTGCCTGAGGAAATTAACAGGGACAACAATATGCGTTTACTTTAATGAAAGGAATTATTAAAATAATTATTATATGCAATTTCTGATTAATAGAAGTGTGTTAATAGGAAGATAGAAAATGGCTAAATGTACAGTAGAAGACTCAGAATAAATTAGTTGATCATGAAAAAGAATGGAAAAGGCTAATGAGATATTAGCAATCCCAAATTTTATGCTGGGTTATGAAGCAGCCCAATTAGCACAGTTAAAGTTCTGATTTAACAGTGATCAATGAAACAATTTGTTCAAAAACCAATTAAACAAGCTATTAAGAATCCATTAGAAAACCTTTTAGTATTCAGTAAAGTGGGGGAAGGCAAGAATGTGGGACACAATTATTCCAACTGACATAGTAGAAATATGGAACTTAACTAGAGACACTTTTATTCCATACTAGATTTATAGACTTTATTGTCGAAATTAAAATATTCATCAATCAGCAGAACCAAGATAAACTAACATATAAAGAGTATTTGGATATTTTAATGGAAAGATTAATGTCACTCTGATGGGATTAACCCATCCCACCCAGTCTGGCAGAAGGGGCGTGCTCCAGATCCTATCAGCCAAGGAATTTTGGCTGGTGGGGTCCAGAAGAAGAGTCTTTTCTGCCACAACTCCCAACCACTGGAGCATCATGCTCCCCAGACGAGATCTGCTTCCACACTTTTGACTTTCAGAAAGACCTTGAAGACATAGCTGAGCCAAATGGCCTGGGGCCCCAATGGGGATGTGGCAGGATGGATGTGGCTAATAGAGTAAATAATACCCCACCTGCTCCTTGTGCACACTTTGCTCCCTCATTCACTGCTTAGCTTTATTTTTAATTGAATTTTAAATTTAAGACCCCTTATTGTTTTAATGTTCTATAATGTGTTTTAATTGAATGTCTGTAAGATGTCTAGAATCTCCTCTGGCAAGATGGGCGGCATACAACTTTAATAAATAAATAAAATAATAAGTGACAAAACAAAGCCTAACATAACTGAAACTTGGTACCCTGGTGAGAAAGTAATACTCTTATCCCGGGAAGGGGTTGCTTCTGTCCTATCCAAAAAAATTCCTAAATGTTAAGGTTGCAGAATATGTGGCATGGGTGGAAGGGAGGTTGGGGGCGAAGACAGGCTGAAGAATAAGAATCAGTCACAAAAGATAACTGCATCAGATTTTCAGAAACTCTTCAATCTCCCTATGTTACCACTGAGAGATCACCAATTCTTAAGAGAGGTTTTGGGCTGTTGTTGGAAGGAGAGGTGAAAAATTGCTTTCTACCAATACTTCTCTGGAACCAAACCAATAACCTCTTCCTGTTGCTATCTTATTTAAAGCCTTGAGAGGCTTTGAGAAAATTCTGCAGCAGCCACAATGTGGGAACTTCAATAAATAAATATACTTACCCCACAGGGTGGTTGTTGTGGGAAAGGGAGGTAATGTTATGTACACTGCCTTGAGGTCCTGGAGGAAAAACAGGATATAAATCTACAAATAACTGAAATAACATTTTTAAAAAACCTGAAGTTGAAGAATGGTAGGGACTTATTTTGTTTTTGTAGCTGGGAGTTGAATTTAACTGCTGTAAGCCATCTAGTACACTCTGTAGCATAGACTGAATATATATGTCTAGAGTAAAATAGACATAGTAAAAAAGAAGAATTACATTATTTAGAAGAAGTGACTTAATAGAACTTCTTCAGGAAAAACAAACATTATTTCCTTTTAAATTTATGGGAAGTTTACTAGAGGGTCATCTATCACTAGTGGTCAACAGGTTGTCTCTTTAAATAATTGCAGAACAAGCCTTCCATAATTTTTATGTTTTAGATAGAAGATTCTGCAAAGTAATATTTGGCCAAGAAATTTCATTATGATCGGTTTAATGTGCTGCATTAAAAACAAACAGAAAATTGAGCAGAAAAGTACCAAATAACATGTTATTTATGCAACTGGCCTGCATTCCAGTATGATGCCAGGTGACACTGGCAGTCTGGTCTGCCCCTTAGAAACATAGAAATGAATCAGCAAGTCTTGGTTCCTGTGTGGCTAACAGATATCAAACATACTGAGTCAGCATTTACAGCACATTTGAAAACATCCTTAGGTAATTATTATTCTAGGGCTAGTTGGAACAGCAGAGGCGATAGTAGAACATAGAAAAACTATGTTTCATTTAGCCCATGGCATAATTAGGAATCTATATCTTGGCTTCTCAAGTTCAAGAGGTCCAAAATCTTTTTAAAACTGCTGATTTTGTCTTTCTATCATCACACATTCTGTAAGATGGACATATCAGTTGGCTGTTTTGCTTCCATATATAACAGCTAATTAAAAACTTAATGCAGTGTGATGTGATGTGCAATGAAATTTCACTCACGTTTGACACATACAGTTTACATGCAGAAGGCAGCAACCATTCATTCACAACCAGAAACATCTGAACTTCTGCTTGCCTAGTTTAAAAGGAGCTCAGTCAGCAAGAGTTTCTTTAAAAATAACTGTCAGCTGAGCAAAATAGTTCAGGTCCTAAATCATTTCCTAGATCAGAGGAAGAAAGGGTTGAATTATATTAAAAGTCTTTCATTCCCACAAATACTTCTTTATTGCCAATTTTCTGGAAATGCTTATGAACTGCTACTTACCTACTCTATAGAAATTGTAACTACGCTTGCATGCTTTCATAAGGAAAACAGACATTTACAAATCTTTCAAGGCTGGGCATTCTGTTAGAAAGAGTTGTTTAGTGACGACTCAGCAAAGATAAATGAGCAGCAATCAGAAAATTTCAAGTATACTGAGCCTTAATAAAATGTAAAAGTATGAACCTTTTTTTATTTAAGGCAGCAAACCGAAGGTTTCCTGTTTTGGGTAGCTTATTTATGAAAATTCTGGGAATGCAAAAAACTAATTTTCACAAATCCTTGGAAGACAGGAGGAAGTAGGAAAACCTTTATGTAATAAAAAGTAATACATTTAACAAGTGCTCCGAATACTTTTTTCCTTTCACTGATTTTCTTTCTTTTTTTCACTTTTTTATGCCACTTTCCCTCTCCCTACTACACCCAGTTTGGTGAAGCATTTAAGGCATCAGGCTAGAAACCAGGAGACCATGAATCCTAGTCCTGCCTTAGGCACATAGCCAATTGGGTGTTCTTGGGCCAAACACTTTCTCTCAATTCTAAGAAGGAGCTAAGAGCGAAGTACTTCTGAAAAACCTTGCCAAGAAAATTGCAAGGTCCAAGGCAGTCTCCGAGAATCACACACAATGGGACAAAAAAAAACAGTATTCTTCTAGCTTTGCCTTTTATGCTTAGCTCAAACTTCAAAGACTTACCGATTCATTATTGGTCTATCTATCTCAATATCAATATCATTCCCTGCCCAAAACCAGATTCTCCTCAGGTCCATGGGGATTGCAACATGTAGGAATGAATCTCCAACTTCCTTATAAAAGACTTTCTATAGTCCAAAGAACTTTCTGTAGTCCTTTCTGGAGATGTTGAGAAATAAACTTGGCACATATTCTACTGTGTATGGAGATTCTCAGTTATCCAGATCATGGT
Organism: Ptyas mucosa; assembly: GCA_012654045.1. NCBI lineage: Eukaryota > Metazoa > Chordata > Lepidosauria > Squamata > Colubridae > Ptyas > Ptyas mucosa. The sequence goes on along the minus strand of WNWU01000386.1, from coordinate 632,318 downwards.
TGTCCCAAAAGTGCTTTTTCAAAAGGCAACTGGACTTTCTTTTTACTTGAAGATGTTTCACTTCTCATCCAATAAGCTTCATCAGTTCTGACTGTATGATGGGGCGGGGGGGGGGGGGGGAATGGAAGGATTAATTCTGGCCCAAAACCCTAAGAATTAGTCAGAGGTAATCCTTCCATTCCCCACCACTACTACCATCCAGTCAGAACTCATAAAGTTTCTTGAATAAGAAGCAAAACATCTTCAAGGAAAAATAAAGGTCAGCTGCCTTTTGAAAAAGCACCTTTAAGGTAGTCTACCAACATTAGATAAGAGGGGAGGAAATGCCTTTCTATAATGCCTATCTGCTGCAGTCAACAGTACAACTGGTATTCTACAGGATGTAGCAGGGATGAATGAACATGTCTATTAAATGCTCCCATATCCTGAATACATGCCGTCATGTACTGAACTTCCTCCTGGCTTTCAAAATGCATCATCTAAATACATTCAGGCCATTGCAATAAACCTCATTCCCCAACTAAAGCCCATTCACAAGAGCAATCCTGGGAAATCAAAGACAAGTCCTGAACAGATAAATAATTGTTATTGCAGATCTATTGCAGATGCATTGGTTTAGTCCTCGCAAAGACCAGCTTTTCCAAAGACTAGAATTCTAACCATCTATATTACCCAGATACGCAACACTCAGGATTTAAAACTTATCTCCTACTTTAACAATGTAAAAAATTGGCCAGAGCTCTTTTCTCTGGTCTTTGCTGTCTGTTGTCTATTTCTTGCAGTAGCTTATATAATAGTCCTTCCTGTTTCCTTCCTACTTTGCAGATGTCATTTCTGACCTGCATGGAGTTAAATAGGCTTTCAGCCATATCAATATCTAGGAATATTACACTGTCCAGTAATTTATTTATTTTTTTTGCTCAACTCCAGCACTTTATGTTTATTTGAATTATTTGGAAATTTGAAGCAACCACACTGAAGGTAAATTTCAAAACCATTAATCAGTGCAGTTGCCACTGTTAGTCTAGATTAAAATTGCAATCTGGTCTTTATTTTCAAGAACAGTTGCTATTTAGCTGCTCTTTTCAAGAAGAAGCTTTTTGTGAAGGAACTCCCCCACCTCAAATTTAAATGAAATTAACAAAGCAATATGATACAGTAAAGTATTGGGATAAATGTCAGTGAGTATCATAAGTCATTTTCTTACCAGACTTTTAATTTGAAGCTGCCAAAGAGACAGTCCTCAGTCTAGGCTTCAAGGTTACAGATGCTCTTCTCTGCAACACTGAACCCAAGTAAGAGGCCGCAATCCTCCATTCCAAGTGATGAAGGCCAATGTCTCATAAAGCCTCTGAATAATGGGAAATTGTCTTTTTAAAAAATCTAATTCTGCCGAGACAGGAGGAGAGGAGAGGGAAATGTGCCGGATCTGCACTTTTAGCAAAAGGCCCAATGAGTTCCCTGCAGAGTTGGTCTGACAGAGTGATTTCCTGTATGAAATGCCTTTAGATGACTTTTAGTAGAATTCTGCAAGGAATATGCCCAACAGAGAAATCTGCAGGGCTTCTCTCTTCAGAAATCTCCTCTGACACCAGAATAAAGCGATGAAATCTATATTCCACTGTGCAGTGATTTTTCCTCCTACATAGGGTATACCTGGAGAGAAATTATTAACTGGGAAACTACAGGGAAACTTCATCATTTTTTCCCGTGCTTTCACACAGATTAGCTAAAGCTCTCTGAATACATACACAAAGAAACAACACTGGCTATTAACACAGAAATAACACTCATGAGGCTATTTTGCTCCTGGCATTCTACTTTGCTTTAATGAGAGAATCAAGCCACCTCATGAAGGTATCTTTGACTTCCATAATATTTCTCACATTGCAATACCACATCATTAAACCTGATAACACAATTCTGAATGGGAAATCCACTGACATCTTAAGTAAAACTAGAAAGCTTTTTGGAACAAAATTTAAAATGCTGGGCAGTATATATAAAAATGTTTATACACAATCATTTTAGTAGGATTTCTGGCATAGGAATTCCTAAAATAATGTACATATTCCTTGGCAGCAGTCTTACGATCACTGGCTGTCTCAAGATCTATACACACATCACTCGTGTTCTTAGGACTTCAAAGGCACAGCAACAATTGAACCAAGGTAAACGTGGTTCCTCATGTCCACTGCACATGCAAACACCAAAACAAGGAAAAAGAGTACAACTGTGTACTACTTATCTTTCTGCATCACATCTGAGTTGGTCCTTTACCCTTTCAAAGATAGTAAACAGACAAAAATAGATGCCGAAGAGCCAAAAGTGCTAGATTTAGAATCAGTCTTCCTAGTCATTACCCCAAATAGTTTCAACCTGACTTTAATTCTTCCTTTACGGTCCTAAGCACAAAGATACGAATGTTTAATGTCAAGGATGTTTGTTTCTGGAAGCTAGCAATTAAGCTCCACCCCATAAAGATGCCAATATCAGACTTTTATTATGAATCCAGACAATGTCATCAGCCCACCTTTGATCTCCCATTGCTCTTTTTTTCAGTTCATGGGGCTAACCTTTAGCTAACAGGCTGAAAAGAAGTACTGTATCCTTCTGCACAATGTGCAGAACTGGATCCCTAGGGGAAAGTGATTTTGGGTCTAAAGTGCTAATTATCCATTCTAATGCACAGAACCATCAGTAAGGCTAGACTCTGAGGTGTACTTCTGGGGCTCCACAAAAGAACACATATCAACCAGTGGCTGAAACTACAGACAAGCACTTTAAATTGTTGTACAACAATAGGTGGACAGAGCACTTACTTTCCATGTTCTTTGCTGGGTGGGTGGCTAGTTGGTACAAGGAATAGGAAGCAATAGTGGCTGTTAAGTAATGGGGACAAGGAAGAGGAAAAAGCAGAGGGAGTATGGCAGACAATCAGGTAGCCAGATGGATTTGGAGGCTTTCCAAATGTTTTGTTTCCCCCAAACCTGGAAATGCATCAACATTTCCATTCACACGTATGTATGCATGCATGCATGTGCGCACACACACGCATACATACACACGAACCCATCTTGCTGTTGTCAGTCCTTGGACAGGTATTTCATACACCTGCACATATATCTTTAGGTATGTTTGCAGGGGAATTTATGGAAATTCAGAATGCACCACTTCTGCCATTTTCAAACCTAGGAGCTTTTCACTAGGACTGCATGCACCAGAACCCCCAGCTAGATGGAGATTTTGCAGTTCTGGGAGTTAAAGAGTCCAAACACCTCTGGAACTCATCAGAATGTTCTGCCTTACGGAGTAAAATTGGATCGTTTCAATTGTACCTGACATCAGTTCAAACCTAGACCCCTCGCTGATCACGGCACACAGTTATTCCAATTTACACGCCAGCCGCGGAACTGTCTTGGAGGGACTACTCCCCGTAATCAGATTCACACAAGTTCTTATCCATAAAATGCAAGCTAGCCAACAACGCATCCCCCCTCCCCTTAGTCAGCTTCTCCCAGCCGGCGCTCGGGGACTCCTCTCTGGATCCCGCCCCTGCCTCCGCACCGTTCAGCCGGGGCTCCCTCAACCTAGAAGCAGAGCCTCTTCCGCGGATGAGCTGCAAAAGCAGATTACGAAAATTCAATCCTCCCCGAGGGGGAAAAAAGGACCGACAGGACAAAAGGCACGTCAAGTGCCACTGTGATCATCATCGCCACCCCAGTCGGACATTCACTGCAGACTCAGACTTCCTACCCAGTCCACATGCTGGCTTCGCGGCACTTCCAAAGGCGCCACCGCGCCGCGTGTCTCACAAGCAGGACAGGGTATCCATCGACTCTTCAGAGGCTGTGCAAGGACCCGGTGATTGATCCGGAGCCGGCGGCCTGTCCCTTCCCCTTTCTTTTCTTCCCAGCTGCGCTGCGGCAGTCGCTGGACGGTGGTGGAAGCGCTCCCAGCCAGCTGCTTGGCTGGCTCCGCAGCTGGGGGGGGGGGAGGAGGAGGAGAGGAGGAGGAGGAGGAAAGCCGGGAAAGACACGTGACCTCTCCGAAGCCTCTCCTCCTCCCTCCCTTTCCCCATCGCAAGAATGCACGCGCACATCCCCGCACGGCGGCGAGTCACATGACCCGCCTCCCATTCACTTCCATGGAGTTCCGTGGCTGAGCTTTGGATCCCGGCGATGCTTCTTTTTGCCTCTGCTTGGCCGCTACAGCTAGTTTTCCTTTAGATCTGAGGGTTTTACCTTCCGGCTAAGCCAACCCTGCTGCCTTCTTAGGTTTATGAAAGACCCGGTGGAAGATCTGCTACAAGTTTTTTTTTTCCCTGGAGTCGGGCGGGACAAAAAATATAATAAATAAATAACTAATGTGAAAAGAGGTCGGGCCACGTTTATGGTAGATCTGCCCGGATTGATACAATATTTATTTTTTATCCGTGCTTTTCGATGGAACTCAGTATTACCAATTCTGGAAAGCCGCACCGTAGTTCCTTTACTGCTTAAATAAAATGGGGGGAGGGGATCGCATCGGCTGCATTTGAATGTTGAAATAGTAGAGGGAAAGGGAAGACAGCTAAAAAATTCAGTGTTCCTTTAAGCCATATTTAGAAAAACTCATAGCTGCAAATGCCTCCACAAAATGAGGCACTTTTCCTAACTGGAGCACTTTTAATTACAGCATAAACTGCTTTAAAATATCTCTGACTTTTCCAAAACACCAAATTAATCAGCTGCACTTTACACATGTTTCTTAAAGTAGCTCTCTAAATTAGTCACCTTTCAATTGCTTTTTAAGTCAACATTAATGTATGGATTCAGAGTTCAGGCCTGTATTCTGAAGATTATCTCCCCTACTTGGAAGTTGGGAACAAACTTTCTATTTTATCAGAAGCACACAGGAGTTCCAGAGTCCGTTTGCAAGTTCTGGTTTTAATTCTTCTACACTTCCTATCCTTGATTCAAACTGGTTGGGGAGGCAAGGGAAGCTCATGCATTTATCTTGTGACATTGGCCCACATGTGTTCAGTTACTGAGCCCTGGCAGTGCAAAATAATATGGAACAGGTTCCAGAGCTGACCCCTGTCTCCATTAGGGCCTATAACCAGCACCTAAGAAAAGAAAGTATATAATTAGATGATTATTGCCCTCATAAATTCATGCCGTAAATAAAAATACCACAATTCTTTGGTGATTGTCTTACTGCTGAAACCAGCTACGAGTAGCAGTGTGATTATATTGCAAAAACACATCATTCTCTTTTGAAGCATTTGAATTGCCAAGCAGATTATTTTCCTGTCCTCCTCAATAGTAACCAAAATCTGTTTATTTTTGCTACATAACTGGGAAGTGCCATATACTCCAATTATGCTATATTAATAATAATTAGATTGAAGATAATGCAGGATAATCTTTCTTTTGCCCTTGAATGTTATAATATGGGATAATAAACAGTCATAAGCAGAAGAGAGATTTGAGTGTACATGCAAAGGCTTGGAGGACACATATCAAGATGTCCTTGAAAGTCCTTTTGCCAGATGTCATTCCATGGAGCACAAGAAATAAAAGCATTGGGCTAGCTATTCATGCAAAGTACTCTTGCATTTCTTTGTACATTTATCATGGAATAACATAACTTCCATGTCATATTTATGAATCTTTTAAGATAGATTTTAAACATAAGGTTTATTATCAGTACCCTCAGTCCTAAATTCTGCTCTTAAAAAACAAGATTCAGACTGCCTTTGAACAAACATTAAAGTCATGGCAATCAATTTGCTAATTGGTAAGGATAGAAATAAAAATCCAGGGTTCACAATTATATATCTGTTCTATTATTTCGATCTGAAAATTTATAGGGAAATGTAGACTGCCCCTTTGTTTGTTAGGTTTTCCTCTTTTCCTCACAAGTCGTTCTTACTTAGTTTAAGATGCATTCATATGGTCCCTAGACTAGAATCTCAACAACTTTAGGATTTTCAGATTTTCTGTTTCAAACTTGGAAACTTCCTGAGCATCTTCAGTAAGCTATACTGAGCTCAGTAGTATTTATTTCTATTTAAATGTGCATATAAAATTGAAATAGCAATGGTTTTGTTTCTGGTCCCCAGTGGGATTTAGAACAAAGTCCCATTGAGTACAATGGGTTCCCCACCCCCACCCCATGTAACAAAGTATAGAATCAGTGGTGGGTTGCTCCCGGTTCATACCAGTTCGCAAGAACCGGTAGTAAAAATTTGTAGCAGTTCGGAGAACCGGTAATAACATTGGCTGGCCACGCCCCCGAACCAGTCCCCAGCCTGGTCACTGCTCGCTTACTACGTCTACCTCATCAGAGGGTTTTTTTTTACTTTTAAAAGCATTTTTTCTACAACCTCTTCAGCCGAAAAAATGCTTTTAAAAGTTAAAAAAAAAGCCTCTGATGATCGCACGGCTCAGCTGGGATCGTCAGAGGCTTCTGAAAGCATTTTTTTTGCAGTAGAGAAAAAAAATGCCTTTAAAAGCCTCTGAGTTGCCTGATCATCAGAGGCTCTTAAAAGCACTTTTTTCTGCAACCTCTTCGGCCGAAGAGATTGTGGGGGGGGGGGGGGGACTTTAAAAGCCTCTGGCGATCCCAGCTGAGTTGCCTGATTGTCAGAGGCTTTTAAAAGCATTTTTTTCCTGCAACCTCTTAAGGTTGTAGAAAAAATGCTTTTAAAAGTAAAAAAAAAAAACAGTTGGCCACACCCACCCAGTCACATTACCGACCACCACCAAGCCACGCCCACAAAATAAGCCATGCCCACAGAATCGGTAGTAAAAAATTTTAGAACCCATCCATATATCGAATGGAAGACTTTATAGGTAATCTTTGGTCACATTTTGGGTGTGGGCAACCAGCCTGCATTTGTGGCCATTTACAATGCCCCACAGCACAAGACTCAATTTATTGTTTTTTTTCCCAGTGTTTGCTTCCAGTTTCCAAGAAAAAAAAATGGCCATAATGAAAGGACAATAGGTTTACTTAACAACTGTGGTGTTCACTGCAAAAAGGTTGTAAAATCAGGCCTGGCCACATGATGTCCTGCTTTATGACTGCCATGACTTATGACTGTACTTGTCAAGCTCAATTATGAGCTTAACAAGTAAGTTGAGGACTACTTGTATATGTTTCTCTATGTTTTAAATTATGATTGTACACTGCCCATTGTACACCACCCAGAGTCATTTCTGGTGAGATGGGTGGCCATATAAATGTGAAAAATAACTAACTACATTTCAGCCAGATCTTTTATATTCACAAATAAATGTGTGTGATCAGTGCATGTAACTATAGAGATGTTTTCATCTTTCCTTTCCAAACTGCTCTCAATGGAAGAATCTCTAAAGTAGGAGAGAAAGAAGAACTGCTTATTTGCAAATCTACTTTGCTCTTTCCTGTTTTTTTTTATTCCAGCAGCAGTAGACACAGTGAACAAATGTTTCTCCTTTTTCTTTTGACATCATTATAAATATTTTGAAAGCTGTAAACTTACATCTCCTGGGATTTCTTCCAGCAAGCAAAACATGCAAAGTTTACGCAAGTTCTGGTAATGTGATTTGCATTTCAGCTTTTTTTATTGTCCTTGTAGCTCTGCCCACACTCTTTTTTGATTTGTCAACTTCCCTCTTGAATTATTCCTGAAACTGGAATGATCAAATATTGCTCTGAATGGTCTCTGACCTTTCTCACAAACCTGGCCATGAGCGTCTCATGCTCAGAACTGGAGGGCATCATTACACTAATTATCTATCCTAGGGTATAAGGCTATTTAGAAGTTCCCTGTACAATCTCTTCTATGCATAGGAAAGGCAGTGGGTGATCCATGCCTGGATTGAAATATATGTTTAATCTAGGCATGAATTAGAAATGTATATATGTCAGAGATGTTCAAGGGTGGGAGATGAAAAAAAGCCAAGCCACTGGGATGGTTGGAGAAAAATCAGTAGAAAGAGGGAGGGGCAGAATTGGGTGCATTAGACTTGAATTCAAGGGTGGCAGCTAATGAGAGGCAAGGGGAAAGGAAAACAAAGAATGGACAGATGAGCTATTTGGTATGCCTTTGTTGAATTCAAGCATGGAAGGGAAAGGGAAGGAAGGCAGTGGGAAGATTGAATACAGGCTGGCTCTCAATGCTAAAGAAGAGGTAAGAGAGGAATAAGAGGAACAAGCCTTTCTCTGTTCTCTCCATAAGACAGAGAGAGAGATTTTATCTCAAAGAGGACCAGGTTTCATTTGCCTTAACCGTGACTCTCCTTACAATGGTTCCATCAACTTTCCAACACATTTATGTTTCACCTGCTGCTCCTACCCTGGATAGGAGATTTCTGTACACAGAAGCCAGAGGCCTCTTCCCCAAAGCACCAGATGTTTTGTGATATGCACTTTTTGGAAGCAATATCTGAGCAAACCAGAGAAAGAATATGAAGATGAACTTTAAGAAGTCCATTAAAAAGTTAATCTCTGATGGGCAGCTGGTGCTTAGTTAACTTGACAGCCTGAGAAAAGGAAAAGGTACCACCTCTGTAATGGTGGATGATGCTTTGAGAGACAGCAGTGGAGATGAATGAACATGACTTGCTATGCACATGACATGTTTTGGATGCTATCCTGAAAATAAATCATCATATATGTGTAGAATGCCTAAACTTGGAGCAGGCTCTTAAGAAAAAGCACAAGAATTGGAGCAGGAAGTAGACAAGCTTCAACTCATCAGACACCATAGATTCAATAAAGACACATTCAACAAGAACTGACAATGAAGCAGTTTCATTTCATAAAACAAATGAGTGTTTGTTTAATGAGTGGACAAGAGTGTCATCCAGAAACAACATAAAAGATACTCTGCACTACTGGAATTCAGAAACAGATTTAATAGTCTTCCAAAAGAAAAAGCCTCTGGGCTTGCAAAGAAAAAAAAAGATGTTGCCGAACAGGAAATGAGATGGTGCCTCTTTGAAGGCCAAGCAGCATCTGGCAAGGAGACAGAATAGTTACAGTAATGAATGATTCAGTACTATGAGGAATAGAAATAAATATGTGTTAACCAGACCTATCGCTTAAGTATACTGCCTGACAGAAGGATGGATCAGGAATGCACCACAATGAATTTTAAGATTTATTCAGTTTATCATTATCAAAAGATATTAATTAAAAGGAGGATGGGAAAGTTTATATTCCAGATGATTAATAGAGATAACATTAGCTAGAGATAGCTAAGACTCAAGAAGATAGTAATACAATTCAAAATAATCTTGATAGATTGTAGGAATGGACTGAAAAAAATGAAACTGGGACAAAGTACAAAAGAATTCACTTAGAAAGAGAAATGAAATGCACAGCTAGAAGATGGAAAACAACTAATTTGGCAATATTACTAGTAAGAAAAATCTTGAAATAGTAGTTGCAAAGTAAATTATGAGTCAGCTGTGTGTTATGACAACAAAGAACAATCCATCTAAAGAAGTTCTAAATCACTGGAAGTAATAATTTCACTTTATCCTGTGTTGACTAGACCTCCTTTTTAAAGATTGGGTTCAGTTCTGGTCACTATACTTTAAAAAGTATTCAGATGAATTGGAGAAAATTTAGACAGAAAAATGAAAAGTATTGGAGACAAAAAAACCCAGAATCTCATGAAGAGAAATTCCAGTAGTTGAGGTGAAGAGATTTCACACAGAATAATATCAAGCACTGTTTGCATAAGGCAGAACATGAAATAATCGTTTTAAGATAAGGACAGTTAGATTCCAGACAAATGTTAGGGGAGGAATATCTAAGAGTAACAGGAGTTTGACAGTGCAAGTACACAGAGAAGAGATAGGATCCCCTTCAATGTATTTATACAAACAAAGGCAGGATAGACAATTGTTCTTTGCTTTGATCTAAGTTCTCTATTGAGCAAAGATAGCCTAAGTGGTGCCTTTCAACTTTAGGATTATATGATTTATTGGCTAATTTTTTTGGAAATATTTAAAAGCTGAAAAAATAGCTATCTACTTCCAATATGGGCAAATTTGTTGCTACTGCAATTATGTATATAGAATTGACAGGTATGAATCAGCCCTCAATAGCATCCTGTTAAAATGGAGAAATATGGTAACAGCAGTCACAGAGTAATTCCAATAGAAATGCAAAGGGGAAGACCCATTCACAATACTAAAAAAAAAAAAAAGTAGAACTCTTCTTACTGTATTGTTTGTGAACGTGTAAATGAGTGGAATGGAACAGAACGGAACGGAACAGAATACAGTAGAAGTTTATTTCTCTTTTGGAGGAATAACCGGAGCAGAATGGACTATGCCTGGCCGTCAAATAGAAGAGAAAATGACAAAAAAACAAGTAAGTCAGAGATATTGTTGATTTATGATAGAAAATTGTTTTATATTTGCTTTATAGACCAGGAAATTTTTAAGATCTGATGGAAATGTGCCAGAGAGATTTATTTTGCCCTCACTCAACAAACTACTACAATAACAAGTAAACACTACAATGAAATACAACAGTGCAGAGCTAGAAATAGCAGCAGGAAACCCAATTCTGTGATATAGTTGACAGAAAATATGCTGATAAAAATATTTCAGATGGGTATCAGAAAATAACAAAACAGTATTTGGGTTCTTAAAGACGTGTTTTTGGTGATCTAAATTGCTTATGTTGCTCTCCAGATCTGTTAGCCTACCAACCCCATAATCCCCAGACGGGGGCTTGTTATCTAACATAACTGAAGGGTAAAAAGCTGGGGCAGACCAGCAATCTCCTTTTATAAACTTCACTTTTTTTAAAAAAAATGTATTAAATTATCCAGAAAGAAATCCTTAGCAAACACTGGAAAGAAAAAGCAAAGGGTTCTTTTTATTGAGGAAGCCGCTTGATAAAAATCTACTCCATAGCAGTTACAACTGTACAGCTGGAGGAGCCCACCAACTGCAATAACATACGAGTGGAATTTAAATTGGTTCCAGGCACTGTGGTTCCTTCTCTCAAATACATCACCATCTGGAATGCAACAAGCCCTCAGACTATATTGCTTCTCCAGCTTGGCTCAGAAGGAGAGATTGGAGTCTCTAGAGTCACGGAAGTGAGCAGAGCAACATCCAGGGACGGGGATGGGAATCTTCAAATGAGAGAAGTTAGACTGCATGTATTTGAGACTTTCTGGAGCTTGAAAGCCCATGGGCAGTAGGTTAAGGATGGAAACAGATCGACTACGTGGCTTGGATGGTCAGTCGGAACTTTCCCAATGTGCAGAAGACAATGATCCCAAACCCCCAAACTCTGCACGCACATGATAACTGCTGCTTTTCTCTGAACACAGAATCTGGATGAGAGATTGCTTTCAGAGGTCTCTGATACAAAACATTAAATAGCAATTGCTATAACAGCAAAAGCCATCAAATTATTCTACCACTTCTGAAACTGAATAACAGTGCTACTTCATGAAAAAAAAAGTTTCCATGAATATAGAGATGGAAATTCACTCAGATTTGTTTATTCCTCAAAGTTCCCGTTATTCCTGGGGAATTCTATATTCTCAATTTCCCTTTATTCCTTATACATTCTATAAATGTTTTTGTCTTTGGCTCATGATTCATTTTAGACCATTTTAGATTAGGTCAGATTAGATCTACCATTTTTAACCTAATTCCTGCATCTCTCCAAAGCCACTGAAGAACTATTTAGATGCCCAGCAAAAATCAACACAGCTATTTACTATGCTTTTTACTTGCCTCGAAGAACTGATAGCCCACAAAGGTGTGCCAATATACTTTTTGGAAAAAAAATGACTGGGAGAGAAATGACCTGCCCAAATCCACATTTTCATAGGAGCTAAATGACGAAAAACAAATAGGATAGGATAAGTTTATTGCCTGATGGCAGCCTGATTTAAATTTGAAAAGTATTGATTAATGGGAAGATGTGTGTGGGTGTTTTAGTGGTAAAGAGCTTGACTGCTAGTATTTTGTTGAGTTAATGCTGGAGAGATCAATTGTACCCTGGGGTCACATACTCAGGACTGAGCTAGGAAATGTTTATCTGATATAATTCACACACAAAGTTATTTGGAAATGATAAGAGTATTTCTCTCCCATAACCTTTCACAACCTTTTACTTCTCCACTTTTAGCTGTATGTGTATGGCATTACAATTATTACCTTGTATAACCCACTTTTGCTCTGCTACCTATTGTTTGGCTTAATCCTCTTCTTTGAACACTCCCCAACATTTTCCAGGTTGATTATGATTTAAAGACATTTCCCAACCTGGTGTTCGCCAGATATGTTAGGCTGTAGCTCTCAGAATTCGTTCCTGGCCAGGTAGGGCCCCCCCTGGCTGAACATTCTTGGAATTAGCTTCCAATATACCTGGAGGATACAGAACTGGGGAAGTCTTGCTTAAAGCAACAGTTTATTCTCAGGATAAAGATCAGGACTGTCAGTTCATGGGGCTGAATAAGATGACTCATCAAAAGATGCATCCAGGTTCTATGGGACTCGGGATCTTGGTGTAAATATTAATGCACATTGATGTTTCCACATGCAATAAACCTATGCACTTTAGCCACATAGCTCCTCTGAGGGATCAGAGCACATGACTCCAGTCTTTGCTTCCCTCAAGGACTAGTCAAAAAGATGAGGAATGAATCACCAGATAAATGACACTCCTGTCATTTATTAGCCTGTATAATAATTAACTCCCAGACTTAATTATCAGTGTACAACTTCCTAGATCTTTGGAGTCTAGCAAATTAAAAATTAGCAAACTAGGCTAAAAGCAGGAGTGTAAGGACATGTATAGGCAGTCCAGCTACTAAAATAAGTGTTAGCAATCATTATGTCTATGAAGGCATCTATAAAAGTGATTGTGAAAATTAAAACAGTTCATTGGGAATTTGGTGAGGCATCTACCGAAAAGAAGTAATATTCATCATGTTGGATTTCTCAATAAAGGATTATGATACTGCCTGGCTAAGGCTTGTTAGCATCTGATAATGTCCTGGATATTGTTATTTTTTGTTAGTTTTACTATTGCTTCAGTGTAAGTTTTTATGGTCCCAGCATGATAGGACTTTGCCAACACTGATTTGCCTCGGATCCTTCTCCTGCTTCTGCTCCTCCTTTTGTTCCTGCCTCTTAATGTGCAGGGAGTAAAACAAAGTAAGAGTGGAAAATGCCCCTGGCTGTGTTTGCAGGGCTGTGTTTGCAGAGCTATCAAATAGTCCAGTTTTCTGGGTTTCCTACATTTCTATATTTTTATCATAGTTGGTCACACAGCCAGCCAGTTGTTTAGACTGGATTTGGCATTTTTTTAATCCACCTATTGAGTCCTTTCCAAGGATCTGAGATAGGCAAATGTTTGATGATGCTAAAGTTATCCTCACAGGATGTTCCATCACTATTATTATTATTGGTCGCACATTCATTCAGATGTTTAGACTGAATTTGGCATTTTCATCCCACCTATTGAATCCTTTCCAAGGACCTCAGATATTTATTATTATTACTATTAATTAAATTTATATGCTACCCATCTCACTATCAAGTGGAGAATTTACACCGGATTAGCCCAATAAACCAAGCTAAAACATGGCTAGCCAGTTTAGTTTTATATGCATGAGAACTCAACTGCTGATAAATAAGATGTGGAAAGCAGACCCAAGCTGATAATTAGGGGCAATGAGGAGACAAGTTGGAAGAGATGGAGGAATTCAAAAGAATGGATGCCCATTGAAAGTGTCTTACCCAAACTATCCTATGAAAATGAAAATGGCCTAGACTACTTGATCTTAAATGAAACATGAATAGCTCCACAGGATAGAAGACTGGGATATTCCATCAGCATTGGACACAATGGCATAGAATGAGTTAACCGCATTCTTCATTATGTGGCAAAAGACAAAGGACAAGACTCAAGGACAGAGTACCAGTCCTAAGCTCCTTGATGGACAACTATGGTAACATCAAGCCCAAGTCTTTGAGTCATAGTGAATGCTGCTAACTGGAAGGAATGCTATATGTGCTTATTTTGAAATGTGTATGCGGTGGTTATTTTATCTGTTTGTTTCCTGCCTTTATTCTTTTTATAAATAAGTCAAAGTGGTGAATACACCTACTTCTTCCTCCTATTTTCCCCACAACAACAATCCTGTGAGACAGTTGGGCTGAGAGAGAGTGACTGGCTCAAAGTCACCCAACTGACTTCCATAGTTAAGGTGGGACTAGAATCAGTGGTGAAATCTGTACCGGTTTGCTACCAGTTGCTGGCCATATATGCGTGCTGCGCGCCAAGCGCGTGCTGTGCACACGCATGCACAGTTCACACCAAACATGTGCTGCACACGCATGAGCATTACATGCCAAAAGGAGGCTTGGGAAGGTAAGTAGAACAGTGGGGGAGAATCAACTGTGGTGCACGATCTTGGGAACCTTTTAAAAAACTTTTTAAAAGCATTTTTAAAATGCTTTAAAACTACTGGTTCGGGCGAATAGATAGGAAAAATGCTTTTAAAAAGTAGGAAAAAGGTTCCGATGATCACAGCTGTGATCGTTTGAGCCTTTTTTTTACTTTTTAAAATAATTTTTTTACCACTTATTCGCCTGAACTGGTAGTAAAAAAATGCTTAAAAAGTAAAACAAAAAAGTTCCAATGATCAGCTAAGCGATGCATGATCATCGGAACTTTTTTGTTTTACTTTTTATGCATTTTTTACTACCGGTTCTCTGGAATGCTTTAAAAATGCTTTAAAAAATTTTTTTTTAAAAAGTTCCGACGATCGCACATCACTCAGCTGAACTTTTTTTTTACTACCAGTTTGGCGAACCAGTAGCATTTTTTACTACCGGTTTGGGCAAATCGGCCCGAACTGGTAGCATTTCACCCCTGACTAGAATCTTTTGTTATTTGCTGTTTGGCAGGATTATTACAAGATATTTTGCTGCCATAGCAAAGAAGATGGCATGATACTCACTCACTCCTCCAAATTGCAAGAGGTAACCAAATCAGGTCTGAATGTTTCTTCAACTCTGATAAAGAGATGAAGTTCTCTACCAGAATGCAAACAGCTAGTTAATGGAGTACAGAGTAAATCAGGCATCATTCATAACCATTATCTTCCAGCAGAAATGAAGTCATGAAACTCAAGAAGACCCTTCCACCTCCTAACTCTCCCCACCATCTCACACAGCTGACTCACTGGCCTTAAAAACTGAAACCCAAATGAAGGGCAGGGGTGATTGTTACAAGAGAGAGACAGGGGGCAAGAACAAGTACTGTACTTCAGTACAGAGAGATTGCTACAATTGGTCATACTTTGAGTTTTAAGCTGCACAAATACATGGATTCAGAGAAGGGAAAGGTGGGGGAAACAGTTGGAGGCTCATATGTAGGAAAAAACGGTAGAGATGGAAATGGATAACACCCTTCCCCAGTCTTTTGATGAGTTCTCCCCCCAAATGCCCCCTTCCTACCTTCACCAAAACAGAAACAGAGAAGAAACTGCCTCAAAATATAGACTTCTGCTCTGGTTTTGTTCATACAGGCAAGGCAAAATAACAACTGATATAACCCGAAGCCTGCACCCTTTCTTAAAAGTTTGTTTTTACATCTCAGATTTACACATTCTACAGATTACAACTCTGAAACCTTTGTTTATAAAATACACTTACATCATTTTTTCTAACATGGCCTGAGATGTACAGTTCCCCTTATTTTGCTAGGGAAAAGGCAAGACACCCAAGTTCCTTCTTTTAATTGCTGTGTCATCAAAATCCATTGGCAGATTTGAGCCAGAACTTGACAACAGCAGCTGGGCCAAAGTCAGCAAGAATTTGGACTTTTCAAGCTCCTGCCCACTGCCCTCCCAAAGTGAAGTTATGGGAAACTCAGAACTCAGGAACATAGAATCTGAACTTCAGAGATCGAGGATCCATGATTCCTTGGTGGAAATATGAATTGTATCTCAATGTTATTTAGAAAACAACAAGGGTATCGTTGTCAAGAGCAATGGAGGGAGGGAGGGAGGGAGAGAGACAGAGAGAATAAAATAAAAACAAAGGCCTTGGAAATAGAAGCTCTTACTACCTCCACTTCTCCTGATCCAGTTCTGAACGTTTACCCAACTGGTTGGAAAGGTTTTGTGAAGAATCCTCCCAAGATCCTTGAAACTAAGATCGCATTTCAAAGAGAAGGTATGAAAGAAGAATCACAGCATTATGTCCTAGTCAGCATTAATTACCATACTCTGTTGACAAACTAAGACGCTGCAATAGGAAAAAGAGAGATGTTTAGATTTGAATTCTCAAATTGAATTCAGAATTCTCACTTCATCCATGAACTGCATGGAAAGAATATAACCCACTCAGTCATTGGCATCACAATGCGATTAAAAGTTAACTGACAGATTATGAGGAATGGATCTGCACACTGAGGTTCCTGACTTTGTATTGCTTGCAGTCACAGTGCTCCCTGCTAGCCAGATAAAAGTGATCACTTCCAGGAATCCAATTACAATGCGCTCCCTATGGAGTTAGCTTTGCAGAGGAATCTAGCTCTAGTTTTTCTAGGTACTTATATTCTTAAAATACTGTATATAAATGAAATTAGATAAGAAATGTCCAAGAGTTTGCACAGTCTTAACTTGGCCTATTTTTAAGATTAGAGTCAGAGGGCATTTTTGAGATGAGAATAATCAAATGGTTCTTGGAGACATACTCAGCAAAGGTTTCTAAACATGGCCCTCCCAAAACTCTGTGTCTTGCATATGCAAAGGAAGGGGCAAGCATGCAAATCATAGTTCTTTCTCTCCCATTTTATCTTCATAACATCCCTTTAAGTAAGCTGGCAAAGTATGGCTGGCCAAGGTCCCCAAAATTAATGGGAACCATCTAAACATCAATCTCGTTCAAATCTTCTAATGCAGGGGTGTCAAACTCAAGGTCCATGGGCCGTGGCTGGCCCACCTTGCAGGGTGCCTGCGGGGCCGTCCTGGAAATAGCAAAATACTGGCCTGAGGTGCCACTAGCAGCTTCCTGCACCCCGTTTTGGCCAGCAAAGTGCTGCAAGAGGCCATCCAGGTCAAAAACAGGGCATGGGGGGGGGCACATGTGGGCCTTCTGCATCTCATTTTGGCCAGCAGGCTGCTGCAGGAGGCGTCCGTCCCGTCTCCCCACCTCCTTCCCCAGCCAGCCCATGGAGAACTACAATGCTGATTCAGCCCTCAAAGAGATCCAGTTTGACACAGCTGTTCTAATGCATTTCATTGCACTGGTTTAGACAACTGAAAAAGGAAAGGAAGAGTAGGAAAAAGTTGCATGGAGGCTGCTAGTGAGATGAGATTAGTTTCATGTTTGAACAAGAACTGATTAGGTGAAATCTCATCAGCCCAGTTCTTGCCTTCTAGTCCTGGCTGCATCCTTATGCAAGGCAGAAATAGGACTTTCTCTCAAGAAATCCATGAAACTCAATAATAGTGCAAAACCCTGCTTTGTTCTATGTGCGAGTTGAATGATAATTCCCAAGTCCCAGCCCACGTCTTTCTAATACCACTTCAGATGTCAGGTAGGGAATCCCATGCTGACACAGACACAACTGGAAACCTAACATGTATAAGAAAATAATTATCCCATAACGATGCAAAAAGTTGCTTTCTAATGGCTTTTCTTCCATTGAGAAAAGTGGTTTGTGTTTGTTAAGAATTGGTTAAGAATTATAGCCTGCCTTTTATCCAGGACTTCAAAATAATTTAGACTAGAAATCTCCCTCAACAATAACCCAATGAGACTGGTGGGGCTGAGAGAGTTACTGGCCCAAAGTCATCCAATGTATTTCCATTGCTGAGAGTGGACTTAAACTTGACTTTGTCCCTAGTTTTTGTCCAATATGTTGACCACAATAGCACACTCTCACTCAGCTGGTTTGTACTAAAGTACATACAGCTGTTTGTGACGTATTTAAAATAAATCAAAAGTCTTTCTTGAGCCAACTTTGAGTCTAAAGATTGGCTAAGAATTAGACTGCTCTGGGAAATTGAAAAATTATCCTGGAAGAAAGCAAGGCAAGCCACTTCTCTGTTATTGCCAAGAAAACAACAGCAGGGATTGAGTTTGACTTGTACCCAAATCTTTTTATTTAAAATTGTACCTTGAATCCATTATCTGGCATGCTTTCTCAGCACTAACAGATTGCCTGTACCATGCAAGATTTCACAAATGGGGCCAAACACAGCAGATAGTTTTACATATCCCAAAAATGGGTATAGTCCACAAGTGAAAGAAAGAAGATTATCAGGCATTCTTGACTGATAATGGTATCCTAGTTACTTATTTCTTATTTGGAAAGACGTCCTGTGAAGAGTAAATCTTTTCAGAGGTAAAAGTTCAACAAGGCAGGAAAATAATGCAAGAAGCACAGCAATCTTCTCTACATCTCTGCATCTGCCAAAGACCAAAAACCTGCAGCTATAATAGAATATCTCCTCTTTCATCTTGGCACTCATTAATTAGGCTGAAACCTATGCTGGTCTCTGGGTGCAGGAAGCACTTAAGAAGGATTCTGCTGCTGAATCAGTTGAAAGGCTTGCCTGTTTCTTCTGGCAAATGGAGCTCAACAGCATCTTCCCACCCTTGTTCCTCTACTAATCTATAGAATTTATCTGAAAACTTCTTAAAGCCATCTGAGTTGGTGGTAATCACAATAGCACTTTTTCTGAAGACACTGCAAATCATAGGCTAGTCTCAGCCTCTGCTAATCTAGACTGGGTTAAAACCAGTATGCAACCTTTTGCTCTCCACCAATAATCCTATTCTTTTTTTTCTTTCAAAGTATTTTTTTCCCAACATAAACATAAAATATATCTTTCAAGAGCGAAGTCTCAATCCAGTCACAGATAGGTACAATCGCTTACATTTTTTAAGAAAGGGGGGGCGGAGAAAAAATGAAAAAAGAAAACTCCATTCACCAATTCCCATTACCACTTTAAAAATTAAAAAAACAGAACATAGAGAGAAAAAAACTTTTTAAATATAAATTCTAATATTTTAGTCCTATTCTTTTTTGACGCCGTCTATGAACGGTCTTTGGAGCCCCCTTGTGGAAAAGCTTCCCCTTTTCACATTTAAAATATGGAATAGACCGGAAAGAAGGGATTTCTTGCTTGGTGGTTTTGTATTCTGAGTGATAATCTTTTGTTTAGTGGAGCATGAACAGGCAACCAAAGGCCGAGGGCTATTTTCAGTCATCTTTGAGCAGAGAATTCCCCAGTCTTCACTATGACCACTATCATTTATGCTGGAGTTTTTCAAGCTTGGTAACTTTAAGATGTGAGGAATTCTGGGAGTTGAAGTCCACACATTTTAAAGATACCAAGTTTGAAAAACACTGATTTAGATAGTTCAGTCCCTAGCTACTAATTTTTTTAAAATATATGAAAGGAAGCAGATTTTGAGCCAAGAGATAGACAAATATATGTGTTTCAGTTACAGAGAATTTTTAAAAATCCAAACCATTTCAGGTGCATCGTGAGAGTCAGTGTGTTTCTGTGAATCTATTCTATTTATTAGGAATCTATCTCAACACTTGCATGACAATCTCACAACATCAGGCTTGCAACCAGAGGTGGGTTTCAGCAGGTTCTGACCAGTTCTGGAGAACCAGTAGCGGAAATTTTGAGTAGATTGAGTATTGAGTAGATTGAGTAGATTGAGTAGACTGAGTATTCAGTAGTAGTAGTAAAAATTAGGTAGTAAAAATTCTGACTGGCTCTGCCCCCATCTATTCTCCGCCTCCCAAATCCTAGCTGATCGGGAAGAAATGGGGATTTTGTAGTAACCTTCCCCTGGATTGGGGGCGGAATGGAGATTCTACAGTATCCTTCCCCTGAAGTGGGGTGGGAATGGAGATTTTACAATATCCCTTCCCTGCCATGCCCACCAAGCTATGCCATGCCCACCAAGCCACGCCCACAGAACCAGTAGTAAAAAATTTTGAAACCCACCACTGCTTGCAACCCTTATAGTAGTATTGGACATACACTCATTCCTGGAAACCATGTTTTGTTTGCCTGAGGCGTATTTTGAATTATGACCTGGAAAATTGTTTGAACAAAGACAGTAATAGAACAAGAAGGTAGAAAGGAAGATTTGTACTAATATAGCAAGAATAATAGGTTTGTCACTTTAAGGACTCTGGAAACCTTGAAGGTTTTATTAACTCACAATTTTCCAGCAAGGTCTGAATCTCTCAGGTTCCCTTCACATGTTCACTCCCACAGGAGATCTTTTGCTTTTTTGATAATATTTGTTCACTGGTTGTATGTTAATTACTAATTTCAGTAGCAATTTGGTGAATATTTTTTTTAATTCACTATGCTCTCTTTATTTGCTGTTTGTTCAGCTCATTGTTTGCTCAGATTGATAGCATGTTTCTTGTGTCTGGATTGTTTGTCATTTAATGTAAGGTGCTTTAAGTGGCTTGCATTTCTAACTGCAAAGGAGAGCTATAAATATTTTGAATACTTTATGGCACTGTGCATCCCATTTCCTATTCTATTATGAGTACAATGATCATATTTTCTTGGTGAAAAAGTAAAGGATGAAGCTGAAAAAGGGAAAATTGAAAGAGTTCATATAGATAAAAAATAATAATTGTTTATATTTATAACTGCTTCAGAAAGGAAAATTCAAGAGCAAAACCAAAAAAATAAATAAGGAAATTAAATAAACCTAAAGGATAGCTGCTAGAAGAAAAGACGGCCCTTTATAATTAAGAACATATGGCTGCTGGAACTATGAGTGATTAAAAATATAGTAAAGAATAACAAGAAATATTATTCCTATGTATAATGGCTCTCATGTAGATTACATTTTATCTACAGACTCTCAGCCACATTTACTCTCAAAAAATTTCAAACACTTTTCAAATTGACAACCAGTTAATGTGTAAACCATTTTCTACACATATATTTCTAAATAATGATATTGTATTATTGATTTACTCAACACTGTATATCCTGCTTCTCAGACAGTTGTCTACACAAAGTGGCATGCCAACAGTAAATGGGAAAGGCACGAACATATAAGAAATGATTTAAAAACAACCCAGTTTGAACTGAAGAAATTCAGCTAAGATTAAGGTTGCCAAAATGGACAAATACATTCTTCAAACTATTTCTTCATGATTCAATTCCCAGTATTTGATAGTGGTCTTCAGATGTCCTCCATCACCACTAAATTGCTCTACTTGATGTGGGGGTAGGGAATGTCCATTGCATTTGCATGTAATGCAATTGCATTACATGCAATTTAATTGCTAAATTTCCATGCATATCCTCTTTAAAAAGAGCCCTGGTGGCGCAGCAGACTAAAGCACTGTTATTAACATCAGCTGCATGCAATTACTGCAAGTTCAAATCTCACCAGGCTCAAGGTTGACTCAGCCTTCCATCCTTTCTAAGGTAGGTAAAATGAGGGCCCAGATTGTGGGGGCAATAAGCTGACTTTGTATAAATATACAGAAATATGAAGGCTATTGCTTAACACATTGTAAGCCACGCTGAGTCTCCAGAGAAGGGCAGCATATAAATCAAATTAAAAGAAAAAATCCCTCTGATATTTCTTTTTCTTTCCAATTGCTTGAAACATACTTCCAAAATCACAAAAGTCAGAATGGAAATCATCTTTCCTAATCTAAGGAAAAATATATCAACATTTTTATATGGGATCAGTGCAGGCTTTCTTTTTACACAGGTCCATAGGACAGAGAATTGCTGGGTGTAGTTTGTTTTCACATTGCTGACAAAAGCAGCTCCACAACTCCCCATGAGATGGAGCTGAGTTGTGTACCCAGTTGTGTACCTCACTCACTCTTTCAAATCTGAATAAAGAGCGATCACAATTTCTTTTTCTCTGGCTGCTTTTCAGTATATCCTTGGGTTTCTTCCAGAAATGTGACTGCTAGCAATACTAGGTGTTGATTCTTCAGTGAAATCTGCAATATTGTATATTATAGACTACAGTGGAAAATGTCCAAATTGCCCCATAAATTTAGAGTTTGTGTTCTGATCACACATTTATCCACAAAGTTGGTTAAGAATTCCCAGATAATTTGTGTCTGGTTCTAATGAAAAACACAAAGATAGCTCATTATGAAAGGATAGTTATGTTAAAATTAGATTGAAGCTAAACAGAAAGACAAAGGATGAGCTCTATTTTTGCAGATACTACTAACAATTCATATTACTGTGACAGTTTTGGTTTTCATTTGCTCCAGATCCTGTCCAGATGGTTCTATGAATTCAGTGCCCTTTGTCTCTGTTTAGACAAAATTCAGCTTATACACAGAATGATCATTATCTTTATGCCTAATATACTTAGATTAAAACTTAGTTCTGAGATGGAATACTAATATAATTAGCAGTCCCTCCTGTAGTACATGGAGATGCTAGGAGATTATTTCTATGTGCCCAGATACAGAATAACAGATTGGAGGAGACCTTAGAGGTCTTCTAGTCCAAATTTCTGCCCAAACAGACAAATGGTTTTCCAATATCTTCTTAAAAATCTTCAGTGATAGAGCACCTACAACCTCTGGAGGTAAGCCATTCCACTGATTGAGAAATAAGGAGACACCAGCAAATTTGGTTGCATCAATGGATTTGAGAAAACACTAGGCACAAACTTCATAAATCTAAGAAACGAAGGAGATGTTGGAAAAGCAACTTGTTTGGAGTTACAGGTTCCAGTTGTTTCTTTTCACTCAAGCTTCTTTTGGCAAATATGAACAATCCAAAACATAGGTCTTTAAATTTGTGTGCACTTGATACTGAGGGCAAAAAAATCTCTTTTCCTACTCAGAAATCCGTTAGAAGAAGCTTTGCAATTTCTAATGAATTTCTCAATTTAATCTGATCTGAAAACCCAGTCCAGTCAATTTTATAATGACTTAATTTCAAGATACTGGTAGAAAGTCACATATTTCTTTATGCCAGTGCTATGTCCACAACTAAACTAATAATTCGCAACTTTGAAACTCATTGTATGCTGCAGCACCCAGAAGTCATGATGATTCTTTAGCCAGTATAAAGAATACATTTTTAAGGAGAAAGAGCAGGGGTGAAATCCAGCAGGTTCTGATAGGATCTGGAAAACCGGTAGCAGAAATTTTGAGTAGTTCAGAGAACCAGTAGCAGAAATTTTGAGTAGTTCAGAGAACCGGCAGCAGAAATTTTGAGTAGTTCGGAGAACTGGTAGCAGAAATTTTGAGTAATTTGGAGAACCGGCAAATAACACCTCTGGCTGGCCCCAGAGTGGGGTGGGAATGGAGATTTTGCAATATCCTTCCTCCAGGAGTGGGGAGGGAATGGGGATTTTGCAGTATCCTTCCCCTGCCACGCTCACCAAGCCATGCCCACCAAGCCACACCATGCCCACCAAGCCACAACCACAGAACCGGTAGTAAAAAAAATTGGATTTCACCACTGAAAAAGAGCATTAAGAAGATTGGACTACATGTCATATATTATATTAGTTTGATACTATAATTACAAAGAGACATGTGTAAATCCTTCCATTTGCAAAATAGATTTCTCAAAACCAATTCCTCAAACAGAACTCTATCACATCTTCCCAAACACAATATGAAGAAGATTTACCTTCTATTGGGTAGAAATGGCTGGAAATTGTACAGATATAAAGAGAAACTTTCAAAAAGTATGGTAAGGGTTTTGATAGTTGAACAAGCTGCCAAGGTATACTCTTCTTTGCAGAAGAAGAAAGAAAGTAGTGAACAGTTGTATGAACAGCTGAAGAGTTAATTCAACATAATAGAACCTGCTTTGAACAGCAGATTTTGACTAGATGACTTCTCAGGTCCTCTCCAATGCTACAATTCTATGATTGGGTATATAAAACATTTAACTGATCAAGTGATGTGATAGCACATCAAGATAAGCATGCACCTGGGTTCAAGATTTTGGAGGCCGCAATGTCCTAGCCAGTGGTGGGATTCAAGTAATTTAACAACCGGTTCTCTGCCCTAATGATTTCTTCCAACAACCAGTTTACCAAACTGCTGAGAAAGTTAACAACCAGTTCTCCCGAAGTGGTGCGAACTGGCTGAATCCCACCACTGGTCCTAGCTCATAGCAAGACATAGTCTGCATCTGTTTGAGTTGAGTTCCATCCAATATGACAAACGCTGTATAAACATTGTGGAAAATTCCAGCCCCACTTAATCCCTGGGGTTTCTTAAAAATGACATTTCAGAAAGATCCAAACAGGAAAGAATTAGTGTGATAAATGCCTTTCTTCTTGTGGAGGCCACGGCTGTGCCAGGAGTCCGCCAACAGGAGCCGCCTCAGCTGAAGGGCCACCCCCTTTTTCCCCTCTCCCCGGCTGCTGCCTCTCTAAACACATAAGGCTTACTCAGAAGATTAGGAAAGAGCACAGGAAAAGACCACAGAGTGCCTTTTGTAATGGGAGTGGGATTAAGACACCAGGTGACCAACTGTGGCTCCCAAGTGGGTTTCAGGCTTCTTAGTGCACCAGGTCACTGTCAGGTTCAATTAGCCACACGCCACAGAGGTGGGAAGAGGTGGAGTGTTAAGTGTGTTGCAAAAGAACCTTGCTGGAATCCACACCAGGCCCATCTTCTCAGCTTTGAAGAACAGGGACAGAAGCTATTGTTGTAAGTAGTTCTTCTGTTGTTGTTCTATGTGGAGAACTTGTTTGATGTTTCTGTGTTTTTTACTTGGGCAAATGTATTTGCGACAGAGGAGAGGAGTACAAACTCTGTTAATCAGCTCATTATTATGAGATGCATGACTTCAGAAATGAATGATTTGAGATGAAGAGAGGAGAAAAGGGGCAAAACAGATCCTGCATTTTTTCAGGATGCATAAAAGAGATGGGCGCTTCAGCAAGGGAAGCCTGTCCTGCTCACATTAGTAAAACTACACCTGTCATGCTCATATTCATCCTGCAACCTTGTATCATCCTGCAACCTTGTATAAAGTGGATCATTTTGGAGTACCTGGTCACCTTACCGAGGATCTAAAGTTGTGTTGTTTAATTTTGTTTGATGAATCATTGGCTTTTTCAATTGTTATTAGTGTTCTCCAGAATATAAATATTCTTATTAAACTTTTATATTAATTAAATTAAGAATTATTTTTAACTTTTTGGAGTTGCTTCCTTCTGCACCTAAATAATCATGTTTATAATTGGCTTGGTTTGATAAGATCTATAAAACGTTTTGAATCTAACAGCTTCTGTTTGAGATCATGGTTCTTTGCTCCAGACTGCCAAATCTGGGGGGGAACATCCTATCAGAATATGGTATATATAAAATATTATACTTAAACAGTCATCATTCCATGTGGAGAATCCACATATGAAATCAGTAGAAAAATCTGTTTTTACCACATTGGTTATATTTAGGAATGTCAATGTAGACAGTACCCTTATAAGTAAAAAAAAAAATAAAAGTTTTAAAAGAAGATGGATTTGTGTTGTATAATTTTTGAAGTGAACCCTTCTTTTTTGAAGATTATCTGCCTTGATAAGATAATTCATAGGATTGTTGGTCATAGAATTGGTCACTCCTAATATTTATGAGGAATTTGCCAGGGGAGAGTCTTGCAAAAAAAATCACAACTATATGATCTAAGATTGATATGTCTACCAATCAGCTGAGCAGCCTACCTTTTTACCTTTAGATAATATTGTGATCATTCCCTCATCAGCTGTGTCTTTCTCTCACCCAATGTCTATGTGTTGGGAGGAGGAGATCTTGGGCTTTAGCATTGTTCCACAGAAAAGCTATGCATTGGTAATCAAAGGTACTTCCCATGGTGAATTTTTACTATCATAAAATGGGAATGTAGCCTTTCCTTCCATAACAGATTTTTTTGTTCCAAAGGAGAACTAGTGGGAGAAACAGCAGGGTTATCAATGGAAAATGAGGTTTGCCTCTCTGCTTATAGAATTCTATGAATGGAATGGGGCAACTTTGTCCTGAAGTATCTTTTGTCTCTTCTTCTCAGCTCTGCAAGATGCAGTTAAAGGATATCCTTATTTGCTAGGAGGCTATCCTTCCTTCTTAGCAGCCTGAGTTCCAATAAGCTGAAGGACATACTGTAGCTCTGCTGCATTACATACAGGAGGCAGTATAACTTTTGAATCTGTGCTCCCTACTCTGTCCCTAGAAATATCATCTGGCAAAAATTCATGGGCGTTATTCTCACAGACATGATTTGAAGTTTTCCATGTTTGGTAAAAATAAGAATTCTGCGTTTGAGTTTCATGGCAGCAAATTTACCTGCATGCAGTGGAAAAACAAAAGAAATAATCAGATAACTACACAAATCACTAATATTTGTAAATGATTCTCAAGTCTGCATGAAAAGCATTTTTTATCATTACTCTATTATCTATACCCCTTCTTTAAGATTCTTCTAGTAAGATTCAATGCATGCAGTAATACTGACAGAAATAACATATATTTTTCTTAAAATACAGAAAAGCAATAAAAATATAAAGTACTGTACACAAGAGTTTCCCGTCAAATAATGCTGCCAAAACAAAGAGTGTGCATACAAAGTGTCCAATGCTACACAATTTGTACGATGCCAAGTTTCCTGTTATATCAGTGGTTCTCAACCTGTGGGTCGGGACCCCTTTGTGGGTCGAACGACCCTTTCACAGGGGTCGCCTAAGACCATCCGAAAACACATATTTTCAATGGTCTTAGGAATAATTTTATGGTTGGGGGTCACCACAACATGAGGAACTGTATTAAAGGGTCGCGGCATTAGGAAGGTTGAGACCCACTGTGTTATATGATAAGGAAACAACCCTCCAATATTTAAGAACGGAGTAATCTGCATATCTGAAAGATTCTAACAATGCATTTCTATTTGTAATACAAATGCCCTAAACATTATTCTCTGTCTGGGTAAGCAATGATAGACAAAGTATAAAAAAAAAAGGAAAGCAAGAAATACTAATCTGAAGAGGTTAAAATATGAGATAAGAAACAGAAGAAAATACAGATACATTTTGTTTGTATCAAATCATAGATTATACTTTTTGGAAACCTCTTATGGACTTTTTTGCTGAAATTGGAAAAAAATGAATTGATGATTTATGGATTTGCTGATTAAAAAGGATTGAATATGGGATAAAGAGGACCATGTTGTAACTTTAAAGAGGGAAGAGAAATAATGAAGTTGTTTGTAAAGAAAATTGGAAGCTGCTTCTTTATGCCCTATATATCTTTCCTGTTTCCTACCTGCAATGTCTTTTCTACTTCTTTTATTAATTTCATTCTATGTAATTTCCTATTTATCTTTTACTTATGTGAAAATATTTATTTATTTATTTTTAAAAACTTTCATTAACCTTATCCTTATCATTTTATCTCCAAGGCCATTCTTCCTTAACCATGCTCATATACTGATTCGTACATTGCCTCTTCTTTAAATTTGGGCTTCTTTTTTTCTTTCTTCTTCACCCTTTCATTCTATATTTGTTTTGAAATTTGATCCTTGTTCATTCTCATTATAGGCACAAACAACTCACTTTTCTATTCATCACCCATTCATTCTTGACACTGTCCCTTCTTGTTTTATCACATACACATAACCCATTACTACTGCATTCAATTAACTTAAATATTTCTCGTGATATATCCAATTTTTGCTTCCACATAACAATGAACAGTTTGGACAGTTTCAAAAGCATTTTCATACACAACCCTTTTCACTTGTTTTGACAAACATGTATTCTTTACAACAGCAGATCACATTTAAGAAGAGAGAGGGGGGGGGGGGGGAGGGAGAGAGAGAGATACTCCCATCTTTAGTAAATATTTTACCAAGGCATACAAATTCATTTATTTGCTCCAGTTTTCCCCCAATTATATATAATATATCATTTAATATTTCTGGGTGATGGTCATCATCCCTCTCCAGCAACTTTAAGATGAAACACAGTATAAACATTAGAACTTTATGAAAAGATGTAATCCATCATGTTGAGCAACTCCAGGCATGATGCAACTGAGCCAGGAGAGCTGTTGCAAAGGAAAATTATGACACTTTCATAATCACGGGAAAAATGATGTCAAATATTGTATTCCACTGCATTCTGTCTTAATCATTTGCCCCTTGTGCATCTCTTTGAGACAGGGACACAGTGTAGAAATTCTCTCCCATCTCATACTTTATTTTTTTCACTCTGCAACACAGGGTGAACAGAATCACCCACTCCAGTCATTGTTAGCCAGAAACAATACTTCAGAGCAGTGTTGCTGTTTGCTTGGGCAATGTAGAAAGGCCCTTTGAGGGATCAACATGCTGTAATCTTCCTTTTAAATCTGTAAACTTTTTCCTGGGCAGCAGTTCCAACCAGAGTCATGGTACTGCCTAATAAATGACTTTTTCTGCATTGTCTTTTTTTTTTAATTCTGTGCTTCAATTATGCCCCAATTTGGAGAGGTTTCTCTATAGTGTTACCTCTTTTATTACTCTTTATTACAGAATTATTCTTAAATTCTTTCCTTGTCTGCAGATAAACGCTCTGGCACTTTTCATGTTTGTCTGCCTTTCTCTCTGTGAAATTCTGAACACTGTTTTTGGTCTCTGAAATAGCCTAAAAACACCATGGGCTGGTGCATGGCTAATTGGTTTGCAATTACTTTAAAATACTGTTTATGTGCTTTTATCATGAGATTTTTATTTTTATTTTTTGGAAAGTACTTTATAATTTAAGGAGATATAGAGCTAGTTTTTCTCTCCTCCCCTTTTCTTTTTCCCCTCATTTTGTTCAGAAGTTTGCTGATTTATTCTGACTAGAACTCTTTCCTGATCACTTGCAGATGACTTTTGGAAATAAGTTGGGACCTTATGCAGTTAGACTAGGATTATGGCTGCCCACGCTGGATATAAGATTTCTACAATGCATGGTATATCAGGAAGAATTTAGTTTGACTTAGCCCAAAGTTTGCATTGACCATTATTTGAGATAGTGTACTTGAAGATATATTTATGTATGATGGACTCTGTTTGTTTCATTCTTGAGTTCACCATGGATTTTTTGGAATGGTGGTAGTCTTTCTATGGGGTCTATCTTCTGGTTTAATTCTTGCCATGTTGCTGTCTGTTTCTAGCAGGCCCTGTGATGACAGTGACCTACACATACCGTGTAGCTGAGGCCCGCCTGGGCACTTTCTCACAGCTTCTGCTACAATGGAAAGGCAGCATTTATAAGCTTCTCTATTGTGAGTTATTAATCTTCGTATCACTTTACTTTGGGATCAGCCTCATCTACAGGTGAGCATTTCCAGTTCTCTAAACCTGAACAGTGTTGTTGTTGGGGGGGTTGTGTTTTTTTGGGGGGGTTGTGAAAAAGAGATCAGTAGGGTAGCTTTGTTCCTCTTGGTCTGGTTGTTACTTCTGTATCTTCTGACGATAGTGAGCCAACACCTCTCAAAAATTGTTTTCCATTCTCCTTTCTGCTCTCCATGCACTTCTTACCAGATAAACTATGTGGTCTAATCTTAAACAACAGTACTTGCTTCTAGGAGCACATTTCATTAAAAAAAATCTTTGGAGGCCAATATATACGATGTAATCTCCCATTCCTTATTTCTGCTTTCTCACTGCTTCTTTAGTCTTTTTTCCCCATACAAATGTTTAAAACATGCTGTAATAGAGTTGAAGGACTTGAAACAATACAATTGCAAAATAATGTAGCCTATTGTGGCAGTTGCAATTCATTGTTACTATTCAGGCATACATTCTCATATATGACCACTTTTTTTTAACAGAATCAAAATAGCTAGTTGATGATTGATAAAACAGGGTATCTGATCTGATATAAAAGAACTAATGTGGACCATAATTGCTAACATTCCTATAATAAACCACAAAGAATTTGCGATATACAGTAAAAATTACATATCCCCTGGTTTAAAGAATATTCTTTTGATTGGTTAAAAAAGTGGTTCTTTCCTATAGCAAAAGTGCTGCATTAGCACATGTAACTTGTATGGAACAAATAAAAAAGATTGCAATTTTGCAAAACCGCAATAATATTTAATCCCCAGTATGTACAGGAATGCACCTGAATCTGTATTCATAGAGCAATTAATATGTTGTTTGTTCTCACCAATAAGGAATGTTTTTGCTGTTTTGAGACATATCACAATGTGCTTGATTGCAGGTTAATTCTGAATGAGAGTCAAAAGCTGATGTTTGAAAAATTAGCCCTTTACTGCAATAGCTATGCTGAATTGATTCCTGTGTCTTTTGTCTTAGGTAAGATTGCAAAAATGTGAGACAAATGCTATGAATGTGAAGTCTCTCTCTATATGTTAGTTAATTGATTTATCTACAACAAGCAGTAGCTTTAACTTTAGTGTTTAGGGCAGAAAATTCAAATGGTGTTTCTGATTTTTCTATGTGACCTTTTAAAAAAGAAGTATTAATTAATTAGTGTTTAATGAAACCACTAAACCAAAGTCCAGTTGAACTGGCTGTCTCTAAGCTTATTTATAGTCCATTATCTCCAGTGGGTTCCACTCACTTCATTCTCAACAAGAGGCAAAATAGAGATTAAAAGATAAAGTCATTTGTGTTGAGATCACGTCCTGGTGACTTCAGGGACAGATCCTTCATTTTTATATTGATAACATTATGGAAGCAGGTTATTGTTTTCTTTTTTCTTTTTCCTTTTTTTTTTTTTTTGCTTTCCCCAAAATGTGTAATGTAGCCTTAGGGTTTTATTGCTCTTTTAAAAAAGATCACAAGAACTGTGGAAGATGGGAGAAAGATGAATTATACTATTATTATTTTTAATTTATAGCACGTGGGATGATTTACAAACCTTTCCCTGTTGCAGAATGTTACTGCAAGACAATTTTACAGTGCCTCTTTATTTATGACCAGTACTTTTATTTCCAGGTGATCAAAAAGTTGAAAAATGAATGATAGTTCTCAGCAAGAGTTTAATCGAAGCATAACTGATACCATTCTGCCATTCAGGCAGTTATTTCTCCCAACACAAATTCTTTAGGATAATAATTTTGATGATGATTATTATTATATATTCTGAAAACAAATGTAGGCCGTTCATCAAAGTCCGGGTTTTGTTACCATAGAAGAGCATGTATTTTCTGGACAATCAAATACAAAAAAATTGGATTCTATCCACAGAGAACTATCCACAGAGATTTTGAGCTGTGCCTTGCTGTCCTTGTTCCTTTCTAGGCTTTTATGTAACTTTAGTGGTATCTCGCTGGTGGGGACAGTACGAGAGTATCCCATGGCCTGATCGCATTATGAATCTGGTTTCAAGTGGCGTGGATGGGAAGGACGAGTATGGGCGTCTTCTGCGGCGCACACTCATGCGCTACATTAATCTACTGAGTGTGCTGATCTTGCGCTCAGTCAGCACTGCAGTCTTCAAGCGGTTTCCCAGCATGGAACATATAGTGACAGCAGGTAGGCATTGCCAAGACAACTCAGCAGAGGCTAACTAGCTAAGATAAAATGCTATGGAAGTTGGTGCACCTAATGATACTTCTGGGAGCTCTGAAGTTGATTGAATTATTTCCAACAGTAAGTCCTTCAAACTGTAACTCATGCCTGATCTTCTAGGAAGAGATGATGGAAATTATATTCCAATACATCTGGGGTTACACGATTAGGGAGAAATGGCTTACCAAGATGCAGACAGGAAGAATAAATAAATAATGTTTATTCATTACAGTTCCATCCTACTTGCCTTTTGTCCAAAGGATTCACAGCATCATATGTAGTTTTCTCTCTTTATTTTATTCTACAAAATAGTTTAGAAAGAAAGATAATGCTTGCCAAATAAAGCCATTCATTGAGTTGTAGGACTGACAATCTAAAATGATCTTTGCCTGATATCCCCTTCCTAACACTGCCTCTCGGTATCACATTCAATCTACGGAGGGTTTAGTCCCTTGGAACAGTTGCAACTGTTGTTTACAGCAAATCTCTTATCATAAGTAACTGGGTTTGATTTTCTTTGGGAGAATATTACTGAGTCCTTGTGAGGTTTATAACAGTCAGCCCTCCTTGAATACTATCATTTAAAAATCCAAGTGCTTAACATTCCTTTGTCAAGTCCAAAATTCTAGCCACATACCCACATAGATAATCCTATGGATACCCGTTCATCTTATTGCAGTACTGGGTGATATACTCAATCAAATGAGAATGGCTATGCAGACTTGAATGATCACCAATTGTGTAAAGGCATTCTTTTAAAAGGATTATTCCAAGTAGCTTCAGCAGATCATTAAGACTCCAGTCCTTTTGGCTTCCTTTAGGTTATTTTACCCTTTTTTCCCCCTCCATCCAATTGTGTCTGATTGTCAGAGACTGCCTGGACAAGTCCCTGCAATTTTTTTGGCAAGGTTTTTCATAAGTAGTTTGCCATTTCACCTTCCTAGAGCTGAAAGAAAGTGACTGATCCAAGGTCACCCATCAGCTGTGTGCCTAACGTGAAACTTGAAATCAGGGTCTCCCACTTTCTGGATTAATGCGTTAACCACTAAAATTAGCTCTGTATAGTTATTTGATAAACAGCCTTCTCTGTGGTAATCCCTTTACCGGCTTGACTGTTTCTATCCTACAGTACTATTTTTAAAAAACAATCAAAGTAATTAGAGTAAGATCCATTCAGTTCTGAAATCAGATCTTAGATTTAACAAGGAATCTTTCTCAATGAAGATTCTCAATCATCCAGGCAGACATGTCTAACAGTTGTCTGAAGTTGCCTGAAGGTTGAATCATTGCAACTGGACTAATGTTTAGTTTCAGAGATGTTTCACTGCCCATCCAGGCAGAGTCCTCAGTCAGCGCAAGGCAGTTAGGCAGAGAGTCGTTGGAATGTACCAATCCCTGCCACACCCACCTGAGGGGATTCCAACATCTCTGAAACTAGAAATTAGTTCAGCTGCAATGATTCAACTTTTAGATAATTTCAGACAATCTTCAGACATCTCTGTCTGGATGACTGAGAATCTTTATCAACATTTTGCAATGCATTTTGGGGAAGAATCCCCTGAGATTGGTGTGGCAGGAGTTGGTACATTTCAACGACTCTGCCTAACTCTCTGCCTTGCACAGATTGAGGAAGCTGCCTGGATGGGCAGTGAA
Source organism: Ptyas mucosa (assembly GCA_012654045.1). Classification (NCBI taxonomy): domain Eukaryota; kingdom Metazoa; phylum Chordata; class Lepidosauria; order Squamata; family Colubridae; genus Ptyas; species Ptyas mucosa. The sequence continues at coordinate 599,119 of WNWU01000386.1, read as the reverse complement.
ATGTCTTTAAAACTAAAAATTAGTCCAGCTGCAATTATTCAACCTTCAGACAACTTCAGACAACCTTCAAACAAGGAATCTTGTAATTCAGTAACATGTAACCAGGTGGATGTATTGCTTCATCCCTAGATCTACAGGCAAGCGTGAAAGTTTGAGGCTGTTTTGAGAGGTTGTTTAAGCAGCAAAGCCATGCATTAACCAAAGGATTAGTCGTATCAGCTCAAAGACTAATGGATGTCATGGAGGCCACTCTGGGGTATCTAAAGGCAGCTTTTTCCAACTGAGAGAACATTTTATGTCAGGAATTTCTGCAATCAATCAGTATGGGAAGGAAAACCAGCAGCAGTTTTCTATGATAACCAAACCACACCCTTACTGGCAGTCTCTACTTGGCTAATAGGGCCAAGTAGAAATAATACCAGCAAACTATCCTATGCCTTCCAACAATCAGCTTGGGTGGGTACAAAATGGGATTTTAAATTTCAGTTGCGATGTTTTATTTTATGTATTTATTTATTTTAAAATTTGATTTATATGCCGCCCTTCTCCGGAGACTCAGGGCGGCTTAGAGTGCGTTAAGCATTAGCCTTCATACTTTTGTATATTTATACAAAGTCAGCTTATTGCTCCTACAATCTGGGTCCTCATTTTACCTACCTTAGAAAGGATGGAAGGCTGAGTCAACCTTGAGCCTGGTGAGATTTGAACTTGCAGTAATTGCAGGCAGCTGAATGTTAATGAATGTTAATAACACTGCTTTAGTTTGCTGCGCCACCAGGCTCTGTTGGCTTTTGTCTGTTGTTCTAATGTTTACATTTTTCCTCATTCTGTTTGTTATACTCTGTATTTTTATTGTTCTGAGATTGACTGAAAAAGTTTACACTGATGAGCCTTATGAAAATGCTATTAATAAATCAATCCAAGATATGCTACAATTGCAGTCCAATATTTCTGTTCTGGAGAATAAATCAAATTACATTCTCTATAGCTAATTCTGAATAAGAACAGTTAGTTGGACCTGATGGCCTAAATGACCCCTTCCAACTATACAAAATGGGTGCTGAGGTGTAACCTAAAACTACTCAAATTCAGCTCTGCATTGCCCAGGGGGAAAAAAATCTCTTGGACTCATATTCAATTCATATATTGAAAAATGTTCTCCTCCCCCCTTCCCCGCACCATCAGAAGTGATTATTCATACAAGTGGAAAACCAAAAGCAACTAAAAGCCAACATGGGTTTGTCAAAAACAGATCATGCCAGACTAATCTTATTGCATTCTTTGACAAAGTGACAAAATTAGTGGACCAGAGGAATGCTGTCGATATAATTTACTTGGACTTCAGTAAAGCATTTGATAAAGTAGACCATAACCTACTACTAGATAAAGTAGAAAAATGTGGGTTACACAGCATCACCATCAGATGGATTTGTAACTGGCTGACCAACCGCACTCAACGTGTAGTCCTCAATGGAACTGCATCTACATGGAGGGTACCCCAGGGCTATGCAGTAGAGTACCCCAGGGCCCTGTTTTAGGCCCAGTGCTCTTCAACATCTTCATCAATGACTTGGACGAGGGGATAGATGGGGAACTCATCAAATTTGCAGATGACACCAAGCTGGCAGGAATAGCCAACACTCCAGAAGATAGGCTCAAGATACAGAAGGATCTTGACAGACTTGAACATTGGGCACTATCTAACAAAATGAAATTCAATAGTGAAAAAAGTAAGGTTCTACATTTAGAGAAGAAAAACAAAATGCACAGGTACCGTATATGTGGTACCTTGCTCAATAGTAGTAACTGTGAGAGGGATCTTGGAGTCCTAGTGGACAACCATTTAAATATGAACCAGCAGTGTGCAGCAGCTGCCAAAAAAGCCAACACAGTTCTGGGCTGCATAAACACAGGGACAGAATCAAGATCATGTGAAGTGTTAATACCACTTTATAATGCCTTGGTAAAGCCACTCTTGGAATATTGCATTCAGTTTTGGTCACCACGATGTAAAAAAGATATGGAGACTCTAGAAAGAGTGCAGAGAAGAGCAACAAAGATGATTAGGGGACTGGAGGCTAAAACATATGAAGAATGGTGGCAGGAACTGGGTATGTCTAATTTAATGAAAAGAAGGACTAGGGGAGACATGATAGCAGTGTTCCAATATCTCAGGGGTTGTCACAAAGAAGGAGTCAAACTATTCTCCAAAGCACCTGAGGGCAGAACAAGAAGCAATGGGTGGAAACTAATCAAGGAGAGAAGCAACTTAGAACTAAGGAGAAATTTCCTGACAGTTAGAACAATTAATAAGTGGAACAACTTGCCTGCAGAAGTTGTGAATGCTCCAACATTAAAAAAATTTAAGATGTTGGATAACCATTTGTCTGAAATGGTGTAGGGTTTCCTGCCTGGGCTGTGGGTTGGACTAGAAGACCTCCAAGGTCCCTTCCAACTCTGTTATTCTATTTCTATTTCTGTATGGAAATTAATTCCATATTCATTTCAGTTCAAGGGTTGTTCTTTGAACTATCCCTGATGTGTCCGAGAGGGGTTAGCTCTCCAATGCAACTTCCATTCCAATCAATACTGTAGATTGCTCCATTTTCAGCATTGTTCCATAAATCTGGTGCCTTTCCATGGCCCTCTTGCTTTCATTTCTCAGCTGAAAACTTATTGCCTACTTCCTTGGGAAAGTAGCAGGCTCTCAGAACTATCTAGAACTGACCTTAGTCTGAGTGGACTTAATGATTTCGTGAGGGGGCTTCTTCAGTTGACCTTTCAATTTCTGTTAGGCAGGCCCTGCTGGTTTGAGTCCCTCCTGCTTACTCTGCAGAAAGGTGCTTTGGCTCTCAGCCCCCAAATCTTTGCTTGATGGCACCACTATCTTTGTCTTTCTGTCTTCATTTTTGTCATTTTTTAATTCCTCCCTGCAGGCTAATAACTTTTCTTACTTCATAAATTCTAAGTTGTCTTTAAAATGTCGAATAACCGTAGTTGCTGGGTCCCCTGCAAACTTATACTTAATTATAGACTGACTTCCCAGCTAAACTTAAGCCAACACTCAGAAGTATTTCCTAATAAATAATGTTGCTATATAATTTTAATAATAAGCTGATTCACCACATGATGGTTTTGTAGCAGAGGTAGGTTTCAACAGGTTCTGACCAGTTCTGGAGAACCAGTAGTGGAAATTTTGAGTAGTTCGGAGAACCGGTAGTAAAAATTCTGACTGGCCCCACCCCCGTATATTCTCTGCCTCCCAGGTCCCAACTGATTGGGAGGAAATGGGGATTTTGCAGTAACCTTCCCCTGGATTGGGGATGGAATGGAGATTTTACAGTACCCTTCCCCTGGAGTGGGGTGGGAATGGAGATTTTACAATATCCTTCCCCTGCCATGCCCACCAAGCCATGCCATGTCATGCCCATCAAGCCACACCCACAGAACCAGTAGTAAAAAAATTTGAAACCCACCACTGTTTTGTTGTCCCCTTAGGCATGAAACCTATGTATGATAAGTCCTTCAGATGAGCTATAGCTCACAAAGTGAATTATTCTACCTCAGGAGGTATAACCTGTTTCAGTTGGCTGTTCAGCTTCATAAACACTTTAGAAGTGAGGAAACAAATCTACATCTCTGCTTCATTGTCAGAATGTCTCATAAATTCCAATGAAGTGAAACATCTTTTGAAAGATCAGCACAGACCCAATAAAGATGGATAAATGAGCATCAGAGTAACAAGCGAAAGGGAAATTTTCTCTATATGTGTGTCTTTCTCCAATACCATTTGTAGTAATGAGGCACTATCTAGTGGCCATTTTTCACTCTACTTCTGCCTTTTATTTTCCATTGCTGTGATCGCCCCCTCTTTGGCTTAGAAACATTTATTTTTTTTAAAAAAATAATTTTTCAACAGTGCACAAGAGTGTGACATATGAAAGAGCAATTGACTCTTTTTTAGAGTTGAAATCTGAAAATATCATTTGTTACTAAGGAAACAGAAACTTCATAATAAAATTCAATTTTAGCATAAAAATAAATATATAACTTTAAAAAATGGTAAGACTGTTCAAGTTTTTTTCCTTTGAGATTCAGTCAATGGAGTCCAGTTTCATAGGGGTAAATGAGGCAATTGAGAGTACTGTAACTGGCTTTTTTCCCCCACTCAGTGGGAGTATAAAGGTAGAGATAAAGCAGGAGTAAGAGTCCCATTTACCTCCAAGTACTATGGTTATAGATCCTAATTCTCTGTGTGTAGAGCCATAGTTTGTGCTAAGCCACAATGTGGATTTGGTTGTGAATCCTTGTTGAAAAATGTGTAAATACAACCATTTATTAGTTTATTCAGTTTATTCAGCAAATCACAAAACTTAGAACAATGTCTGAACTTGTGGGAATGTCTGAACTTGAATATGTGGGAATGAAGGCTTAAGAGACCAGGAAGAGCCACAGCCACAGGAATGGTAGAATAAGAGGTAGCTTAGCCTATGAGACAGGAAAATGGGCATGGCAAACATTTTGGAAAGGACCATTCCTAGTTTCTTGAGCTGTAAAGGTTAGAAGAGAGAGATGTACATATTTACAAACTTACAAGACTTGTGGTGTAATAGAATGAATCAAACTAATAGTGCAATCTGTGCAATTAGACTACAAAGCTAATCTGATCAACATTTATTTTCATTTTAGATTGAGAAAAAACATTTAAATTTTTTGATGAAGGAAAGGAAAAATTCAATGAAATTATCATACAGTAGGGATTTTGTGCCTAAAAGATAAACAAGGGACGCGTACGAATGTTTTGTTTTTCACTGATTATCATCTATCTAGTAGATGGATGGCTTCAGTTGTATCCCAAAGGAAGTTATCATCAGAAAACTCCTCTCTTGAGATTTTCTACGATCAAGAAATATGATTAACTATAGCTGATGGAGAGATGAGTGAAGAGAAAAACAAATTGCCCGGTCTCATTACCCTACAACAATAAAATCAGCATATAAATATACTATTAGAAGTTTGAAAGATATCTAAAACACCTTGAGAATAATGTAGAAAGAAGTCAAAATCATTTTTTAAAACAGATCAGAGTTTGGCTAAGCATTGAATTGCTGGTGTTCTATGTTTTATACACATTTATTTATTCAATTTCTATAGCTTCCCATCTCAAACAAATTACTCTGGGCAGTGAACAATTATAAACTCAATTAATACAAAAAAAAATCAAGGCTCAAATTGTGAATAAAGAGCAGAATTAGCAGAAGGCTGAGAATTCTGTACCCTGCATTCATTGTCAAAAATAAAGTTCTGCATCTGTCTAGATTGTAGTATTAATTTTTACTATATCTTTCTGGTGAATTTGAACTTGATCTGAGCAAGGTTCTAGTGAAGAAGCTCTTTTTAACTTTAATAGCAAGTACCCAAGGACACAGCATATCCAGCTTACCGGTTGAGCCAAGTAATAGACTACACAGATGCAAATAGTACAAGAGCACAACAGACTGTGAGTTTACAGCTGGACAACTACTCCTCAATGAAAATGGGCCAATCAGTTAGCGAACCTGAAAGCGGTCAGTTGATGCTCTGTCATCCACAAAAGTGGAATACACATCAGCAACACAAGTATGATAAGAAACTGTGTGGCTACATAAATTGTTAATGGGCTATGGAGTAGATATACCAAAGCCAAAAGTATTGACTGAACACAATAAGGAATGTATTAACGACGAACACAAATAAATCCAGGACAAAGCACAAAGGCACACATGTGCAACACACAAGAAAGGGGACATGGACCTGAAATACTGCCCATTGGCAGAGATGATGGCAGATGAATTCACTAAGCTTTTGTTCAGAGATTGACTCAGACCACTTTGAGAGATGATGGGAATGGTAGATTATTGCATGAGTGGAGAAGGAACATTGCAAGTGTGACTTTAGTTGTACTAACTCTTAGCACCTCACAATCTATCGCCCACTTAGATGCTTTGGGGTATAAATAGATAGTTTAGCATTTCCTCTGTGTTCTTTCTTTAGCTCTTACTGCACTTTTCTCATCAGTTTTCAAACTTCTTCCTGCCTATTTCTCAAGCATAGTTGCTCACTTGATTCTCACTTGAAAGAATATAGTTAATTGGAGTTAGCCTGTCCTCTATGTATTTCCTATAGTAAATTTCTACCATCTCTTTCTATCTATGTAGGCCTGATGACACCAGACGAGCACAAGAAGTTTGACAGTTTAAATTCAGCCCATAACAAGTTTTGGATCCCATGTGTCTGGTTCTCAAACTTGGCAGTGAAGGCACGTAATGAGGGGCGAATCCGTGACAGTGTACTCCTTCAAGGCATCTTGAATGTGAGTCAGATATACATACATTGCATGTGTCAAGCTTTGAATTCATTACCTGACATTTTTAGTCTCTTAGCAGAGGAGATGCTCCAGCAAAACAGCTGTTATAATTCAGCTTTCTCCATGCTAGAGGCCTACTATTATCAGATAGGGCTGTACAGCAATTTAGATTTTGAAGGGAAAAGGTAATTTGGTTTATTTGTGGGCACTGACAGAGTAATTGCCAGTGGTTCCTTAAAGAAGCTGCATCTTTTTGTGGGTTTGCATTGCTGCCCTCCAGAACAGCAATTCACTCCTGGGAAAAGACAAATTGGGTTTAAGGAAAAGTTCTGAATCTCCATTAAATCTAGATCTCTAGACCTCTAGATCTCTCTCATATTGCAACATTCATCATTTCAACTATTGGACCTGCTAACTATAGGTTGTGGAGGAGCTAATAGCTCGATAGCACCATGGTGGGAAAGGTTGCCATAAATCAGTGTTTCTCATCTTCAGACAAGACCTCAATAACTTTTAGATGTGTGAACTTCAACTCCCAGAATTCCTCAGGCAGTATAACTGATGCTGGCTACGAAATTCTGGGAGTTAAGACCACACACCTTAAAGCTCCTGAGGTTGAGAAACTCCTTTGTACACAATCCAGAATGGGTAGCATGACAGGAAACCTAGAATCAAAGAGGCCTTTGGTAGAAAGGAAAGTGGAGGATTAATGTAGAGAAATTATCAAGTTCTTACAATTCTATTACTTGTATAACAAGACCTTTTGACTGTGCTCACTCTTATACTTTCCTAGCGGCAAAACACCCTGGTCTAAATAAAAACACTTTAGTAACATACTTTTCAGAGATTGCTGACAGAGACATGGATAACAAAATACACATTGAAATCCTGAACTGAAAGTCCTACGGTGAAACTTTATTTCCTCTAATGGTACTTTTCCTTCCTTCCAACAGGAAATGAACACATTGCGCAGCCAGTGTGGGCGTCTCTATGGATATGATTGGATTAGTATTCCCTTGGTCTACACACAGGTGAGAATTGTATTTCCACTGTATTTTTGTCTGACTGCAGCCAAAATTACAGTACATCCCATTTATTAAAAAATAGATCTCATATGTGCTTCATCTTAAGCCTTTCTTATAACTTAGTTAGTTAAACTCTTATCTAACTTTCCTATAGGGTTGGTATGCTCCAGATATTTTTAATTAAACAATGTCATCTATTCAGACCTTAGACATGTCCCTTCTCTGTAGTAGCACAGTCTTCTGGGAAAAGATTCCCTCCCAAGATCCAGATGGTCTCCATTCTGCTGTTGTTTAGAAAGGCCTTTAAGATTTATCTCTTAATCCAAGCATTTGATAAGGGAGAATGAGGCCCCTTCCTTCATTGTGTTTGCCAATTTTTAATTGATTTTGTTATAATTACTTTCGTTGTGAGCCACTCAGAATTATTGAGAGTTGGGCAGCATACAAGTTTCATATGAAATGTTCTGTTCCCATTACAGATCCCATGGCTTGTTCCCAATGATCTTATTTGCCTCTGTTTCTGATCACTGCCACTCAGCTGATTATCTTGCAAGGGAAAGAATATAAAGCCTCACATTTTGAAATGTGCTTGGATGGTGGTGGAATAAGGAGAACTACTTTTAACACTAACAATATCCCTAAGCCAGCTTCAGTTATGGGCTAGGGATGAGATAAAGCCAATATCAGAAAGTTTGAGCAGAAAAATAAACAAAATAAACATGTATTGCTAAAACATGTTTGTGCCACAGTTAAGAATAAATGGGGAATGACCACTATGTATTTAAGTCAACATGGTTACATGTGTGCTATGTACCAACTGTCACAAAGCAAGCACACTTTTTTCTGTATCTATGCTTTCCTTAGGACAAACAGGAAGCTTTGCATGACTTTCCAAGAGGTCATGTTTTTTCTGGAGTCTTAAGAGCAGTTTCTCAGCTATTGGCAAACATTCTATGGCCTTTAATGATAGCAGCCTGCATGCAGAACACACTTTTATCTTCTTCAAGCACCAAGCAGATTAGTTGTTCAGCTCCACCCAAACCCCAGCCTACTGTTCAGATAATGAACTTAGACTCTATGGGGTGGGAGCAGAATCCATTCCTTGTGGACCAATAAGTATAATGGGAAATTCATACTCAGCACAGCTAGGTGTCCTACAAATCAAATTCAAAGTAGATGAAACCAAGATCTAATTCCCAATTTGCTTGGTCACAGCAAGTCAAAGCTGGAAGCCTTTATGGAAGCCAGCCACAGTGGCTTTGTTGCTAGAAACAGAATTGAGTAGAGTGGATGAAAGGCAGCTTGTGTTTTGCATGATGCCTTTACATTCATGTTCTTTTGAATATAAGGCAGCACTTGCTTCTTCTACCCATTTCACCTCTATCCCTTTGTTTATGCCCTTTTCTCACTGGCTGGGTTGTGCCCCTGGAATCCTGTTTGCTTTTTCAGGTGGGGTAAAAAGTAAAACAGCAGAAGCTGCTGCTTTAAGATATCTGCTTAAAGAAATATGTAATTAGGCAACAAGGCAGCCTTATTTAACAAGTCTATTAGTGCAATATAGAACAATAATAAGTTTTGCCACAATTTACTAGCACACACTCCAAATAATGGTTTTGTTTCTAGTGGTCTACAAATCTTTTATTGCAGGATGGCATTTGAGTTTAAATTGCTAACAAAAAAAATTATTAAAAGAGATTAGCACATAGTCATGCACATGTAGCTTCTAGCCAAGGTTCAAATTGTGGAGTTCTTCTGGACTGCGACAGAATGAGTAATAAAATGTCTGCAAGCAAACAACCAAGTTCAGAGAGCACCAAAGACTCCACAGTTCAACCAAATATATTTTATTTTATTTATTTATATCCTGCCCTATATTATTTTTACAAATAACTCAAGGCACCAAACATATACAATGTACCTTCCTCCTCCTATTTTCTCCACAAAAACAATCCTGTGAGGTGGGTTCGTCTGAGAGAGAGACTGACTGGACCAAAGTCACCAGCTGGCTTTGATGGCTAAGGTGGACTCTTGGCTAAGGTGGGATTTGAACTCATGGTCTCTAGCCAAGTGTTTTCATCACTAGACCAAACTGGCTTTGAAAACCAAAACAGGTTGTTGATGTAGAATTTATATGGAATATTAGAACTGGTAGCCCTAGGAATGTGTCATCTGGGATGTGAAACTACAGAACAGCGTACAAACTGTAGTGTATTTTAAAATCTGGATTAAGCAGAAAACCTCCTCACAAAAATGGGATGTAGCTCTTCAAAATCTTTATAGTTTTCCAAGGAATTTTTCCCCCTCCAGACAGCAATTCTATTTTATATACCTTAGTAGTCCTAGCGGTACCATGAGTAGCTGTACTTATTTTCCCATCAAGAAAGGGAGCGAACTAGGTAAATACAGAAAGATATAAATTTAAGGTTGTAAATGGAATGAAATATGCACCAAGATACTGCAGAAAGTAGGCAATATTGGGAAAAGATTTCATGAAATGAATTTAAATGAACATGGTTTAAATAAGCAAAAGTGAGGCCTATGTCATGTGGCTGCAGCAGACATTTAGACATCTGTGGCTCAGAGGTGACAGGACTTTTGCAAAGCACACATAAGAAAAGAGATATGAGAAGCTGTGCTTGTCAAGGATATTGAATTGTTGAACTAGTGATTGGAATGTAAATCAGGAGTGGGAAACTATGGCCTCTTTACAACCTGTGGACTTCACTTCAACTCCCAGAATTCCTGAGCCACACAGGGACTTTAATTGCCCACTCCTGATGTAGATAATATTATTTCTGCTCCTATAGAAGCATGTTTTGGAATGATTTCTAGTTCAATACTGCTCCTCAATAGAAACCTATTCTAGTAAATTAGGGTTTTTAAAGAGTTCCTAACAATGTTTCTTTCTCCAAGGTTGTGACTGTAGCTGTTTACAGCTTCTTCCTTGCATGTTTAATTGGTCGGCAGTTCCTGGATCCAGCCAAGGGATATCCTGGCCATGAAATGGACCTCTATGTGCCCATTTTCACATTCTTGCAGTTTTTCTTCTATGCTGGCTGGCTAAAGGTCAGTTTAACATGGAATTGTCCTATGGAGAATTTCTGTTCGTTGGGATAATATTCTGGAGTTTGTTCTTGAATTTCAAGTGCCAAAACTATGTTCTGCATTAGGTAGGATCAGCTCAAAATTCTAATGAGAATCAAATAACATGTAATAGTGGTACGGGTATGGGTTTTTTAACATATATTATGAAGTAAATGGTGAAAGGAAAGTGATATAGCCACCTCATCTACTCCTCTTTTACCTCAGCAATCTTTAACTCCAGCAGTGTTTTTTCCAAGCAGTTTCTAAACTCAGAAGTGAGACTGATAAAAAATTGACGAAGATAGGAAATCTGCAAGGTGTTTTATAAATACAAATATATTGTTGCTTCCTTTTCTAAGAGTCTTAGATTACCCTACCCTACTCTACTAATCTTACTCCTTTTTCCACTAACAGGTAATGTCACTTTAAATATAAGAGTGCAATATATTTTCCTGGACCACCACTGATGTTTTTTTCTGATCTTGTCCTTATTCCCATTTCACAGGTAGCAGAACAGCTTATCAATCCATTTGGGGAGGATGATGATGACTTTGAAACTAATTGGCTTATTGATAGGAATCTGCAGGTGAATTGAAGAGCTTAGGATATATCCTGAGATGTCTCAAAAAATTCTGTCATGTAACTTTAAAATGAAGAAATGATAGCACAAATTAGAACTTAATTTATCTTCTTTCTCAGCAATGCAATAGATGCCTAATATTCAAAAGAAATATGGCTGTGAAAAGTTTTAAGTTCCTCTTCTTTGAGTATATTATTTGTCAGATATGGTGTTACTCTGTCATAAAAACCTAAGTAACTGGCCTAAAATCAGCTACTAAAAACCTGGATTTTCATCTTTTACATATAGTAATTTTCAACATATATTCTTTTACTTGCTTTCTGTGGGTGGATGATTTCTGAAAACTTGAAATTTAAACTCTCCCATACTCTGTTAAACTCTGACCAAGCATTAACAGAATAATAGAATGGCAAAGATAGAAGGAACCTTGGAGGTTTTCTGGTCCAACTCCCTGCTCAAGCAGGAATCTCTATACTGTTTCATACCATTTTAGACAAATGGTTGTCCGATCTTCATTCATGGTTTCTTGCCTGTTACTCATTTTTATCAATCATGAAGTCATATTTTTTTTCTAAATGCAAAAGGACCAACAGCCTAAGTGCTTAGAAAGAGCTGCACAGTCTATGGAACATCTAGCTATGAAGTGAACCTTTTGGGTTTAACAGGCCTCCTTGTTTTGCTGCCAACTTGGGGCTTGGGGCCTTATCAAGCCATAATTCATTCTTATCTTCATGCAGAACCCATTATCATAAGCTATCCAGTTACTAAATGGCAGCAAGTCCATAATTGTTTCTTAGATTGCAACTGTCCCTAAATTATTAGAAATGGGTGCCTTCTCAGAAATGGAGAAATAAACAACAAACACCTTCAACTACTGTGGCTGAGATAGTGTGCCATATCTTGGCAGGTCTCCCTTATGGCTGTGGATGAAATGCACCAGGACTTACCAGCATTGCAGAAGGATCCATATTGGAATGAATCAGATCCTCAGCCACCTTATACTGCAGCAACAGCAGAATATAAGAGGACATCGTTCCTTGGATCAACTTTTGACATCAGGCAAGTGAAGTTACAGAAAATAGCTTCTATGACAAGAAAGGGATCCCTTTCTTGTCATAGAATATACATCTGCAGTAGACTCTCCCCTGTGGAATCTCATGACTCTCTAGTGTTGTAGGAGGACTTATACACAGCTCTGCAGTATGGATTGCACCTGTTCAGGGTTTCAGCCAGCCATGCCAAGCTTGGATATAACTGCTTCTTCTCCCTCCCTAACTTCAATAGTCAGAAATAATTCCATGCACATTAAACATGCTCATTTGTCATTTGACTATCCCAAAGGTGCTTTTTTCCCCCCCCCTCAAAAGGCAACTGGACTTCCTTAGTTTTTTTATTTGAAAATGTTTTGCTTCTCATCCAAGGAGCTTCAGAACATCGTTCTTTGTCACTAATTTCTTGTTTCTCTTTTGTTGGTGGGTGCCACCACTTTATTTACAGTAGGATTCACTCTCAGTAAATATATATCAGATTGACCCACACCTCTATTTTACACCAGATTAGCAACCCAAATTGTTTCAGTTGGCTAGTTTAAGACTTGAAGCTTTTTGATACGATACCAATTACAACAACTTCATTCATCCCAACACAATTTTGTGAAGCTGATTTTGTCAAATTACCAGAGCAAATTGTTTCTTTTAGCCCTGTGCAGTTTTCTCCCTGAACACTTCATAAAACAAATATTGTTAACCAAAGATATCAGGTTATTGATATGAGGGGAATGGGTGGTTAAGAAATAAGAAATCTAAAGAAACAAACAAATAAAATATCACAACATTATATCTAAAAGGATTACATTACTATGCTCTGAGGGATGAGATTATCAGAACATATCACCACATTCAGCTTTTCTTGGTGTGATATTTAATTGTTCATGGGGTTATTTTTTAAGCATCTACAATATTGCTCATAGTTAAACTATTCAAACCAGAATTACCCCTATATAAGTAGGCAGAATCAGGCAGTCACCTCACATAAGTAATTTGGTATAACATGAAAGGGAAGCAAATTCTTACACTCTTCCATTATAGCAATAGCAGAAATAATGTTCCTGCTTGGAGTTGGGGGAGGGGGCAGTTGGGAAGTTGTGAGTTTGTCTACCCAAGTGCTATAATAACTTGGCCAACCATAGATGTGATGCATTTTGAATGGATTTTATAAAATGCACAGTATTGTGATATGCATTTGATGGAGTTAGTTTATATACATTGCATGGATTTTACAACTGGAAAGCCCTTCACTTAGTTAAAAAAGTAGGGGGATACATAAATACACATTGATATATATATACACACTCATTAGATTGGGAGTACTTTGTTGTTCTGCCAAAATGTCTTAGGCAATCAAGAATGATGAATGTTGGCATATTAATATTAACAAGCACAGACAGCATTGGCCTTAGGAGTTGGCATGGACAGGCACACTTGTGAGCTTCTTGGGCCTGCTTCATCTCCTTCCTCCCCACTTTTTCCCCTATCTTCTCCTCTATCATTCTCCTCTCTAAGAGGAAAATGTAAAGGGAGCATCAATGACAGAGAGGAGGAGCAGGAGGAGGAAGAAGAGGAGGAGAAAGAGGAGTTGCATTCAGTTAGTTTTCTTCATTGGGTCTCAGTGTGATAAGCAACAATGAGCAATAATAGGGAGGGATAAGTAAAAGTAACTGCCTTGAGAAAGAGCTACATAGCCAATGCTGTTTGAGCTACATGGGCAATGCTGAAGGACAGAGGGACCACTGAACCCGGAGATGGTGCTGCTGAGAGTCATCATGGCCTTTGAAGGATTTTAAGAAAGTTGGGAACAGAATGTTCATATAACATTCCCTTCCCTTCCCTGTATATCTTTTGTTGATACAATTTTCATTCCTTCATTGTAGTTTGATCATTGGGAGTCAATGATTCAGTAAACAAAAGTATATGGAGAAATCTGAAGCATTGGAATGATTCTTGGGGTTTATATTTGCACTTGTCACTTCCCCTACCTTGAAAGAAAAGTGTTGATATGTCTGTCATATCAAGTGCAGAGTCCCAGGTGCATCCTCCTCAACCCCCAAAGTTTCCCCTGCAGACTTTTGATTTCAATTCTCTTTTTCAATACATCATTGTATTCTACTATCTGTTTCCTTTCTACAGCATGCAGAAAGAAGAGATGGAATTCCAACCCCTGGAAAAGATCAAAGAGAATGAGGAAGCAAATCACTCAACACCATTGCTGGGGCACATAAGCCGCTTTCTGAATGTACAATCCCCCAGTTTTACCAGGTCACCAAGAATGAACCTGATACGTCGGAGGAATGAAAATGTCTCTCCTTCTTGTTATGCTTATATGGATGGGGTTAAGCCTGGGAACCTCCAAAGTATTAACCAGCTAAGGGGAGACAGCTCCCCAGTAGGCATTGGTTCTCAAGATCAATGGGACACTGCTGCCAGTAAACTAAGAGAATTTGATGCCTTTACATCAAGCCCTTTCTATGAAAGACCTGGATTCTACAGTGCTCCTCAGACACCCATCAGCTCAGTCCCAATGATTTTACCATCCCAGCGTCAAAACCGGAAAAAACCTCCTGCTCTCTCCAATATTGCTGCCTGTCCCACTTTTCCGAAGGACAATATTACCAGCCAATCTCCTTGCAAAGCCAGTGATTTGGATAGGAGTGAGAACTTAGTTGGCTCAAAATCAAAGGAGTCTTTTCCATGGCCAGCTGAAAAAAGCCATGTTACAGATTCATTAATCATGCCAGTTAAAGAAGATACAAAAAACATAAGTTGGTCAAAAGAAACATCTCCTCTCGGAAGCCCAGAAGGACCTCTGTCCTCAGGGGACTCTGTAAATACCAAGTTCCCCTTTGTGGAGTGCACGGGCCCTGAGATACAAACCAGTTTCAAAAGCTTGAATAACCTGAAAAGCCACCAGCAACTTCCAGATAACGTATCTCCAGACCATTCCAGCTTCCTTTATACTCAAAACATCAAGACTCCTAATAGCAATGGCCCTGCTACTTTCTTTCCCTTCACCTCTTTGACTCCCCCGGGGCTTGAGCCATCTCATCGGAGCAAAGGAAATGCTGTTGTTGTCCCTAGTTCAGAAGCTTCTCCTGGAGTTACAAAGCAAGATAGTTCAGCTGCTTCTGAAGCTGCAAACGATCCAGGAAGTATTTATTACACTGAGGAGCAGAGAAAGACCACCAGCTCTTCACCTAATGACTCTGGCATCTCCCTAGCAGAAAGAGACTTTGTGGGATTAATGGAAGTGATCATGGAAATAAGTGAGAACACAAGTGATGAAGGGAAGGGAGAGAAGGGACAGTTCAGTTAAGTGGGCTCAGAGTCTTTTCATGTAGATGTGATGGGAGGGATTGCTTTATTATATTTAACATTATTCAACTTTTTAAGAGTAGCAAAAGCCCACACTACAGACTACAAAACAAGTGGAAATCAGCATTTAGGCTGGGTAGCTCATTCCATAAATGTGTATGTGCTGTCACTAACAAGCAAGTTAAGGACCATTCATGGAATTTCGGCACCACACAACTAAGGAAATAACTCTAATTTTAGCAGTTACTTTGGTTCCATGTTTAATCTTTTGTTTGCTATTTTATCTGAAAGTACCAAAGAATGGGACCTTGCTGCCAGTGTTGCGAATGCACATCCCACTTCAGGGAGAGACAATTTAATTGGGATAAATCATATACCCAGTTGTATGGTCATTGCCCAAGGACACAATGACTTCTTTTCCCCATCCTCCAATTACTTACAAAGGGGATTTTTTTTCTTTTGTGAATATTACCAGTTCACTTAGCCAAACTATATTTATTAGATCCTAGAGGGATTCTGTTACACAAGATCATACTTCATGTGGATATTATCAGACAATAATTACAGATGAAGATTTGATAGCGGCATAGTACACTCCATTTGAATTGGGCAACAGCAATATGACTCAACTCAGCCAGTCAGTTTATAGCACCAAACTTTCCAACCAAACCCTAACATTTTTTTAAATAGAAGTTAATACAGCTTTGGTATTAAGGACTTGATGGCATGGCCTGTACTCCAGATGGCAGGAGGGGATGGAAATATTGGGGGCCTTTCTGTTGCCTTACAGTAAAATTCTACCATGACTGACTGAGTAAAAAAGAAGTTGAGATGTCAGAGGACAATATTATTTGGTCACTTTAGCAAACAAGATGCCTACTGAAGGTCAATTAGAAAATATGTAGGAGATGTATTGCTAGTTTCAATACATTAAAACTGGGCCAGTGTTTCAACAGTTTGAGAAATGTTGTTTTACTTGTATAAGACAACTTGAAAATAAATGGAGGAGAAAATTGGAAGCTTCTTCTCTGGTAAAGTTTGAAGGGTTTACATTGGGCTAAATCAGTAGTAGAATGCAAAACAGTGTGGTTGTCTGGCAGCTTGTTCCTTTTAAATACTAACTAGATATTACATTGTATTCTTTTTCTGGGCAAAGGATTAGCAAGAAAAAGTCATTTTTTCATGCATGTTATAATCTATTGGTAAAAAGCAGGTGACAGTAACACCTGAAACCAACTGAAGGGTTTCAGTTCCTCCTAACGTAAACTGCAGATAGAAAGGAGACAGCAGTATTAAACCGATTGTGCCATTAATAGATATAATCAAACTTCTGCTAGGTGAGTGGGATAGGTGCCAGAATAACTGCAGTCAAGAAAATATGAAAAATCACTATCTGGGATTGGCAGACTGAAGAGAGTTCTCATTCTCTCTCTCTCTCGTTCTCTTTCCCTCTCCCTCCCTTTCTCACTCCATCTCACCTTCAAGTCAGTCTGGATTCCTAGCAATGCCTAGGCAGGACCCTATAGTATTCCTGGCAACATTTTCCTCTTTTTCTTGCCTGTTTTGTGCCCAAGGACTAGAACTCGTGTCTCCTGGTTTCTAGTGGGCTGTCTTAACCATTACACTAGTGGCTATGTTTGTCATGTTAGAAACCTTGAAAGACGCTTCATAGTTCTCTACAGACTCAGTGGAAATGTCCCCAACATTCAAATCTTTGCTTATTCTTCCTTTGGTCTCTCCTTTAACCTTGTGCTCTTCAGATGTAATATACTTCATTTCCTCTGCCTATGATGGCTAGGGACACTAAGAACTATGGTAGAACATTCCAGAGATCATAGTGGAAAGCTGGCCTAGCAGGTTATGAAATAAAAACAATGCATTTCAGACTTGAGGACTTTCATTGTCCTTGTTTAATGAAGTGCAAAGGAGAATATCTTTTCTATAGAGCAAGTCTTTTTGTTCTGTAAACAATTTCTTTGCTCTTTAGATTTCTATTTCACCATTCTCCAAGGTCTCAAGGGAAGCTTACAGAATGGGACAGTCCCTTTATTTCATTTTCATAGTACAATCCTGCAGGATAGATAAGTTACTGGCCAAAAATTAGCTATTAAAATATGGTGAAGGCTGAGCCTGAATCTTGGCCTTCAGTTTTTTAATCCAATATTTTAACATTGTTTCTCCTTTAAGCAAGATACCAAGATAAATAGCACAATCAAAAACATGCCAATTGCATGGTATTTCATCATACGATAGACCAGATTTCAAAGAATGCATTCACTGAGAATAAAAAGGCTTTAGATGGTCTTGAGGTAGAGACATCACTGATTATATCACAAAAGCAATGCTATCAATAGAATTTGAAGAACATTGAATTTCTTTTCTGGGGAAAGGAGAAACCTCAAACGGGGGCTATGAATAGGTAGAGTTGCATCAGTTAGCGATTCCAATTCGATATTCAGACTATTGTGGTAACAGAACAGTCTATAGTGAAGAGATCTTATCCCGTCTTGCAATGTCTTAAATGTCTATCTCCGAAAATATTCTGTAAACATATTTGGCATATGAGAGTAAAACAGGACAATCTCAAGTGAATTATTGATTTAAAAAAAATGCTGGAGAAAAAGAATCATTTTATGGCAGTGAGTCTCTACTGCTATTATAAAATCAAGCCAAACTGTTTTAGGAACAAATGACACTTTGTCAGAATGTGGGTTGGCCAAGGTTGTAATTTTCCACTGTTACTTTAGCATTTGGTCTAGAGAGATAAGCAATGTAAGGCTTCATGTCACATGTCATGTTTAGCTCTCTATTCGGGACCCAAAAGCCTCTTTAACAAAAAACTGATAGTATGGCTTATTATGTTGGTGCAAAGTATGAGACTTGTTTTGTAAAGCAGGTTTGGTTACAAAACAAAAACAAAATCTTCAAGCACAGGAAAACTCTGGCTGCACCCAAGCATGCCTAATATTGCTTGACTCACTGTGCATCACTGCCCCACCCTTGCAGACTTTTCAAAAACAGTTCCCTGAAACTTCAGAAATGATGCCCTGTGGCTCTACAGCATTTTTCCCACTGAGTTTCCCATTCCTTATTATGGCTGAGCAACAGAGTACAGCCCATAGTAATCCAGCAAAGAATGAGTGTGACATGTAGAATGTACATGGTCAGTATTCAGATGACTTCCAATGTGGGGCCACTAAGTGACACGTAGCATCACTTAGAAACCTAATCCCCCTTCAACATCCCAAAACTGTGCCCCATTTAATACATCACACATTCAATAAGTTATTAAAACTTGCTGGGTATCCAGGCAACAGGTTTTAAACTTTTCTGCATATAAAATCCAACAAACAGTTTAAACCCCATGATAATTTGTTTTTAAAGTATCTTTATTTTAACTTAAACTTGCTCCAACAGCTAGTTTAGTTAGTTTTCCAGTGATGCAAAGCACTGAGAAATTTATTGTCCTAAAATGTAGACCAAGTTTGAGAAAGTATGCCACATGGTATAGCTTAATTTCTATTGAAGGTGGGTTTGTGCTCTTTATATGGAAGCAACTTCTTACTCATGATTATACAGATCCTACAAGTCAAACACAATGTACAAGTCTGGACATGACATTAACACTTTCCTATCCACATTCATTGAAATGCCATCAATTTCAATGTTTACTCCTAAGTAAATATAATAGCCCAAGCTGTGCTGCATATTTCCTAGTATAAAAATAGGGAGTTTTATAAGTTGCAGCCCATACAACTGAACAGCTTAATATTAATCAGATGCTCAGAAGTTGGGCAGCATTGTAACCGGGGAATTACAAACATGGGCTGAGAGAGTGCAAATTAATAGGAATGAGCTACCCTTTGGATCCATATCCAAAAAGGTGTTTTGCTATTTGGCACATTGTTAATGCCTCCTTAAAGGAACCAAATCCACAACTATTCTGAAGCACATTTTTACCTTTGGATTGAGACCAGAGCCATAACTTCATTTATAGGAAAACTCTTCTTGCATTGTGTATTTTGTTATTTTTTTAAAATTCAAAACATACTGCAGCGCAACTGGA
Source organism: Ptyas mucosa (assembly GCA_012654045.1). NCBI lineage: Eukaryota > Metazoa > Chordata > Lepidosauria > Squamata > Colubridae > Ptyas > Ptyas mucosa. Next base: position 579,651 of record WNWU01000386.1, on the reverse strand, counting down.
AATAAGTAGACCTAGTCATTTTATTGGGGGTAAGATATAACACATAAGAAGTAATTTTTTTTTTACAATTATAGGAAATATTAGAGATAAACCAAAGAAGCATGCACAAGTGTTGAGGATAAGTGTCTCTTTGCAACATTCATGGGTGGTTTTTAATTCTCACTGTCACTTTCTCCCAGAGTGTGCTTGTCAAAAAGATATTCTGCCATTCCAGATTTTGGTGCTCCCATCTTGCGCAAGTTGGTCACATGGTCACCCAGCTCTTTGATGGATTTAACTTGTTCATCCAAGTAGTGAGTTTCAATGAAGTCACATAACTAGAAGACAAAAGCAATATTACAAACATATTCTCTCTTCCTAGAGGAGTACAATTTTTTTTTGCAACTAAGAGAAACACAAATTAAAAAACATGAATTACTAAACTCAACCAGCTATTTAAAAGTTCCAACTCTGGCAAGCCGAAGAAAATCAAATTTGCCTAGAAAACATATATCTGGATGCATGGGCAGCAAAATAGTAGTACTTGATCCTTCAAAGTATGAAAGCAAAAATTAAATCTATTATTTATATGACTTTAGGACACCGTGAAGATCCATTAGTTCCATATTCTAATTCTTTAGTGAAATTTGAAACAATAATTTGCATCTTGCTCTATTTAAAGAAATACAAGTAGTCCTTGACTTACATCCATTTGTTTAGTGACTGTTCAAACTTACCACAGCACTGAAAAAAGTGACCTATGACCATTTTTCATACTTACGACTGCAGCATCTCCTTGGTCATATGATCAAAATTCAGACATTTGGCAACTGGCATGTATGAGTTACAGTGTGCCCAGGGTCATGTGATCACCTTTTGCAACCTTCTGACAAGCAAAGACAATGGGGAAGCCAAATTCACTTAAACTGTGTTACTAAATTAACAACGGCAGTGATTCACTTAACTATGGCAAGAAAGGTTATAAAATGAAGCAAAGCTCACTTAATATCTTGCTTAGCATTGGAAATTTTGGGCTCAATTGTGGTTGTAAGTTAATTAGTCAAGGATTATCTATAATTACAAGAAAGTCAATACCAGCCAAAGACATTACATAGAATAAATATGACTTACGTGAGGGTCATTTTTGTCAGTTGCTAACTTGTGTAGATCCAGAAGTGATTGATTTACATTCTTTTCCAAGTGCAAAGCACACTCCATGGCTGTCAGTCCATTCTCCCAGTCATCACGATCCGGTTTCTAAAAAAAATTTTTTTTTTAAGCTGAACCACTGGAATCAGAATGATTACAACACCATGATATTTCAGAACAACTGGTTGATATAGTGAAAGATGGGCTACTCAAGCCAGCACCTTTTGTCTTTAGCACTTGTTTTCCAAGTCGCAAGACCAAATGTTTTAATAGCACAATTTTTCCAGTCCCTGAACCTGGAATGAAACAGGGTCATTGATTGAAATAACTGCAAAGCAAACATCCATGAACTTGCTACCAACTACTGCTATCTTTCCACCCCTCCTCCAACTCAGAACCTAACAACTTGAGGAATAAAAAAAATCAACTGGCTTTGTAATGTCTGAAAGAGTCGATGATGTTAGTTTGATGTTTGATTCTAAATGTTGCTCAGTTACAATTTCTAGCAATCTTTGTTGGCCTACCAACTGGACTACAATTCAATGACAAGATTATCTTCCTAATGTTTGAAGATATTCTCACTTAGGTTTCTTTTAATAAAATAGCTCTTTCAGCTTCACCCACTGCCCACAAACATAAAGTGGGTTTTGCCTTTAAGACACAGGCAATCTAACTTCAAACACTTTGTAGGTTTATTAAATAGGTTATTTGTCCTGTGCAAACACTATAGAATCAGCGAAAACAAAAGCATTTTAAACACATTCTTGTAATTTTAGCCTCGTTATCAGTACACAGGAGACAGCAATAGCAATAAGACTTATATACCGCTTCACAGTGCTTTACAGCCCTAAGCGGTTTACAGAGTCAGCATATTGCCCCCAACAATCTGGGTTCTCATTTTACCAACCTCGGAAGCATGGAAGGCTGAGTCAATCTTGAGCCTGGTGAGATTTGATCTGCCAAACTGCTGGCAGGCAGTGATCAGCAGAAGTAGCCTGCAATACTATACTCTAACCACTGCACCACCGCAACAAGACAACACATGAATCCATGCTTTTCCCAGCAGTTTTCAAGATCACTATCTATAGAACAGGGCTGTCAAACTCCCAGCCGATGGGCCAGATGCATCATAAGCTGGCCACTCCCACGGCCCATTTAGCGAAGAGAAAAAAAGTCTCGATACATCACGTGGTGCCGCCGTGAGTTTGACACCCCTGATTTAGAAAGAACTCTGTACACATCAGCATATCAGTCAAGAGCGTCTTCTAAAGGCTATGGGGATATATCACAGCCTGTATATATCTCATACAGATTCTTGATCTATGTAACCTGATCATGGGCAGGGATAAACCATGGGGGTAAGCTTTTTTGTCATTTATCAGGTAGGCGTGCTAATGCCCTATTGTGGGGAATAACGAGGCTTCTCAAAACCATGGTGATCAAGACAAGATAGACTCAGCAGCCACACACAGTAAGTATAACATCTGAACAGAGCCACTTTAGATCAACATTTTCAGCAGAGAACAAATTCAGAGTTTCTATGAGAACTTCTTGCACCCCAAAAGCATTTCAGGTAAAGCAATAGTTCTTGCCATTTTTTCTACAGCTGTTTTGATCACAAAATGAAACACTTTGCTTATACAACCTCCTGAACTAATTTAAGTCATATCTGTTAATTATGTGCAGTTTCTTGTATTGAAATCTAGATTCATGATAGATCATTCTGAATTTCTCTATAGAACCCTAAGCAGAAAGCAGCAATATTTCACTTATCATATTCCTGCCAGCTCATCTCTCCTGGTACAACCTACCTTGATATCATGTAAAAAGATGCGGCCACCTCTCTTGTTCTGCAGCTTCATGAGTTTCTCTGCATGTTCACGCTCCTCGCGAGACTGGTGCAAGAAGTACTTGGCAAAGTTCTTCAGGGCCACATCATCACGGTCAAAATAATAAGACTGAAAATCAAAATAAAATCCTTGCATTAGGATAGTCATCTATTCATGTTTAATCCATCAGTTTGCATTTTCCTAAGACAACCAACTGCTAGCAGAATCCATGGGACCTATGACATAAATTCCATTGCTTTGGGGCATGCAATGGCACACACAGGTGGGAAAAAGGGCAGAGCTTGCATTATTTCTGATGCAATCTAACTCCCTTGCCTCCCTGCAGATGTTGCTTATTACTAGACAATTAGACTGCCCAAGGGGTTATACAATATGAAGTGCTCATACTTCTGTGGAACTGGCATTTAAGATCAAATTATCAAACGTTCTCTATATCCTACAGCAAGAACAGGACCTGAAAACTATCTCCAAATCAATGTTGCTAGTTCATTGCAACGAAGAACTTACTCTTTGCAAAATTAGACTGCGTAAGGACAGGAAACAATTATTTGGATAAATATTGGCAAATGTAGCTTGTAAAAAAATGATACAAGATTTTTAAATTAGATAAAATACCAGCGAGAAATTTTTTTTTAAACAATTCTGATCCAATTCCTCTATGACTGAATTATAATTTCAGTCATGTAGCAAGCTTCAAGGAAGGCTATAGAAACCCCTTCAATTTTAAAAGGCAGCAACCACTGCCAGAGTTAACATGCATGGTTATTGACAAAGAGTCTTTCCCAACTTGCTGCCCTCTTGGACTTCAACATCAATACCAAACAATGTTATCAAATGCCTTTTACTAGAATCAAACAGTAGTTTCCCAGCACAGTGCGGAAGTCCACACTTATCGAATTCGTAGAAAAAAGTACAAAGTCAATTAAAGCGCAATCACATTTTTTTTTTAATCCGAGCAGGAACTGCTCATAAACAAGTTGCGTCACTTCTCCAGCAACCCAGAGGCATAAAAATCAGGGCCAAGAGGGAATCCTCCTCCGCCGCCGCCGCCGCCGCCGCCGCCCCCCTTACAGTCAAGCCTGCAATCCTTTAAGTCAAACAATACGGCTGTTACACCACCACCACCACACAAAAATACAGGCGCCTTGGCTTCCATTTCCACGTATGGAACTGCGAGGCTCGGCCGAGCATTACATTTTTTTTAAAAAAAAAAAGCAAGGTAGCCTAGGCCTAAAGGGAAACATCTTATTAGCACCGATGATATTACCTAGTTTGGGTGCTGAAACGTCTGCAAGAAAAGAAGCAAGCTCAGCGAGCACCAAGGACCTCACAATTCAACCCCGAGCTACAAATATTCTCCCTTATTAGGAACCTCTTCTGAATCTTCGTAAAACGCAGGAGCCACGCGGGGTTGATCGAAGATCGAGGGGTTCGGAGCTTTCTTCCATGGAAAAGCTACGCACGAGAGCAACCCACGTGGACAGAAGCCCCGAAACCAGCGACAGGGCAAAGTCCGAGATTTGAGAGTCTATTTTGGAAGCGGATCAAACCTTTCGTGGTTTTTTTTGTTTTTTTTTTACGAAGGATAAAACCCGCAGGAGGACTATATATCGCTCGCATACGAGACAGGCCTCGCTGGCGGCTCAAGGACACTCGAGGGAAGAAGTGGCGTAAACACCGAAGCTGCAGCGCGGAGGATTATTTCCTCCAGCCCGTAAGGAGCAATGTCTTCCAGGATTTGGGGGTGGGGTGGGGGGTTTCCAGCGCTCTCCCTCCCTTCTCCCGCCCCTCTCCAAGAGACTCGGTTACTGACCATGCTGAGGTACACGTAAGAAGCGTACAGCTCCAGGTTGATCTGTCGATTGATGGCTGCTTCGCAATCCTGATGGTAGTTCTGGCGCACCTGAGAAGGGGAGGAAGCCATGGCAGCGAGGGGTCTACTGTGTTGAATGTAGAGAAGTCGGTAAGGCCCAAGCACGGTGGGTCGGTGGGTGGGTGGGTCGGTTCCGTCCAATCACTGTTGAAGCAGGAACCACCTTACGCCGCCGGCTCTCTCAAACGTTCTAAGCTCGGCCGCTTGACGTAGCATCTATATATATGGAGAGAGAGAGAAAGAGACGTGCCGAAGTCACGTCACAATTGGACACAAAGAAGCCACGCCCTCCGCAAGCTGAGAAGGTGGGAGAGTCTTTCTCAGAACTCTCCCTCCGTTGTTTTTTGTTTTTTTTTTTTTGGATGCACGCGCGTCTGGAGTAAGCGTGACTCAGCCGTTTCTTGAGCCTCGCTGCTCGTTTGGCTCGGAAGGCTTTGTTTGGACCGGAAGGCGTTCAGGGTGGGAGGGATGATTCTAAGAAACTGCTGAGTAGCCGCCGTGCAGTTAAAAGGGGGGGGGGGGGGAACCCCTGGAGAGGAACCCGATCCTTTCCAAACTGAGGCAATTCTAACCGTGCTGAGTGAGGCAAGGCGCACGCAACGCAGTGTCTCGGAGAAAAGCCAGTTGTGCAAGATGCATAGCTCATATATTTTCCCATACCGCATACATAATATGCATGTGATCAGATCTCCGGTTTTATAAACGGGAAAACAAGAATCCGATGTTCATCTGGTTTTAAAAGATAGCGCCTTGTTTGAATTTTCAGCGGAAAGGTTGCCTAACAGGCTGCTGTTCGGCATTCGACAGAATTTAGCTTAACTGTACAAATTGATTCCAGAAATCTAAAGCTAGGTCAGATTTACTAGCTCTTCCTGAAGAGAAATCCCAGGGCTAACGTTGGAAAAATATTCCAGGAAAGTCATTGAAATAACTGCTATCAAAAAAAGCTACATGGGCAATCAGGAGCTAAACTTGACCCAAGGGAGTATTTACAGTGCCTTACTTTTACTACAAATAATGGAAATTTTTCCATTAATATATAAATATAAACGTTTCCCTAAATATATAAATAAAGTGCTCTGCTAAAGCAGATCAAACTACAAGCCACATGAGGAATAAAACTTCTACCTGAAGGCTGAAAAAAACTGATAAAACAGAATAAGCTTTTTTCCTCACTTTAGATGGGAGTCATACCAGTTGATCTTTAGCAAATTGGGTTGTACAGTGAATCTATTGAGCCCTACTGGGTAGGGATCTTGTTGGCCTAAAATCAGAGCACCAACTCACTGTTTCCACTATGTGAACAATGCAGTGGTGGGTTGCCCCGGGTCAGGTGAACTGGTAGCGGCGGCCACCAGAGGCTCTGCCCACCTGCCTGGACATCTCTGCGCATTCACAGAAGTGTTGCATGCGTGCCCATGAGCGAACCAGTAGTGAACGAAATTGAAACCCATTACTGGAACAATGTATAACTACCGGTATATATTTTGTCAGTCCCTGGTAAAAGTTTGCTGCTCAGCTTTGAGATGTATGTTTGCAGACATAGCAAAAGCGCCCATTTAAAAGGGTTTTTTTTTTTGTTTAACAATACTTTTCCATCATGTTTCTGGAGATTTGTGATCCCTTCCAGAAATTCAAAGAAATTCTATTAAAGTTTATTCATTTTGAATCAAGTAATTATTATTAGAAATGTTTATTTTTAAAAGGGAACTGACGTTCTTCCAAATAAATTGCCGGGGCTTATGAAAAATAAGTTGAAAGCTTTTTTAAAAAGGGTTTTTACACTGCAGAAGAAAACTACAAACACTGTCCTCATTGTATGTGTGGTAAACAGCAAGCCAAAATAAATGAAATCTGAGTTCTGGAACAAACTCTACCAAGTTTTTTTCTTCTAAAATATGCATTCCCATATTTCCTTACAAGAGACAGAAACATATTTTTATTCTAGAGTGTATTGAGCGCTTTTTTTTTTAAGCATTGCACATCATCCTCAATATACCTACAATTTGAGCATTTTGAAATGCAGAACATTTCAATGAAGTTGTGAAATTAGTTCTATGTCAGCTGAATTGATTCGGTCAATTGAAAAGATGCATAGGTATGAATTTAGTATACCAACAGAGACAATAGAAGAGACTTAGGCACTGAAAATATAATTATTACTCCTTGGAGATTATGAATTCCATCCAAACTTCTCAGCAGTTCTAAAATAACTGCTGAGCTTGTTATTTCAGTATATTCAAGCAGTATATCAAAAAATATAATGTATCCATTAAAATGAATGTATTACCTAGAATACTATATTTATTCCAAGTAATCCCGATAAACCCACGAAAAGATTTTTTCAAAGACTTTAATAAAATGATCGCAGACTATATTTGGCAAGGAAAGAAGGCAAGAATCAAACTAAAACATCTCCAGGATATACGAGAGAAAGGCAGACTAGGATTACCAGATTGGCAAACATATTACAAAGCGACATCACTAATTTGGATAAGAGATTGGATAGAACTCAAAAACAAAAGGATATTAACATTAGAGGGTTTTGACCTACAAAGAGACTGGCACGCATTCTTATGGAAGGGGAGAGATAAACATCATGGATACTTTCAAAGACACATTATTAGAGGACCTTTGCTCAAAACGTGGCAAGAAATTAAAAAAATGTATTATGACAAAATTCCAGAATGGCTATCGACCATGGAGGCGCAGATATATCCTAATGCCATGGATATGAATAAAATGAGTACCTATAGCAGAGGAGAACTAAGACCACGACAAAAATTGGAAGAACAGGGTACAGACATTGATTGGTGGCCATATCTACAAATAGAATCTAGATATAAGACAGAGTTGGTACAATTTGGAGTCCAAAAAGAGCCAAATGAATTAGATAAAATTTTATTGGGAACAGATAAATTAATATCCAAAATCTATAATTACCTATTACGATATAAATTAGAAGAGGTGGTTAAGAAAAATAAGATTACATGGGCAAAAATTTTTGGTTATAGTATTGAATTGGATAAATGGGAAAAATTATGGAATGTAAATTACAAACTAACAATATCTGTACCGTATAAAGAAAACATGTGTAAAATGTTTTATAGGTGGCACCTCCTTCCTGCGCGCCTAGCAAAAATGTTCCCAAATACTTCTCCAGATTGTAGGAAGTGTAAATCACAAAAAGGAACGTATTACCACATGTGGTGGCCCTGCCAAAAAGCGAAACAATTCTGGCAGATAATTAAGAAGCAAATAAAAGAAGTTACAAATCAGAAAATAGAAATGAAACCAGGAACTTATTTACTAGGAATATTCACAACACACTATGAAAAAGAAATAAAATACCCAATTACTCACATGTTAACGGCTGCATGGATAGTTTTCGCTCAGAGTTGGAAACATGGAGATACACCAACAGAAGATAAAATAATTCTTAAAATTATGGAATGTGCAGAAATGGACTCACAAAAGAATTACAAGAAAAGGAAGAAATAGAACTACCTAATATGGCAAAAATGGTATGATTGCTTGGAGAAAAGGAAAGGAAAATAAAAATAGGAACACAAAAAAGGAGATGAAACATATAAAAATTGAGTACCAATTAAGAAAAAAAGTAAATCAATGAGGGAATTTAAGATATCATTATGTAGGTAAATGTGTAGAAATATATAGAAATGAATATAATTTACCGATGTGGCTAGTTAAAATAGAAGTCGTGAGACTTGATTTATGTTTACTTGTTATGTATGTTGTACTGTCATATTTATGTTTGTTTTGTTTTGTTTTTCTTTTTAATTAAAATAAAATATTTAAAAAATAAAATAATGTATGTATTTATTTTCAAAAAGAATGAAACCATTATGGAAGAAGAAAATCTTAAAATAATACCAAAATGAATTCTGAAGCCTTTAGTAAATTTACTTCAGAACACAGTACTCTACAGTCTGAAATATAAATCTGTATATTGGTATTTCCAAATATTTAGGTAATTAGTCTACCAACACTTGAACTTCTGTCTGGAATTATCTCAGCCATGATTTTAGAATTCTTAGATGGACCTAGAGCAATGTCTCAAGTTTGTACTTCCAAGTATTTCTCAAGAGAGAAGTACGCTAATCCTTTTGAAGTTGAAAGAATAGAAAAAGATGGGAGATCAGTGAAATGCCTTAGTGAGACTCTTTGTGCGTACAACACATATGTCAGTAATATATAGAATCCTGTGTGCTGAATGCACACTAATTGGCTTTGATCTTAGTGTTTTGAATGGGAATCTAATCAAGCAGAATGCCAAGTAGTATCTTAAACTTCCTGAATGTTTAAGAGATTTACTCTGAAATATTCAGCTTCCACCTTTATACTATAAACCTGTTCACCCTTGCATCCATCATGCTTTCTACCAGCCAAGAAAGGGTCTCTATGTGCCTCAATTGATATTAGCATGTCAGCAATGTGGTGGTGGGAAAACATCTTAATTACTCTTTTATGTGAAGAATCTTGACAATGTATATGAGTGAACACCAAAGTCCCTATTAGCCTTCATACTAGGATTCAGTTTCAGCAGTATGTCATGGCTCATGAGTGATGTCTAATCCCTTACTCAGGATTCAACTAGTTCTAGCAGCCTCAAATTGTGGAACAGAATGAAGCCACTGACAGAGGTGATTCATCTTCACAGCAGAACAAGAAATTCAGGGTCAAATATATTTATGCCTCAGTGCTTAACACCTTGCTTTTTTCCTCTCACATTTCTGAGCCAATGACCCTTGCCTTTTCTCTTGATGGCCCTGAGAAGTAATTGGGAGACAGTTTCACAGTTGTCCTTTTGGCCAGGGAATTGCTGGTTAGAGCCTCACCAGTTTCAACCCTTCATATCTGAGCTGGATGAACAGAAGACGGAATGTGGTCAATCCATGAACTAGCTGTAGGAAACTCTTGCGATCCTCCTCTCCCATAATGTAAAAGAGCCAGTGGGCTGAAAGGCAGGGATAATCCAAAATTTGAAATGTGCAAAAGTATGAAGGCTATTGCTTAACGCATTGTAAGCTGTCTCTGGAGAAGGGCGGCATATAAATCAAATCAATAAATAAACCAATAAATATATTTAACAACTTGTTTTGAGCCTGGCAATGTGTTACTCAGGCAATAGACGTAGAACTTCTATTGAGCAAATATCAAGATACCAAGTTGTTGCTTTTAAGTGTAATTGCAACAGGGAGTGACTGTAGATACTGAAACTGTGTGTTAAGCTATGGAGGGATTTTTTCAACAATGAAGAAAAACAACAACACAAAATTCATCATAAAACGAGATGACTAAGGGTTTAAAATAGCATAATCTGTGCTTAAAACAAGTGTTCAGGTAAGTTAAACCACAATAATATCCAGCAACTTGTTACAGCCAATTAGAGAACTGAACAGTAAAACAAACAAAGAAGTTACCCAGAGCAGGAATCAAGACTGGAGAAACACACACTATTGCTAGAAAAAGCCAATGGCGCTGAGATATTTGGTCAATTATTCATTTTGCATGACACACACGGATTTTCGTAACTATATGTGGGTTATTATACAAATCCTTTGACGTAGGCCAAGGCTAAGAAAGTTAATTCCTGCCACAACCATGGCAGGAAATAGGAAGCTGTTTCAGCAAACTACTTTGATGCCAGTTCATGTTGTGACATTGCATGAAGTGCTACCATTGCATTCTTGCATACTGGTGTCTGACCCAAGTACTGAGATCATTTATGAGCATTTATGTAATGAAAGCTTATACATGCTGTTGTTTAGCCTTGTTATTTATGGTACTTCGTAAGTCCCTGAATATGAATTACAGTACTATATATGTCAGGTCACCATAGAGGACAATTTATCACAAATGGAAAAGATGTAAAGAAGGAGCCAGTTTGGTCTAGTCGAGTGGGGTAGAAAGCAGGAGACTGAGTTCAAGTCCTATCTTAGGCATGAAAGCCAGCTGAGTGACTATGGGCCAGTCACTCTTTCTCAGCCCAACTCCCCTCATAGGATTATGTGGAAAATAGGAGGAAGATATGTGGATAATAAAAGTATAGTACAAATAAATAATAAAATAAAAATGTATTAAGACTAATTTTCAAAATCCTTATTTTATGACATACTAAGCCAATGCGAGGGCTGAAATCTCTATTAAGCAAACAATTGACTACCGTATTTTTCGGAGTATAAGTCGCACCTTAATTTTGGGGGAGGAAAACAAGAAAAAAAGAATTCTGCCTCTGCCTACCAGCATCAGGATCAGCGATGTCCTCACTTCCATTTGGATTTTGATAACATGTAGCACAGATCTTTTTATCAGTTTAAAACAAATCCTATCTATTTAACTGGACTGGATAAGGTGGGGTGGGGAATGATTTTGATGGGGGCAGTTATCTCAGGAGGTTAAGGAGAAGTCTGCTGTTATAGGGGTGGGGATCTCCAGTCCTCGCACAAGTTATGAAGGCAGCTGTCAGAACTGCTAGAGCTGCTTCCAGGCAGATCCTGGGAGAACTCGGAGCTCTCGGTGGCTAAAGGGGAAGAAGAAAACTCTGGGCACGTTGATAACACACACACTCTTGTTGTTAGAAGAAGGGGAGAAGGGCTGCTTCTCCTGCAGTCTCCCCCACTCCCGTCCTTGCACCTTGTTCCTACACTCCTCCCTCCACAGCCACCTTCTCCTCCCAAACAGTCTTCATGCCCAGAAGGACTCCAGTCGCAGTCGAGGTTGGTTCCCCCCCCCCCTTATTCTCTTAAACTGAACTGCACTGAGCAGCTGGGTGTGTGTGTGTGTGTGTGTGTGTGTGTGTGTGTGAAGGAGAAATGTCTCAGCTCCCCACAGCCACTTGGAATTTTGACCACCCGAAACTGATCAGCAGCGGCTGCTGCTTTCTCCCAGGATCGCACATTGGGGGCCGGAGTGAGCAATTGCTCGTAAACAGCACGTGTGCACCCCCGAAACATATCGCCCCCTGCGCCTGTCATATCTGCCCCTCCCACTCATTGTTTCAGTTACACTGCCCTTCCTATCACCCCCCTGCTCCCCAGCCAAATTACCATCCACGTCCCCTCCACTGCGCCCAACTGACCACCAGTTTCAGTGGCTATAGGGACCCCCCCAGGTCCACCTCTACAGCCCCCTCCCCCCCCTCCCAGGTCCCCTTAAAATTTTCATTAGAAATTTTGTTTACAAACTCCTCAACCCCCTCTTCACCACATGCCATTTCTCGGGGTTCCAAAACCTGTCATCAAGATAGGCCCTCGATAACGTGGATGGCCAGGCCTGCGAGAGGGGGGAGTCTCACAGCACTAGAAGGTCGGCTTTTGTGAGCATCAACCGAATCAAGGATGGGAGGAAGGGCCAGTCCGGGGTTCCTCCATAGTGGAGGGATAGAGAGATAACCGTGCACGAAGATAGCAATATGTCCGTCATAGAGCTGGACTGCTCTGTCCTCTCACGACAGGGAGAAGGTCCAATGTCCTTTTCTCTCCAACGGAGGGCCATGTCCAGACCATCCTCTCACGATGGCTGGTCCCATTAAAGATGGTCATACCAGGGATGATGTTACGTCTCCTCCGTTGAGGTATAAGGAAGTCTCTCAGCTCCCCCACAGTCGTGCTTGGTCTCTCCATCCGGCTAAGGGCTAGGCGTAGTTAGAAAGTGGAAAGAGGTCCTGTGTAGTAGTTCGTAAACCCATCCCATAAGGGAGGGGGCGGGAGAGGTGGGGGGAGGGAGAGGGGGAAACAATATCCCCAGAGGAGGATAACATCTCCTCCTCCACCAATTTGTAAGTCCTGGCCACCCTCACATCTTCTTCCCTCACACCTCAGCTAACGTCCAGCTGTTGCAGCATCCTGCCGCAGACGCCAGCAATGGCGCCAGTGCCGCCTCACCACCCCCACACCTCAACAGTCCTAGCAATCCCAGCAAACTCCAGGATAAGTTTGTGGGTGAATGGAGATAATACATTTTTTTATATTTATTTAGGAATTTATGCTTAGAATCCAAACTATATAAGGACTGTTTAAATTGAGAGGCTACTGGTGAACTAAAAAATTGGGAAGTGATCATATTTGACATTTGGATATTGCCATCATCTGTTCCCAAAATCCCTGGTCACCAATTTCAGTTCGGAAAACTTCCAAACATATGACCCATCTCAAAAAAATAGGAAAGCTGGTTATAGAGATTTGTTTTTTCTCCAGTAAAAGCTAATGCAAAGTGATACATTCCCTGTTGACGGCCACCTTTTTATCCATATGTCCAAAAATGGTACTATTTTTCTACAGTCTCAATACTTAAGAAGAGTAATACATTGTAGCCATCTAATTAACATCCAACGAGTCTGTTAAATGTTATTAGTAAGTGATAAGAGCCCTCTCTTGGCCATCAACCAATTTCTAACAGGATTAAATTGCCTTCTTGAACATTTTCTTACATTTTGAAATTTTTATAATCTTAAAATTTTTAATTTTAACTTTAACGTTTTCATTTTCACTATTGTTCTATATTTTTATACTGTACTGTACACTACCCAGAGTCCCTCTTTGCTTGAGATGGCGGTCTAGAAATGTGATAAATAAACAAACTAACTAAACACCTTCATGAAAAACTCATTGATTGACTAGAATAAGAAGTTTGGGCTGATGATTAGCATACTTTAGAATAGGAAGATCAACTAAAGTCAACTTATTCTAAATTAATCTATCAGAAAAATAAATCTTGAGATACAATTTGGAGGTGACTTAATTCAATCTCTAATCAGAGACTATGGAGGAAACTAATAAATGTATTTAGGGACTGCTTATAATGTTCCATGAGAATTTTTACAAGTTACATATGTACAAGGCATATTACAAGCAGAAGACTCTTAGACTCAATTTCAATAATAAGAGAAATTAAAGAAGGCTGTATTCTGCCCTCATTAAATTTAAGCCTTAATTTTAGTTCAAGCCCTAAGAAAAAGTAAATTCACTAACTAACAAAGAGTACCTATTTGCTTTACCCATACCCATGCAGTCATCCCCTTTCCTGAATATAATTTGTTCTTCAATTAGTAAAACCTAAGTGCTTATTGTAGGACAGAAAAATGAAAACTGTTTATAGTAAAACAAAGGGGCTGCACTCCATAAATGAAACATGAACAGCAATCAAACTAAGCAAATAAAAACTCTTAAATACTTATGAACAGTTTTTCAATCGTCCTGGGCTTGGAAACAGCAAAACACATAAATTCATAATCAAGTAAAATATTTCATTTCATACTTAGAATATTTCTAATGATTTGCCAATCAACATTATTATGGTTCCTTTGTGGTCATGCTATTCCAGATCAAAGAACTGTAAGCCTATTACTTTATGATATACAAATATGTACCGTATCTATAAAGAAATATAGAGATAATTCAATCCAAATTTTCAAGAACAATACTTTGTATCCCTTGATGCATTTCAATTGCGAGTTTGAAAGTAGAGCTTGTCTGAATAATTAGACCTGCATGAGGGTTTGCCTGCTAAAATGCTAGTTAATGTTAATTTGGGAGGGACAGATTCTTAAACTCAGTTACCCTTTGTGGATAAATTACCATAACCTCAGTTTTGGCCTACTGTGGATGCTTGGCTCACTCCTTAATAATCCTAGGATTTGCAAGAGCTTTGTGAGAGGGTAAGCAATATCAAGAGTACAATGAAATTCAAAATCAAACTGTTTCACTTCAAATTGTTATTTCAAAATTACTGCAAAAGAAAAAACTGGTTGAAATGGTGCTGCAGTATTTATCTTTAAATTATTTATTTATATTCCACCTTATTTTTACAAATAACTCAAGGTAGAGAACATATCCAATAATTTAAATTATTAAATTATTCATTATTTAGATTATTAAGAATTTATTTTGAGCAATATTATTTTATTTGGATTTTACAAGTTGCAGTTAAACTTATTTATTTAGCAGTAATTTTCTCCATATTATTAGATGCCATTTCCCCCTAAACTTGTGTGTTAATCTGTATCATATTACACTTTGTGTTTGAATTTTAAACTGAGATATCTGAAATAACACAAATGCAAAACAGAACTTGTGCAAATATACTATCCTCTGCTATTGGCTCAAAAGTCTGTTATTCCTTTGCTGCTTACAGGCAAACATGAGCCTTCCTGCCCACACATGTTTTGGCACTTCTGGTCTTAAATTAATTCTGAATAAGCCCAATCATAAATCACCAGTGGTTTGGGGTTTTTTTAAAAGAAAAACCAATCATTTTATTTTTCATAATCAGGCTGTATTTACCAATGCTTGATCTGATAAAGCTTCCTTGATGCCAAGAGAAATTCTCTTATTCCTATTTTTCTACTCTGCCGACTCCTTTTTCTACTGTCTGCCTGGACTAAAGACAACATTTTGTCCTACAGTCTAGGTAAGCAGAGTAAATAGGTTTTCATGGCCAGCATGTAATGACATGGGGGTATGCTCTGTATCTTTGTGGCCATAAATTACCTATTCATAACTAATACACATACTTTCCACATTGAAATGTTTTTGTTATGCTCTAGATTTTTTAACCAGGTTAAGGTCTGAAAGAGTAATTCCATAGTGATATTAAATTTAATACTATATGGATCTATTTGTATTAGTTTTTCCTTTTGTTAGGTTCAGTTTACTTTAATAGCTTTGATGCATGTAGTTTTTTAATGTACAGTATTATATAACCATTATTGTATTTTTTTCTGGTGTTGTGATTGCTTGTTGCATTTTGCCATTAAAAAAGATTACAGTGACATTCCTTACTTTAAAATTTTACAGTCATATTTAAATACGAATATTTTTGCAAGTTAATACAAATTTTGTAAGAGCAAAACTAGTTAAACTTACACACTTCTCTCCATGCCTATAGCATGAAAACAAGAAAATGTTTGGCATTTGTCGAACTATCCAAATTATTAATAAAATCTGTGTGGGAATTACATTAGAAAAACCAATATACAAAGGCTAATAAAACCCAAGGGCTTCTTTTATATGCCTGATTATTTCTTTTTTCTCCCAAGTTATATTTCCTTGTATATAAACGTTTTCCCCTTGCAAAATGTCTGCCTAGGCCTTTACTATGGTACTACAATAACATGTAAAGCTGTTTTCCCTTAACCCAATGGCTTCCAAGTATGTTGAAAGTGAACCTTAGAAACTTCAACTAGAATGTCGCTTACACACACCCTTCCTGAGACCCAGTGAGCTTGCAGACTCTCTAATTCCTTCCTGCTAGTCTCTGCAGCTGTCATCATCCTCCTTAGCACTATTTTTACTCATAATACTTCCTCCTCTGCCCATTGAGTTACGTTGTTGCTATTCGCACTGTAGCAAATCAGGTCCACCCATCCACAGGTGCGCCCATTATTATTCTCACATTTTCCTTAGTGAAAGAAATGCAAAAGGATCTGAGTTGTTTTCAGCTAGTCAGAAGCAAAGCAAAGCAAATCTCTAGGTTTCTGCCATTTTACTAAATAGATTTCTGTGGATCCCTTGGAGCTTAGAAAGGGCTAGGAATGTTGTGCTCTTTGAAGCAACTCCCAGTAATTCAACACACTGGGATGATTGTGGGTTTGCCAAGATACATATGGGCAAGATATACTCTGAACAAAATGGTTTTTAGTTTTGCTTCCTTATAATTGTGCATTGTAAGGGCAATTATGTAATGCTGTCCATATTTTCTCTCAGAAATGCAGTTTTCCTCATTAGATAATACATGAGAAGCTTCAGAGGCATGCCAAAGTGCTCTGGAATAAAATTTGAAAATAATCCTGTATGCTTTTCCTTAACTTTCAGCATGTCAGTTATTCTTTTTTTTTAGTACATTCTAAAGAAAATGTGCACTTTACATTGCCTTTTGCAAAAGGATATGTTATTTCAAATCACACTTATAATACAGCTGAAGACCTTGGTTAAGATCTTCAGAGGCAGATCCTCCTTTACATGCATTGCTTAACATGTCATTATGTACCAGTTTTTCATTTTTATCAGTAAGTGTGTCAGGTTCAGCGATGGAGCAAGAATGATTTAGAGCGCTGACATAGTGTTAGTCATTGTCACATTACTGAGTGGTGTAGGAGGCTAATGCCTCCTACTAAAGCAGCATTTAACAACCAGCTGCCTGCACAATTAGTGCAAGTTCAATTCTCACCAGGCTCAAGGTCGACTCAGCCTTCCATCCTTTCTAAGGTGGGTAAAATGAGGACCCGGTTTGTGGGGGCAATAAGCTAACTTTGTATAAAATATACGAAAGTGTGAAGGCTATTGCTTAATGCATTGTAAGCTGCCCTGAGTCTCTGGAGAAGGGCGGCATATAAATATAAAATAAAAAAATAAAAAAATAAAATTACTTAACTGACAAATATAATTACTATCATGCTAGAACATGAAGGTTCAAGTCCTAGAGACAGTAGCAAAGGCTCTTTAATTATTAATAGAGAGAATGACAAAGATACTGTAGCAGAGACCATAAGTGCAGGCACCTACCAGCAACCTCTCTGTGATGACTGAAATGATAATTAATCTATCAGCAGTTTACAGTACAAATGATTCTCATTTAATGACCACTAGTTCAGCAGCCATTCAAATTCACAATGGTGCTGAGCAAGTGGTACATACAACAGGTTGTCATACAGTAATTACTAGAGTCACAGAGTCCTCATCATGATCTGGATTCCTGGTGCCCAACTCATAACTATGATGTTGCAGTGTCCCTTGGTCACCTTTTGCAACCTTCACTGCCAGCTTCCAACAAGCAAAGTCAATGGAGGAGCCAGTAGGAGGTTGTATATGGTGACCATATAATACTGCACCTTATGGCGTGGGATTCGCTTGACTAATTGACATATTGGAATTGCCATCGCTAAGCAATGCAACTAGGTGACATCATACTTTCTGATCATGCCTCTTAGCAGTGGAAATTCCAATCTCAATTACTGTCATTAAGTGAAGGATTACCTATACAACGTAAGGCCAAGAGATATAAAAATCATCACTTAAAATCCTTGAGCCAGTTTTTAAAAATGCGATTTTATTATCTCATTTTGTAAGGTAGGAAAGAGATTAGGATGCCAGACTATAGGAGAGTTTACTGTGTGAGACAAGTCCATAGCAACCAAAGATAATCTCAAAGAATGGGAAAACATATGTATTTTCTCAATTAGTCAGAATCCAAGCCACATGAGATTTTAAAACTAATGCCATAGAATTTTGTTCAGGAACAAATTGATAGCAAACACAGTGCTTTTAATATAGGTATTACCTGGATTCTCTTAATTTTTCCAGAAATCAACTGGTTGCTGTGTTTTGTACCAAATGATAATTCAGTACTAGATGCATGTCCATTTTGCTCAGATACCAAAAACAAACACTTCCCCCACCACAATTATGCAATTGGTAAAAATACAAAGAAATACAATCCATTAGTTTTGAATCAACATGTGAAGTCTTAAATATAGACTAAATTACATTATGGCCATAAAGTCTCAAATTTATGCAAACAAAAGATGCTGAGTTGGAATGGATTTTTTTTAAATTGATGTCTGAGGTGACTCATGATCCTAGTAGGCAGTCTTGAACAAGGTGGTTTTTTTTGTCTCTTTCCTCCCTTCCAGAATTACCAAACAGTTTCCCATCATTACGCAGTTTCAGATTTTTCTTCCTTCTGCTTTGCTGTTAAGCATATCCAAATTGGAACAGGGAAAACCAAAGAAATCTATTCTGATACAAGTTATAAAGATTAGTATGAATGGTTGAAAAACAGAATAAGAGAGGGATGCAAACTGAAGGGAATTAAAGACTTCCACATCTTCTCCATCTTTATTTATGCCTAGATATCTCATTTATATTTATCATGCAGACATATATATTATTTATGTCTCTAATCCATTAATTTCAAAGCTGTTTAAAAGACACAGAAAAAATAAAGATTGTCTGATTAAACAGATTGTCCCTGTCTGCAACAAAAAAAAAAAGATACATTGAAAATCTGCTCCCATTAATTCTATCAACTTCAGGATTCACTTTCCCTGTAGAACAGCAAGTAGTAATATCTTGGTTCAATATTTTTTTAAATTAAGAGCTGCCTATATTATTTGAATTGGACCTCTCACACATGGGTGTCTTTTATGTATAATTGCTGAGCAGGTACTAATTAAAGTATGTTGACTCTTACATGATGTAGAATGGTTTTTCATTTTGAAGTAACAGGAAGGATCCTTCCTCTCCTTGATTATGAAACAACCCCAAAATTTATTTCCTCAAAAATGAGATCAAAAGAATGATTATTAAAATCTCAGGGGGCAGAAGCTACCCCATATTTAAAACATTGAATGCAAAACTCTTCATTGCTGACACAAATAGAAGAAAATAGGATTTACAAATCAAGATGTTAGCAGCAAAATCTTCAATCTCTTTGCACTTTGAAACATACAGCAAACACTAATGATCATATATTAGATATAGGTTATTTCAATTAAATATATATATACTACATCTTTATGACAAGGCAAGTACTGTAATCATGAAATGTAAAATCTGTGAACCCATTGTCTTTCTAGAAAACAAGCAAAATATTTTAATTATTTTTTTGTGAATCTATGCAATTTTGTATGTCACATAACAGAAAAGCGTATCCTTTTAGAGAAGTGAATCTATATGCATTGATCTAATTATAAAACATTGGGTTTAATATGCAAAAACCAGAACAGAAAACAGAAATAAATTATTCAAGATGGCTTGGCAGAAACACAATTAGCGAAACTATCAGTTCTCAAAGATAAGAATCTTTAAGTATTGCGTGGCATCATGAAAAGACCAACCAGCAATATATCAGATTATGATTACTGTTCATTTTTCCCCATTACTACAAATGCTAGAAAATATGATGAACCCCTTGGAACAAAATATGAAGCAAATTATCATAGTTACCTAAAATACTAAAGATAGATATAACATTTCAACCTTTATTATACAACATATAAAATACTAAAATGGTTTACAAATGCAATATAACTATAGCTAGACAAGAAATAATTTCAGTATTTTTTCATGCTGTTGGACATCCGGAGTGCTGGTTTGGATCCTGGAAGAGGTGGTGATTGCCACACAGCCGAACTTGTACGCTTGAAATACCTTGGCTTACTTTTATAGAAGATATCCTCTAGCTTAGGGCTCAGTATGTGACCAAATAACCTGCTGATATCTGGAGGATTGTAGTACTGGTATGTAACAGCTTTGTTAAGTTGAACCCCTGAGGAAATAACCATTTTCATACATGAGTAGTTCTTCAAGTACCAACACATCTCCAACCAAAGTACTTCTAGGATGTATAGGTAGTCCTTGGCCTACCACCTTTTGTTTAGTGACCATTCAAAATTACAACGGCACTGGAAAAAGTGACATGACTTTTTCACACTTATGACTATTGCAGCATTCCCATGGTCATGTGATCAAAATTTGGCAACTAACTCATTTATGACAGTTGCATCATCTCGGGGGTCACATGACTTTTTGCGGCCTTCTGACAAACCAAGTCAATGGGGAATCCAGTGTCACTTAACAACATCGTTACTAACTTAACAACTGCAGTGATTCACTTAACAAATGTGGCAAGCAAGTCATAAAATGGGGCAAAATTCACTTAACTGTCTCACTTAGCAACAGAAATTTTGGGTTCAATTGTGGTCATTAAGTCAAGGACTATCTGTATAAAATGGCCAGAATGTGAAGTTCCTCCAGTAGTTCTAATAATAATCAATTGGTCTGCAGCAAACAAACAAAGTTTGTCACTCCAACTCAACAACAAAGACATAAATTTGTTAGTGGCCTAAAAAGGATGGCGCTATGGAAAAAAATGCAGTTTCCAATTATCAGCATCACTGTTTCATATCATTATTTACTGAACTTTGACTGGCTCTATTTTTTCCTTCTTTTATTGTTATCATAATAGTAAGATAAAAGATACAAGATATGCTGCAATATGTAATTCTGAAAGACGCATATATACCATTGGCCCATAAGGGGATGGGTTTGCGAGGCTGACTTTCATCATCAGTGGAGTCATCGCTATTCAAATCCATTCCATAGTCATTCAGATTGACTTTGAGAGACTTCGTATCTTTCAGATCTTGGGCATCCATTCGGTTGGAAGTCCTACTATAAGATTTCTAAAATACAGGCAAGGTTGAATGCATAAATTAATGTTACAAACACAGCAGTTATCAACAGTGGCTCTTTGTGACTACCCTGCTTGCCTTTCCAAAATTTATGCATACACTTTTTCATGGAAGCAACAGCTAAAAGTTATATTGTGACTTTATGTACACAAAGATTATGGAAAGGTTGTTGTTCTCCTCCAGATGCATTTATAGACAAATGAATAACAGAATTTGAAGCTCTTTACCAACAATATAAAGTAAAATCAATAGTGAATATTTACTGTCTAAAAAATAAGTAGAAAGAGGCAGATGACTGAACCACAGAACCCAAATGATTCAGCTCTGCAAGTTTCTAAAAATAAAGTAGGGGGATGACAGTGGGTAGAGGCAAATTTTCTATTCGAATATGTCAAATGGAAACAATTGTATTAAAAAAGAACAAATGACTACATAATTTTGGCTGGTTTATGTACCAGCACTAACTTTGCTTCAACACACTTCACAAACTAAGAAACCTATCATAATAATGTCTCTTCCTCCTTAAATGGCTGAAATAATAACTCTAGGTTCTCTTACTAAAATCCTGATAGATATTTTTAATCAAATTTTTGACCAGCCCATGCTAAAAACATGGGATCCATTGGGGAACAGGAACTGAATCTGGTTGTTATTATTACTATCTCACCTCTTAAAGTCTAGTATCTGCTACCCCTCTTTTTAGGATTCAAGCTATAACCACTGTCATATGTTGATAAACTTGTAGTTTCTTTAGTACTCAAGTTAAATGTACATGCCTGTCTAAAAACTCATCTTGCTTTTAAAACTAGTATAAGCTGCAAAATATTGGTGGACATATTCTAATTTTTAAGAAATAAAGTGCTCTAGGTTTCTATTGCAACCATTCTTGAAAGAGATATTTTCATAGGGTTTTCATAAGGTCAGATCTAGAGAAGGAAGATAATTTGAATAGACAAACTGAGGGAGAACAAAAAGTAACAGATTTTTTTGAACTGCTAAATAATCTTCCACAAACATTCAGGGTTGCAGCTATGTTCATATATCATGTGATCAGTGGCAGAATTTGGGGCATTTATAATATTTACAAGAAGCTTTTACAAGAAAAACAAAAGCTGTTTTTCTATTCTCTATGGGTGGTAAAAAATCATTCCAATTGCATCCAGTGTACATCTTACAAACAAAGGCTCTGATAGCTACTGCTAATCAATTTGAGTGGTACAGTAGGAATTCTCTACAAAAACTTATAACAATTTTGATGCAACAACAAATAGCATTCCAAATAGTTCAAGGAATTTGATGCATACACAGTATCAATAAAAATATTGCACAAACATTTAACAATTTTGGAAATATTACAGTGTTATCTTTGGATATTTGTTCATAACAATTGGCCAAACATGAGAATGAATAAAGTAAATACTTATTTTAAAGGGAACTTTGCTGAACTTTATATATAAAAAAGAACAGTACAACTTTGCTGAACTTTATCAAAAAAGGACAGTACAAATTTCATGCTCTGTGGTTTAGATTGCTGTGACAAGCAATTATTTTTATAAGCATTTCTATTAAAATGTGCCAGTGATTTAATTAGCAAATGCTACAGTATGCTAAGATATTTTTAATATACTCCAATATTTTATTTTGCTGAAATTTTAATAAACGTGTGTCTAAAGTTTGTAAGACTTTATATCAAGGAATATTTTAAATTGAGTTTGTCTAAGATCTTGGACATTTAATGGTGTATTTCAAACATTCTAAGCTTTATTTTGTACTGATTAGCAATAGCTTAGCTAAAATGAAGATGTTTGAATGTGAAACAGTAAGCCCAAAGTTGTTTTTTTTTTCTTTTAATTCTCTAACTCATGTTTATGTTCAATCCTTTCAGCCCTTTATCTTCTGTTGCACTTTCCACAGAACTGGAAGATTAATGTTTAGCTTGCAAATGCTGAAGTCCTTTGTATAACACCACATTAAAATAAATCCAACTATGATAGAGCAACTTTAAACCCAGATTTTTAGTCTCCAAACAAAATGCCTTTTAAAAATTATTTGAAATTTCAAAATAGCAATATCAGAAAAATACTTTCATAGATACTTGTGGATCTCATTATAATTATATTAACATATATGGTTACTTAAAAATCATATTAGAAAATACAGCTTATGTCTCACAGAGCAACTATACTGAGCACAATAACAGAGCAATCAGTGAACTTCATACACCATGTTCCTATGCCCTCTTGTGATCATATACAAATATTGCAGAACCCACAATTGCTTATAGCACTGAAATTCCTCCCCTGCATTCAGGTGGATAACATTTTGCAGAAGGCATGTAGTCCAGGAAATGCTTAATATAAGAATTAAATCAAAGAAGTCACTAAAGAATGTATATCAAAGATGGTCAAATTAAGTATGGGGGACTACATATTTTGAAAAATAAAGTTAACTGTGATGGAAATGTTCAATATTGATTCAACAGCAAAGCTACTGACATTTCAGGGAGAAAGAATGTATGGAACTCTAGAAGCAATACCTTTTGTCAGAAATATCTGAGTGATGACAGAACATACAGACGAAAGAAAGCAATTACACAAGATAACTTTCAGTGATGTTTGTCTATCTGAGAGCAAAGGGACAGAAGTGTCCCTCTAATTTAGAAGCAGAAAATTATTCCAGGTCTTGGACAATGTCAATACTTTTTACATACAGTTTACAGATCTTTCTCTACTGCTGAGTAAAAATGTCTTTCGCCCATTCTTGGGTAGACAGCAATATGTCTTCCTTTTACAATCGTGATCCTGATAGTATACTTAGTCTTCAGCAAGGCTTTCAACAAAGTAGACTACAACCTACTTCTTGGTAAACTAGAAAAATGTGGGATAGACAGCATCACCACCAGATGTATTTGTAACTGGCTGAAAAACCATATTCAGTGAGCAGTCCTTAATGGTACTACATCTACATGGACGGAAGTAAGAAGGTGAGTACCACAAGGTTCCATCTTAGGCCTAGTACTCTTCAATATCTTCATGAACGACATAGATGAGGGAATAGAAGGGGAATTCATCAAATTTGCAGATGACACAAAGCTGGCAGGAATAGCCAATACCCCAGAAGACAAGCTCAGGAAGATCTTGGCAGACTTAACAATGGGCCCTATCCAACAGCATGACATTTAATATGGAGAAAACCAAGGTTTTACACCTAGGCAGGAAAAACCAAAGGTACAAGTACAGATTAGGTGAAACCTGGCTCAAAACCAGTAACTGTGAGAGGGACCTTGGAGTCCTAATGGATGATCACTTAAACATGATCCAGGAGTGTACGGCGGCAGCCAAAATAGCTAATACAATCCTTGGCTGAATAAATAGAGGCATAGAATCAAAATCAGGTAAAGTATTAGTACCGCTTTATAAATCCTTAGTAAGACCACACCTGGAATATTGCATCCAATTTTGGTCACCACATTACAAAAAATATGTTGAGACTTTGGAAAATGTGCAAAGAAGAGCAACTAAGATGATTAAAGTCCTGGAGTGAAATGGGTTTGGCTAGTCTAGAGAAAAGAAGGACTGGGGGGACATGAGAGCCGTATTCCAGTATTTGAGGGGCTGCCACAAAGAAGAGTGGGCTAACTTATTTTCCAAAGCACCAGAAGGCAAGACAAGAAACAATGGATGGAAACTAATGAAGCAGAGAAACAATCCGGAATTAAGGAGAAACTTTTTAATAGTGAGAACAATTAACCGGTGGAACAGCTTGCCTTCAGAAGTTGTACGTGCTTCATCACTGGAGGTTTTTAAGAAAAGACTGGACCGCCACTTGTCTGAAATAATATAGGATCTCCAAGGTCCCTTCTAGTTCGATTCTGATTCTGATTCAATTTTGTTGGTAGAATGTAGCCCAGATTCCCAGTCTGCATCCCAGAGATGCACCAGATATAGGAGACCAACACACAGAACCTGGAGGTGTAGTTAACCTGGAGTCATTCCATTCCCACAAGTGGTCGAAGTCCAACTGCTCTTGAATTCATTAACTCTTATCTAGCACAAATTTAGTGCTGACCATTAGTTGACTAGATTCTTGTGTACAGATATGAGCAATAAATCACCATATCTGAACCCTAAGGTGTGGTCTTGAATCTTCATGCCTGACATTAATCTTGGGAACGTAACAACTCCAGGTTGATTCCTTTCTTGACTCCACCCTCAGGTTCTGCTGTCCTCCTACAGCAAAGTTTGGTAAATTTGGTTGGCAAGAAGAGAGTTAAAATGCCTTCTCCCTTGTCTTCAGAAATTGTGGGTGTTCCATCACTGGAGGTTTTCAATAAGAGACTGGACAACCATTTGTCTGAAATGGTATAGGGTCTCCTGCTTGAGCAGGGGGTTGGACTAGAAGACCTCCAAGATCCTTTTCAACTCTGTTCTGTCTCAAGTTGTTGCAGCCATCTGATTTCCTTTCAAATAGTCACAGTAGTGGCAAAGCCTAATAGATTCAATATGCCTTCAAACTTTCTTTAGGCCAGGAATGTCAAACTCACATTGTCATGGCAGCATCATGTGACGTATCAGGACTTTTCCCCCCTTCGTTAAACCAGGCGTGGGTATGGCCAGTGCGTGAAGCATCCGGCTCATGGGCCAGGAGTTTGACAGTCCTGCTTTAGGCAATGCTTGAATAAGATGACTTCATCACCAAGTCACTTATGAATATTGTACCCAGGTCAACTTTTTCATGGCTTGGGGATAAGTTAAAGGCAATATCATGGAAACATATCAGGAAGAGATAAAGAGAATGTCAAGTCATATTTCTGCCATAGCAATTTGCAAATGTGGGAAGACTTAAATAACTGACTGCAGGCCTCAATCATTTCTCATCTTGCAGAAGCAGCCTGGAAAATAGTTCCTACTCACCTGAGCAGTTATATTCAGCCACCCACATGTAGGAGGGGCATTTTCCACCTGCACAGCTGTTTTGTCCTGCTGCAGCTGAGCCAGTGAGGCAGGATTCTTTTCTTCCTATTAACCAGAGAAGAATCTTAGTTACCAGGCCAACTAATGTAATCATTTTGCAGTAGTAGTTTCACACAAAAGCAACATATGCCAATCTATCTATTCTTTAGAACCATTTTCTTCTTGGATCTCCATTAAAGTGATCCATTAATGAGTCCTCAGATTTTTCTTTTTTGCTTTAATTGGTATCTGACTGAAGAAACTCACAGTGAAATCCAACATTTGCCCCATTCTCTTCCATCATAATTATTGTTTGTATGTCAAGAAGGACTACAGTTATAATCACTGCCTTTTTCCTAGTCCTAGGGCAAAACCAACTACAGTTGTATAATCTGCTTTAAGTATATATAATTTCAGTTTCCATAAATCACGTGAGGAAATGTGTGATTAACAATCTGTTGTCTCCCTTAAAAATCTAGAATAGTAAGTGACATGCAAACGTGTCATTTCTTTCAGACACAGACAAAGTGGCAGGGAGAAAAGGAAGCCATACATTTTGGAAATGCAGCTGAAAATATTATTTGCTGGCAAAAGCTTGCTTGATCTTATTCCCCCCTCCCAATATTGGCTTTTCAATAAGTGATCATACCTTTACATTTTCTTCCTCTTCCTTAACTACAGTGAGTTCCTGAACTTTCACCAGCTTCTCTTTATCTTGATGCCTTTGGTGCCTAAAAACAAAGCTGAGTTAATACACAAATACTTGCAGTGCACTGATTGCTTGGGAGTAAGTTCCCCTGGGATCA
This sequence comes from Ptyas mucosa, assembly GCA_012654045.1. NCBI lineage: Eukaryota > Metazoa > Chordata > Lepidosauria > Squamata > Colubridae > Ptyas > Ptyas mucosa. Next base: position 552,829 of record WNWU01000386.1, on the reverse strand, counting down.
CTATGAAACCCTTGCCAAAAAAAGTGGGTTGGAATGCAAACTTTCCCCAAATGTGAATAGCTTTCCTAGATGTTACCTTCAAAGGAAGTAACATCATTTCAGATTTGGTTATTTGGCTCATCATTTTCGATTTTGATTGTTTTTGTGTCTCCTGTAATTCCTTGAATTTTGACTTACCCATAGTTTAAACCTTCAGAGATTGACTGACTGACTGATTGATTGACTTTGCCACCCATCGTGTATTGCAACAACTCTGGGCAGCTTACAGCATTAAGGAAACAAAATTCTCACCCCTTTTCTTGTCTTGTACTATTGATTTCCAGCATTTTCTTAATCTCTCCAATTGTTCTCCATTTTTCTGGATGTTCTTGAAGTTTTGGCCCTTCTTCCTGAAGCCAGCATAGAGAATCAATGTCTTTCACACATGCAAAAATACATATATACACAACGCTCATACATACGCGCAACACCCCTGGAAATATATGTGGAAAAACAAGAACACTTACAGTATTATGTTGATGAGAAGTCTACACTCATGTAGTTATATATATATATATATAACAGTTTTTGTTGCAGTAATTTTAGAAATGAGATGGTACAGCTATTTTTCAAATCTTACCAATATATATTGTCAGATCAAGAACAGAATACTCTACCATTCCTCAAGACCCAAAGAAAATAGAGTCTCAACTAGAAAATTCTACATTTATTCTATCTCTAAACACATGGAAATACTTGAGCCCATGAATGTGAGATACAAAGCAATTCTACTGAATTTTAAAAAGCTATACTAAGTTAACTACCATGTTTTCCCTAAAATAAGAGCCTGTCTTATATTTTTTTGAACCCCGAAATAAGCGCTTGGCCTTATTTTTGGGAAGGTCTTATTATTTTGGAGTGCGTGGAGCAAGACAGGGCTCCTCTTGCTGTCTTACCTGATTTCAAGCTCTGTCTCCCTAACCCTAACCAGAGGAAATGGCGGGGATCGGCTGCGCATGTATTTAAATATTTTTGGGAAGGGCTTATATTCGGGGGGGGGCTTATTTTAGCACATGGGCTCAAAAGCCTGATTGGGCTTGTTATCAGGGGATGTCTTATTTTCAGGGAAACAGGGTACACTAATTTATACAATCTGTTCATCCTTCATCCCGTCTGGATATTGTTTAACAGCAAGTAGGCAGCAATTAAACAATTTGTGAGGGTTTTTATATTTTGATCATATATAAATAAAAACATTATTTCTTAGTCATGATTAAAGCCCCCTTGGAGTTTTCCTATTCTAGCTGTAGTATACAGAGCCTCCTTCTCTATAATTCCATTTTACTGGAAAGTCAATGTAGTGCTTACCATTTGTGGCAGTTTTGATTTTCGGACTTCGGACTTTATAGATATTTTTTTCTTTGCCTTTTCTTCTGCTGTTTTCTCCTCTCGCATCTGTGCAAAGAACTTGTCAAAATTCTATCTATTTTATTTTGTGCTAAAGACTGGTGAGGTACATTATGTAACAAGTGCTGATGGCACAATGGTTGGAATACAGTATTGCAGGCAAACAGCCTAATAGGCTCAAGGTTGACTCAATTTTCCATCCTTCTAAGATTGGTAAAATGAAGACCCAGATTGTTGGGGGCAAAATGCTGAATCTGTAAACCACTCAGAGCGTGCTGTAAAGCACTATGGAGCAAAATATAAGTTTATGTGCTATTGCTATAATAAATATAGATTTAGGACTAGAGGGGCATTAAAAGCTAACATAAAGTCTCCTTCATCTCTAGATCATTTTATGGACACTCCCATGTGATTTTCTTGGTAGCAAAGGAGTCACAGGTCATGGTTTGTTTTCTATCAATGCAGAATGTAAAATAATGGATTTAAATTATAGGAAAGAAATTTTGAATATTAGAAAAAACATCCTAACAGTAACAGCAAACTGAAATTGGAACTGATTATCTCAACAAATGGTGGGTTCCCATTCTGTGGATACATTCAAGCATAGCATAAGTGGAACACCCAACAAAATGTACCAGCTGCTTCTTTGTTAGATTTCTGTTTTAAGATGATTTTTGAACATTCCATGCTAAAAGACAGCTGCTAATATATGAAGACAGTCTGTTGTCAGGCCATTTTTCACCTTGTCATTTCTTTCATCAAGCTGAGAAAATTTCTGTTCCATTCTCTTCTTCTTTTCTTCCTCCATCTGCTCTACTCGTTCTCGAGCTTGCAATGCCTTTCGCAGTCGCTCTTCACGCTTTCTGTGTAATATGTAGAAAGCACAGCATTGAAGATTCTTTGTATTGCTCACAATACAAAATGGGTAATTTTGCTATTATTTTTATAAACATGTATCTGTTCCTGTAGTGTCCACATTACACAAAAGTTGCACTACATAACAACAATATCGCTAAAAGAAATTTGTCAGTGTAATCCCTATTTGCATGGGGGTATAAACAGGTACTGGTACTTAACAGTTTTATCTCTTCCAACCGACGTCTCTTTTCTTCCTCCACTTTCTGCTTTCTCTGTTGCTCTGCTTCTTGTTTTTTTCGAAGACTCTCCAGACGCTGGCGCTCCTTTTCCTAAGACGTTAAGGAAGATTTATATTAACTGAAGTTGCTGAGATCATTTGCTGCCCAATTGCCAATTATTTTTTCTTCCATTTTTTCTATCCAGATTAAATCACACCAAGGAAATGTGGCAATGCAAATATGAAACACCAGCATGTGCAGAATGACCCATCTCCAAAAAAAGAGTGAATAGTGGTTTTAGGGCAGTTAAGTGTTTTAAAACAATTTGAAGCACTAGGATCACAATCCAGAAAATAAGGAAGATAGTTACTTACAACAAACTCCCCCTTTGTAGAATGAACATGGAAAGAAAATACAAATCAATTTCCAGGAACACCAATTCCTAATGACTATTTCATTTAATTTATCAGTGTCATTGAATAACAGCCCTGTCTACACTGATGAAGCAAAAGACTAGACTGAGTCTGGCAGCAGACTCAGAATAAATACCTTCATTATCCTCTACACATAGCAGGCAAGGACTTCAGCATTGAAAGTACTGTATATTACCTCAACCCCTACTTTGAAGAGATTTCAGATACGTTTCAAGTAGGTCTGGGCAAAACAAGAAACTTCCTTTGTTGACTTACTTTCCCCCTCTTTGGTGTCTATTTCAACTTGGTTTCTCCAGGAGGAGGGGAGAGAAGGGGGCAGGTGTGGGGAGAAACAGAGTTGACCACATTCAGCTTTTCTTACAGGTCTCCTCAATGGACATCCCTCTATTCTCATAGTGCCACTTTCTAATATTTGATAGAATCAATGTGTTCACTCTAACTCTTTAAGCATAGAACTGTGTTATAGTAATAATACATTTGTATCATTAATATCATTAGTAGCTAGTTTTCTGATATTTATCTCATTCATATCTCTCTGTCTCTCTCTCTCTCTCTCTCACACACACACACACACACACACACACACAGAGAGAGAGAGAGAGAGAGACTCTTAGCTTTACAACATGACTGAAACAGGAGTTAGATTGCATCATGCAGAATATTTTCTCTGCCACAAAGATCTGGTTTCTCTAACCAATTTTAGCAGGAGATCTTGATATAGAGATTATTATTTCTAAACTTAAATGAAAAAACCTCTTACCTTGGTCGCAGATCTACAAGGAGTACTATGTTTGGGGACTTTGTTCCCTGAAGACCCAGGAGATTTGAGGAGCTGATTCTTTTGCATGGTTTGAAAAAGGTTTTTGAAAGGTCGCATTATCTGTCAGAAAAGTATACATGCTTTTACTGCTTGGGCATTACACACAAGAGTATATTAATATAAGAGTATGTTAATAGAAGTAATATATTAATATTAATTAATATTAATATTAAAAAGTATATTAATATTATATTAATATAAGAGTACAGTATATTAATAAAAGTTCAAACTGCCCAAAGAGCTGCTGATCCAGTTCTACAGAGGAATTATTGTGTCTGTCATCTGCATCTCCATAACTGTCTGGTTTGGCTCTGCAAACAGACAAGACAGACACAGACTTCAACAGATAATTAGAACTGCAGAAAAAACAATTGTTATCAACCTGCCTTCCATTGAGGATCTGTATACTGCACGAGTCAAAAAGAGGGCTGTGAAAATATCTACAGACCCTTCACATCCTGGACATAAATTGTTTCAACTTCTACCCTCAAAACGACGCTATAGAGCACTGCACATCAGAACAATTAAGACACAAGGACAGTTTTTTCCCTGAATGCCATCACTCTGCTTAAAAACTAATTCCCACAACACTGTCAAATAATTTTCTAGGGCTGTACTATTACTATTCTTCTCTTCCTTACTAGTATCTATCTCTTCCCACTTATTACTATAACCATGTTTCTTGTATCTTTCAATTTATATTGTTTTTACTTGTTTCCTAGTACAATTTGATAGCTTATTAGTAACCTTGACTATCACTAAGTGTTGTATCTTTTTATTCCTGATGAATGTATTTTATTTTCCTTATGAGAGCATATACACCAAAGACAAATTCCTTGTGTGTCCAATCACATATGGTCAATAAAGAATTCTAGTCTGTGATATTTACCTACCTTGGATGGGCCAGACATTGGCAGCATTTTCTTTGCAGAAACGGTTGTGGTTGTATGGCTGAAAGGACTAGGATTTTTATCTTCTGTGCATGAAGGAGCAGATAGGTCCTCCACTGCTTGTCTATAACTTTGCTTCCTGGGGGGGAAAAGAATACACAAAGTTTTCTCAGTTATACAGTGTACATATTCTTGCTTAGTGGATTAATTTAAGGCTTTTACTATTCAGCATATCCAAAAAGTTTGGGAGTTCTCCTTCAAAAACTAGTCTCTTCAAAAGGTGAAGTGAAAAATCTTGGAAAAGTCTTAAAGTTGGTGAAAAGAGAGAAATAGAAAGAGGGAAGGAGAGGGGATGTATGTAAGTATGTGCCTATAAAGCACTGGAAATGAAGTGTTCCACTTTCATAAGCTATGAGCCCAACTATTCACAAGATTCTGTTTCATAAAAAAGCTAGTGTGAATGATTTCAACCCATTACTTATGGACAACATTTATAATGACAGTTTTTTCTTATTTTAATATTATATCATTGTTTATAGCAAAAATTTATTTATTTATATCCTGCCTTTAATATTTTTGTGAATAACTCTGAGTGGCGAACATACTGAGGTGAAGGGGTACCTCAGACTCCTTCTGTCTTCTGTTTTCCCCACAAGAGCAGTCCAATGAGTGGAGCTGGACTGAGAGAGAGTAACTGGCCCAAAGTCACTCAACTGACTTTCATGGCTCACAGTCTCCTGGTTTCTAGCCTGATGCCACAACCACTAGACTAAATAGAATTAGTATATGTAGCTATTATTTCTATACTCAAACCATAATGTTCCATTTTTTTACCCTTTTACCAATCCCCTCTCCTCCAAAATTTGGTATAGGAAAAAGTTTAGATAACTGGCAAATAGTCACTTCTAAATTCAACACTCTAATACTCAATTTCATGAGATGATTGTAGTTCCAGATAATTTCTTATTGATAGAATTAAACCATTCATATTTCATTTCATAAATGTGATCCTGACAGGTAAATGTATATCAAAATAGTATGATTTATATTTTTAAAGTATTAATTGTTAACAAGTTCTCCAACATGCTATTTGAGATGAAAGTTAGCAGTGACCACAGTAAAAACACAGATATTAACTTCAATATTATTTCAAATCGTGCTAAACGTATCTGAAAGATACGTTGCCCGTGCTATTAAATCATTTCACTCTCTCTAAATTCAATGACATATTTATATAAATTTTATAATTCAGTTTTTCTCTAAGCAATTGCAGTATTACGTATACAGATGGTTCTCACTGAAGCAATCTAGACTATAATGCTTATAACAGTCTGACTACCAGAAAAATACACAAGTTTACAGGAAATCTTTATTTAAAAAATGCTTGTAACCTAAAAGACAAATATCTAATATAAAGGCTAGCTAGTTTCTAAATAGCTCTTTCTAACTGAAGCAGTTTTAGGTAACTGCTCACAATGATTACTGTTCTGAATTCTGAGAAACCATTCCAGGGAGGGAGGGAGGGAGGGAGGGAGGGAGGGAGGGAGGGAGGAAGGAAGGAAGGAAGGAATGAATACCGGATATTCTGCATTTGTTCATGGGGACTGTTGTTCCTGGCTAAATCCTCAAAATTACTGATGTGGGAATCAGTAATGGTAGTCTCAAGTCTGTCTGCAAGGAAAGCACAATTAGTAAGAGAGATCTTGCAACAAAATCCATCTTTTTGCCTAATAAAAACTGCTCAGTTGAAAAAAAGCATATATTGTAGACAGAATTTATTCCTAGAAGCACTAATATAAGTGAAAAAAAACTATATCAAGATTCAAAACTGCTTCATAAAATGCTTTTAATTATAGTGACAAGGTGGTAAATATACTAGCAAATATAATGTTTATGCTATGACTTAAAAATAAAAGTCTAGACAAAGATCATACACATACTAATTATATAGGGAAAAGCAGAATAATTTGCTTGTGGGTTTTAACAGCATTTAATGAAAACTCCTATCTGTCCATGACATTATTTACCTTTACTGCAAATCTTGTCTTGGTGCCTCTCAAATTGTGTTGGATTGTGCATAGGGGTGCTAACAACTAGACTAAGTGCATCCAGAGCACAAGGCTCTTTTTGTAGACTGTTCAGAGGCTAAAGAAAAAACAATATATTATTTTTGCACTTTCTAAATAAAGAGATATGAAGAATATTGCTCTTACCATATTTTCCCATTTCTGGGCTCTCATTTTAAGATGAATATATGTATCAAGATGCTACTTGGTTAGAAATATCAAAGGAAAAAAATTAAAGCAGCAGGGCTATCAATGGGAACAAATGCAAGAAAGGTTTTCATTTTTGCTAAATAAGTAACATTTCACATAAGTATGTTATTGAAGATGGCAGCTCTTAGCTGACTCTCTTCTTAAAAAGATGGACAGTGTTTGGGTGGGATGAGAAATGGAAAAAAGAATTCAGTAATAGGCAATGACAAACCATTTCCATATTGTTACTAAAAAAAGTAACATTAACATGTTTCATCAGGGGCTCCACTATATGTAAGTAAAGGGAGCCTTTACTTAGATATGAATACAATAACAATTATTTCTCACATTGTTCAAGGAAGGAAAAGAGGAATGCCATAACATCCAGTTAATTTTCTATTTTCCATCTTCAAGAAAAGCAAAATTACTGGTTAGTACCAAGTAAGAGAGACCCAGTGAAAGCCATGAAAATACTTACCAGGAAGAGGAGTCTGAATATACAGTATGTTACATGTGAAGATCAAATAAAACTTCTTCTAAACTTTCCACAGTCTAGAAAGACTAGACTATGAGGAATAAGTATGTACTGTATCTGCATAGACTGCGATTGAAATGACACTCCATAGAACTATCATCTGCAATTTAGCCCAGACATATAAACTGGTCCATAAAAAGGAATAGAAAAATCTTTTTGTAGCAATACCTTGCCTAGGTCAACAGAGATTAAGAATACCCCACACTTTGAAGTAGTAACTTCAAGTTACTCCCTTTACTTGATTATTCACCATTATACAATACTAAAGCCCCTTAAATGAAATAATTTCACAACACTATTTTTTCACAAAAGACACATATGAATGGAAAACAAGTGTCAAATAAAAGTGCTTTCTCAAAATCATATTGGGTAATTAAGCTGTAGTGTTAAAGTTGAAAGCTATACTGAATAGCATATTTATTTTCTGTCCCAGCAGATCCTATGCATTTAGATGGACCTAAATCAGGGGTGAAATGCTCCCAGTTCGGACTGGATCGGGCAATCCGGTAGTGATTATGGCAGGTGGTTCGGAGAACTGGTAGTGATGGCGTGAGGCTCCGCCCACCTGCCCGGGTGTTGTTATTTCCTGGTTTTAACCAGGAAGTAATGTGTTTTTTACCCTCTGCGCATTCGCAGGTTTTGTGCATGCACAGAGGATCTGCGTGCGCACGCGTGCGGCACGTGAACTTCCGAACCGGTAAGGAAGGTAAGTAGATTTCATCCCTGACCTAAATCCATTGATTTCAGTAGGGTTTGACATTCTCACATTTCCACAGAATTAAAATTCTTGCATTCTAATGACTTGAAGCACTAGTCACACCCACAACCTTGATTAAATAATTAACTGGAAGGGTAAATTCAACTGTATAACTTTAAAGCTATCTTAAGAATTGTGATCAGAGTTCAGAGAACTGCATTAAAAGCAAAAGGCAATGCATCATGTAAACCCAAATAGGTACATCTTCAAGACCTTACCTCTCCTAATTCAGCGTTCTGTGTCAAAGGCCTAAAGAGAGAATTTAGGCAAATATTAACCATTCTTTTTTCCAGTTTTCATTATTTTGTTTAAATGTACTGTGATCAACAGATATTATTTAAAGACAACATAAAAACAACAATGCAAAAAAACAGTGAAAATGGATGTCTGTGTGAACATATGCATCTGCATGTGTGTGTGTGTGCACGCACACACACACACACACACAAAACTGCCTTATTTAGTGATGATTTACAGTTACAACTGTTGCAACCAGTCCTTGTATTTATGACTTTTGCAGGTCTGTAGAGCAAAGTCGAAATACGATCATAAGCATAATCACAAATTCACTTAGCAACTGTTTCCTGATATCAACTGTGGTTGTTGAATCAAGATTATCTGTGTATATACCCACCACGCTATTTCCTTTCAGAGAAGCAATGTTATGTAAAATATAGGGAAAAGTCATATGTACTAAAAAAAAAAGAGGAGAAAGGTAGGAGATAAAAGGGAAAAAAAGGAAATCCAACTAAACTTTATTTTAGTTTTTAGTTTCCAACAAAATCATTCACAGGGCTTTCCATAATTTCTTACTTTATAGGCCATATGAGTTTCCATTACTGATTCATTACTGATTTCCTTACTGGGTCTTGTTTTTCTTTCAAATTACCAGCTCTGACATTTTCAGGACCTCCCCAACTCCATACTATCATGAATGTGTCTTCCTTCATCTATTCATTTATCTTTTCCTTCATATATTCTTTCATATATTAGCTTTGTAATTTAATCCTCATTAATTATCTCTGAGTAGCCATATCAACAATATGTAGAGCTTCTTTTTCACTTCTATATTAAAACCACATTCATTCACCAATTCATTCTTGATCCTACTAGTACATTTTTCTATTTTACTATTCATATTTCTTATGCAACTCATTCCCACTACAGCCAACTTATATTCACATTTCTTCTAACACTTCCAGCTCTGATTTCCAAATAAGACAGTAGGAAGAAGCACACTCTTAAATACACACTCTTAAATTTGCATTTTTTTCAAACAATCCTAACAACAATCTACATACTACTCATTATAGTTTACCAGTATTTTCCCTTTCATTTCTGCATCTTTAGTAAACTTACTAAGGTACACATACTCATTTACTTGCTCTGATTTTTATTTTTTAGGTATAACTTGCAATCATTCACTCCATTTTCTGCATCATCTATCTCATCTTCAATATCTTAATGTTCAATATGATCCATGTTCAATGCATCATATAATCATATAAAATATATATAATATTTGCTACAAATCTTTCAGATTGTAGATTCGAACAATATGGCGTCATTTCCAAACAACAAATATATACAAATTCTCAATCAATAGATTTCTAAAACCAGTATATCCTCAATCAACACATTTCTAAAACCAGTACATACAATCTATAAATAATCATAGGGACACCACACACACATATGTACTGTTCAATGCTGAAACATTAGTATCTGCACAAAAGCAAAATTTAAAAAGTCTCTATATTTTTCTTATAGCAAAAACAAGCACCAGTTGACCATTAATTTTTAATTAAAGGATTGTTCAAGATTCTTTGCTGCCATGTTAATTTTTCACCAAATGCTATTTCCTGCACTGATAAATCATTAAAATGTATTTTAGTTTTCCAGCATTTTGCCACAGTTAATCTAAGATCTAACTATTTAAAAAATCTAATGTTCCATCATTTATATATCCTACAAAAAATGGAACATAATACTTCAGTAGAATTATTACAAATGAGTCGAATTGTACAATTTCCTAAAATGCAAGCAATGATCAGTTTTTGGGGCAAGTATTATTAGTAATTGAACTAATAATAATAAGCATGCCAAATTAAATAAAAGCAAATTAAACCCTGTTAGATGGTGCCACCATAACCTAGTATCTAGTATGTATAGAACTTGTAATGAAAGAAAAAAACTTGGGAAAGAAGAATTTTACTACAATAATTGATAATTTAAGTCGACAAATGAACTATTCAATAGATGGAGCTGTCCTTAAAGAGGGATCACAGGCAAAAAGATGGGAGATATCTGGAATGGGTTGTATAGACCATTTAATAACCACCTTCAAAGACATGCACTATTGAGAAAAATAATCCTTGAAAATACTTGTCCCAAATAAATATAAATACCTACACCGGTGAACTCAAGAATTAAACCAAAGTAAATAAACAATAAAAAAACTGGAAGTGGTGTGTATATCTGTATATATGTTTATAACATTCACCCACCCACCCATCACAAATTTAAGCCTTAGATTATTTTCTTCCCATTGATTCAAACTTTAGGAAAATTTTGTTGTTTGTCATTTTGTATTTTATACAGTCAAATGATGTATTATGATAATCTTTTCTCCATTCCTCAAAAAAAGAGTTGGTGGCACTAATGGAAAAGAGATAAACACCTGGAATAACCTCTTTTCCAGTTCTAGAAAAACACAACTTTTTAATCAGATGTCTGAATGCTACATGATTCTAAATCATTTAATATGGTGTTAATTTTGAATATGTAAATAGAACCATAAAAACCTTTTTTAAAAATTCCAAACAATTTCAAAGGTTTACAACAGATTCAGAAAATGTTTGTTGATTCTAGATGAAGTTCAGCAAGGTTTAAATTATCAAAATCCTTTAAAGGTTTTCAAGAATTTGCTTACCCAGGTTTGTGGTTTTCATCATTCAAAAATACTTCAGTGGAACTATGGCCTGGAGAATGGAAATGTTAGACTAAATAAATATAGTAAGTATAGGAGTACATACTATGAGTATTGCTTTCAATAAAAAAGAAACTGCACACCCAATGCAGGAGGAATTCTAGCACTTTCCAACATTTGTTGTTTTTGTCTTGTTTTTATCTTTTAAATAATTTGTAAACCACTCAGTCTCTGGAAAATCACTGGCAAATGCTTATTATTATTATTATTTCCTTAAATTCATCCAGCAAAATAGATCTATGTTGTCAAACAAAGCCTAGCTTTGATCAGTACAGTTCCAGTGGAAACAGAGCTGGTTATTCATTCCAAAAATTATATTCATTTGGATTTTCATAAAAGGTACGTTATGAGTACCTGTAATAGTGTTTATTATAAGCATGCAAATTCTGCTGACAAAAGTATAGTTTTTCAGAAAACATATTACCAACAAAGACTAGAAACATTTTAAAATAACGAATAAATTCAAGATTTAAGTTTGACTTCATAGAGTTGGAAGCAAATAATGCTCTGCAGATCCATATCAAATTTGAATTAGAAAAGAGTCAAGCCCAGATATTAATCTAATATATTAAAATATATAATGGCAGTAGATAGTTTTAAATATATTGAGGTCTCTGAATTGTAAAGAACAATATATTATATGTGAAATAATCAGACTACATCAGATGATCCAGTTACAAGCCATTTACACTTTCACCATGTATGACAAAAAGTGATGAAATTTTGAATTTTATTTTTTTTATCTTTAGTCCACCTTTATTATTTTATAAGTAATTCAAGACAGCGAACATGTATAAAGCTCCTTCCTCTCCTACTTTCCCCATAACAACCATCCCATGAGGTGAGTTGGCCTGAGAGAGAGTGACTGGCCCAAAGTCACCCAGCTGGCTTTCATACTCGAACTCACATCTCTTGTTTTCTATGTCCGCAAGTTAACTTCAGCGGGAAATGTAAGCAATGCTTACATTTAAAGTACTCTGAATGTGTCTTGAGCATTGCAAGATGCCCCTTTTGAAAGCCCTGTATCATATTTTTATGGAAAAGAACAGTTGGACCTATCAACTCTCCTCCAACTTATAACAATTGCATATTGACATGGTTAACTGCCTTCACTTACAGCTTACTCGACTTGAAGCAGATGATGAGTCCTGAGCTGCTTGCTTCCTGGCAATTGTCCTGCTGATGGATTTTCGAATTGTGCTTTTTCTTTTACTGCTGAGCGAATATTTTTCCACCAGCGAGATCCTTGGAGCTTTGTTTGGTCTATTTAGATGACGATGGCCTGACAAAGACCCTGTGGAGGCAGCAGAATTTTCTTTCAGGCCTTGGGAGATTTCTCCTTCTGGATCCAAATTATTAGTAACTAATTCTTGGGGTGGAATCTCTTTTCCAGGTGTGTGCTTCCCATTGAAAGACTCTTTTAGAGTGGGTGTACTTGGTAATCTTGATTTAATCCCATTTTTTTCTGCCTTTATTGGGTCAGTGATGTCTGGAACTACCATTGCAGGACTGTCTGACATGGTGGGAATCTCAGTAATCCTCAAAATATCAGCTAATTGGTCATCTGAATGCACAATAAAAAGTTCAGGGATTCCATTAATGACTTCATTTCTTTTTTCTTTTACTTCACCATTTTTACAGCAGCCAGGAGCAAGTGATTCCCCTACTGGATCCCTAGCTATCTTGTCAGACTGTACTTTTGAACTTCCTTTAGAAGAGTTGGTCATATTATCTGGCAAAGATTTTGCATCTCCTACGTTGAGGTTATTCAGTACTCTTCTTGGAGAAAGCTTCTGAAAGGATTCAGTCTTTACACTGCCATGTCCTTTAGATAATCTTAAAAAAAAAGAAAGAAATGATTAATTCAAAAATTAAAAGAATTTCAATAAAATTGTTCTGGTAAAAACTAAAATAATTCTCTATATTTCCTACCTCACATATTTACTAGATTGACTAGGCATCTAATAAAATATAGAGCAATTTTTCTCAACCTTGGCAACTTGGCAAGATATGTGGACTTCAACTCTCAGAATCTCCCAATATCCCACATATCTTAAGTCCACATGTCTTAAAATTGGTATAGAAACTACTAGGTGTGGTTAGATAAATGCATGAGCACATAAATGTGTCTTAAAAATACAAAATAGCTAGGATTAAACTACTGCATGCTTATTTGGGAGGAAGTTTCCTTGAAAAGAAGTGAATTTAAGGAACTTTTACGCATCACATTTTTGCCTTCCCCAGCCCCCAGGAGCACTCTGCAGGCATCCCAAACCCCATGCACATCCCGTTTTTGCGAAAACTGTTTTTTGTGAAAATGGGACGCGCGGGGCGGGGTTTTGGGAGGCCAAAAATGGCTGTATTCGGTGTATAATATGCACCAACATTTCCATCCTTTTTTAGGGTGGGGGGGAAGTGTGTCTTATACTCCGAAAAGTATGGTGTTTTTACATGGACAGATACACAGAGGGACTGGAGACTATATGCAATTTATACCACAAGAAAAATCCATACAGCCTGAGACCTTTGGGTACAATTCAAAAATATAAAGCTTAAATATTGTTAGCTATTTTTCTACCTTTTTCTAATTAGTTCTTTATTTTCATCCTTAAACAATGAAGATCGCTTCTTTTTCCGATACTTCTTCTGAGATGGTGTTTTGGGCATCAGTTCAGGTTCGGCACTAAAATTGTTACTGGTCCAAAATAATAATAATAATAATAATAATAATAATAATAATAATAACAACAACAACTATTGATCTCAAGAACTGCAATTAACATCAGTACAGAGAAGTCTGTATCTTGCTTAGATGACCCATGCTGAAATGTAACTTGAGGTTATTATCTGACCAACTTGTATTCCTTACATTGATAACAAAAGAATCATTAACTCGGGGTAATTAATAAATTCCTAATTAATAAGACTTTTTTGGAAGAGGGTGGACAAAGAAAGTACAGTATTACTATTAAATTTATGTCACCTGACTCCCAGTGACTGGTATAAGAAAGGCCTGCTTTCCTTCCCAAGAAGTGGAAAGCTATGTATTTTGCCTTTCTTGCAGAATAAGGTAGCTTTCAATTTACAGCAGTTTGTTTAGTAACCATTTGAAGTTACAACGGTACTGAAAAGTGACATGACCACTTTTCACACTTAAAACTATTGCTGCATCCCCATGGTCATGTATCAAAAATTCAGACACTTGGTAACTGACTCATATATGTGACAATTGCAGTGTCCCTGGCTCATGTGATCACTTTTTGCGACCTTCTGAAAATAAAGTCAATGGGGACGCCAAATTCAAATAATAACCGTGCTACTAACTTAACAACTGCAGTGATTCACTTAACAACTGTGGCAAGAAAGGTCATAAAATGAGGCAAAACTCCCTTAACAACTATCTCATGTAGCAACAGAAATTTTGGACACAACTGTAGTCATAAGTCAAGGATTACCTGTAGTAGAAACACTGCTCTATGCTCGGGTTTTTAAATGTTTTCAGGTTGCAGGACCTACTGGTTAGAAATAAATACCCAAATCACTGACCAAGAGACAAAGCTCTAATGCAGGGATGTCAAACTCAAGGCCCGCAAGCTCCATCCAGCCCAAGGGTTACTTAGATCTTGCCCATGGGGCTGCCCTGGAAAAAGCGAAGGACCAGCCAGTGATGCCTCTGCCAGTGAAAATGGAGTAGAGGCCCTCCTGAGTTCCGTTTTTGGCTGCTATGGCCTCCTGCAGCCCCCTGCCAGTGAAAACGGAGCTCAAAATGACTGTGCGCGGCCCTCTCGAGCTCCACTTTTGCTGGCAGTGCTCGGTCCAGTACAGGCACCTCTAACACAAGTGATGTCAAGATAGCCATACCTACCCCGGCCATACACCCCCCCACCCGGTCAAACACAACCCTGATGCGGTCCTCAATGAAATCGAGTTTGACATCCATGCTCTAATGATAGAAACATAGCTGGGTTCAAGTAATTTATTATTGTGCCTTTATTCACTCTCAGAACTCCCAACTGTTTTCCTGGAACTCTAGGATTCCATAAATCATTTTAAAAAGTCCCGCCCCAGGCAATAAACTTTGCTGTGTAAATATGACCTCCAAATCAATTTACAGCCCTTCCGTGTAAAAATTTAACACTCTTTCCATTTTGCAAGATTCAAGATTCTTTACCTATCAAATATCTTCATGGCTTCTTCCTCAATTTCTCTCAACCACACCAAGCACTTATGTTCAGCATTGAACAGGAATTCTGAGAATTTTTGATTGCAAACATCTAGAAGGTGAATGGGTTGTCTTGCTTCAGCCATGATGCTGCATAAAACAAAGGAAAAGGACAACAGAAGGCCACAGAATGTTAAAGAAATATTTTGTTTTCAGATGTGAAAGTCAGTTGTGCACAGTCACTCTCTCAAATTTTTAGTGAAGAAGTCAAACATGATATTTTTTGCTTTCTCATTTTTTGGGTTTCTTATCTTGATTTGATTTCTACAGTTAGTAAGTAACAAAGTAAGTAATAATACTACAATTTTTCTATAGGAGAGTGCAGTGACACCATTTTTAAGAAGCCCACAATCACACTTACAGATAACCATCCCCTGAAGACTTAGTTAAATTCTAGCTAGTTGTTTGGGGGGGCACATTCATTTTCTTGACAATTTATATCTGAAAAACTTAACAGAAAGAACCACAGAGGAAACCAAATGCAGAGCTGAGGAAAAAATAACTAATGGGACCTACAAACTTTAAAAAAAAACACTTTTTCCTCCTTCCATCTATAAATAAATATTTCCCCCTTTCCATTAATAACAATAAAGGCAGGTTCCAAATAACAAAAAAAAAACCCGAGTCAATTCCTCCGCAAGAGACAGCACACATTTGCAACAACATACCCCACTTGAACAACAGACAACACCTAAGCCAAACACACAAAGCGCCTCCCGCGAAATGTGGGCGTGCGCTCGCTGCGCCGCTGGAAACCATCTCAGGCTGCATCTCATCTCCGATAGTTTGGGTTTTTTTTCCCACTCTAAATTAAAGCGCCCCGACTAACTCCGCTCCCCTGCACGTTTAAACCCAAGGACGGAAAGGAAAGGGAGAAGAGTCATTGAATTAGTCCGATTAGGCTGCAATCGCAAAAAGAGCGGGGAGGGGATGGCGGGCTCGTTTCAGGTGCCTTAGGAGCAAGGAGGAGGTGGGGTGGGTGGTTTCCAACCTTGGCAACTTTTAAGACTTGTGGACTCCAATTCCCAGAATTCCTCAGCTAGTATGACTGGCTGAGGAATTCTAGGACTTGAAGTCCACAAGTCTTAAAGTTGCCAAGGTTGGAGACCACCTGCCTTAGAGGGGCTTTGAAGTCAGATTAAAGCAACGGCCTCGGGGGAGGAAGGAAAAACCAACAGATGTTATAAGACGTACTCAGGAAGGAGTTGCAATTGGAGACCACCCTCTCTACAGTCTACAACGTCTTTAGGAAGCTGCCCGCAGGTAACTTTCGAGGCGTTGCGCTCCCTCGTCACATAACAAAAGAAGGTGCACTTCGCTTCCCTTTGCTGGATTCGGTTTCGTTCGCACCCCTTTCCTCTTCTGGGAAAGGGAGCTTTTGTCGCCTTTTTCTCTGCGCACTTTCTCAATTAGGTGGGGAAACTGCAGAGTTATTTTGAGAAGGGAGCTGCCGTTTTAAAATCAAGTCTATTAAAAGATTTCTTCACTTTTTGATTTCTGCATTATCAGCTACAACCATGTCGAGAAAAAGTGTAGGA
Source organism: Ptyas mucosa (assembly GCA_012654045.1). Classification (NCBI taxonomy): domain Eukaryota; kingdom Metazoa; phylum Chordata; class Lepidosauria; order Squamata; family Colubridae; genus Ptyas; species Ptyas mucosa. The sequence continues at coordinate 535,927 of WNWU01000386.1, read as the reverse complement.
AGTAGTTCAGGCAGTCGCCAGGAGTTCAACGCTGACTCGAAGGCACCGCACGGCTTTCCTGCCACGATTTTGTATTGTACTTAATGAGATTGCATTGGGTGTGCATTACGCGCTTTTTCCCTCTGCGTCCAGCAGGCGCCCTCGCAGATCCTTTTCCTCCAGATGACACACAAAAGCCTCTCCCCCGGAACCAAGCGGATATGCCGCTGGGGCGTTCTTCTTTCCCTTACTCGACCAATAGTAATCCCCGCCTTTAAAAACTCCGCTTCTGATTGGACCTCTGGCAGTGTGACGCTCTTTGAAATTTGTAGCGGGCGCCACAAGTTGGCTGTTTTGCCGATGTTCCTGCCAGCGCCCGTTGCTGGAAGAAAGAAAGGCTAGCGGTTCGCTCGGATCTGTGCCGGGTCCGGAGGAAACTGGCTGCCCCTCCGCGGGAGCGGTGAATGAGCGACCGAGCGAGGTTTCATGAAAGAAGGACGATCGGTGTCTGTCTGGCTCTTTGATCGTCAGACGGTGGGGAGAGTGGTGGGTTTTACAGCCTTCACGGTTTCATTTTGCTCTCGGTGGATTCAGTGGCGCGTAACGGTCAATGTGGAGTGTAGTTCCGGAACATTATACCCTGCCAGCATGGTTTCGGTTAGGAATAAAAATTGTAGTCCAATATCGCTAGGGGATTTGAAAAGAGGGGTTTGAAAGGAGGGCCGGTATCTGAAGTCCGGATTTGCACAGCGCGCTTTAACTTGGTTGACGAAATAAATCCGCTTTGCATTTGCATGATGCCTTGAATCGTAAATTCGTAAAAGCCACGCAAACGGCTACTGGGACCTCCATATAACTGAATTGTAGTTATACTGTATAACCAAAAGTTACACTGAACCAAGTTTGCACGTGCAGATATTGCATCTAGATCTGGCTTAGTTGGTTTTGTGCAAATACAGTCTCGGTGCTGTTATTCCACCCTAAATGTCTTTCCTTCCAAATGGTCTGTAATCTGGAATAGAATATGAGGAAGTACCTGCTTCTGATAAGGGGATTAGCCCTGAAGGATGTTTTGATGGGTTCACTTTTAAGTTTCTGGCCAGGTTCTTTTGTCAAGATTGACATCTTGCAGAACACCACAGTATTATATTTAAAATTTCAGCTCCTAGTAATTAGGGTTCTATACCAATAAGTTATCAGCTCAGCCAGTTATGTCGTATTATGCTTCATTCGGACCACTTGTATGATCAACTAAGTAGTGCTGAAATCTCAAATCTGTGTTTTAAATGATTGTATTGCAAAAGTTGACTTGTACTGTTTTTGAAGGCTTTTGTTTGGCCAGGCTTTTTGCTGATAATCTCTTCTTGTTTGAGCTGTTTGTAGTAAATTGCATTATTTGCTCTGGGATTTGGTTTATAGATCAGGAAATCTACAACACTTATAATATATAGCAAATAAATGCCACATTGTATAAGTAAATTGTTAATGTTTCTTAATTTTATTTTTAGTTATATTTGTGTCCTGTAAGCCAATTTTGGCAGCAAGGTTAAACAATGAGTTACAGCAAAGATTTTCAAGGTCTGCAGGTTGAGTTGTAACCTTAGGGGTTACAATCAACTTGGAAAGGTGATAGGGACACTTAAGGAGGGAAAAAGACCATCCATGTGCAGCAAGAGGGAGTGCTGTCAAAATGTATTCTGGAAAGCAGAATATTTGTTTTTTGGCCACCCATAAAGTCAATGAAAATAATAATTTCATTTGTTGGGGAAGCAGTCAATTTATTTTAAAGTTTTAAGAAGTTGCAATCCCACAGCACTTGAAAACTCAAGTAAATAATACAGTATACATTTTATAGTAAATGTTAATATTAAATATTAATATTATAAAATTACAGTGATACTTGGTACCTTGTTGCTGTAAAACTCATTAAATTTGGTACTCAACATATTTTGACATGAAAATTTTGTCCTGATATTCATTGTTTGTTTGGTACTCAATGCACAAGCTAGAACTTTCTTGTCTGCTGACTTGTGATTCACTACATTATTATTGCTTATGGGGGGGAAATTGTTTGACAGTCAGTTTTTGATGCTCATCACGTCTCCCAGAAGGAATTAACAATGAATACCAGGGTACCACTGTGCATTTATAATCGATGAATGTATTTGTAGATAGATTTTGGTTTTAAGGTTACTGCAGCTTAGATGTTTCTAGGGGAAAATAATATCAAAGATGATTAAGTATTTTACAATTATTAGGGTTTGTTTATTTATTTAAGCATTTAAATTGCCGCTTAAATAGTGAACATAAGGAAAAGAAAAAATATAACATAATTAACCAAAATAAAACAAGCCTTCAAAATTAATAAACAATAAAATTAAAAGATTGTATGGAATTTGAGAAAATGTTACTTTTTGCAATTTTACATTGAAAAATGCAATTTACAGCATGTTATAATGGCGATCTTGCTTTTCTGTGACTTTATTCAGCAATTGTTATTTGTGTTTTGCAGGCTAAAACATGTTGAATATGCTGAATCCTATGGCATTAGAAGAGGAGACAAATAAGAAGCTCACAGAATTTATTCAGAATGTTCACGATAGAGATTTTGTATGGATGGATGAGATTCTTGAAGAAGCTATCAAGATGTTTAAGAGGTAAGAACTAACAAATTGCTAGAAATGGTACTAAAAAGGTGGGGGGGGGGGGTGTTTCTACCTACCCATCCAAACAATAATAGCTCCCAGAAACTCTTCAGTCTCAAATTCTTAATGTAAATCTTTATAAACAATAGGAAAAAATAATTGAATACAGGAAACGATTTTATCTATATTCAATTTAAATATATATAAAAGTAAGTAGTTTTGGTCCTGGCCCTTTGTCCTAACTCCTAGTTATTATATTTGGTCCTTTGCTTCTAATTTTCAAAAAAGGTGCTAACATCAAACCACACCAACCAGCAGCCTTCATTGAAACAGATTTCCAAATGGCTCGATTGTTCTACCATTATAATATGATTTTTTTAAAAAAAAGAAAATGATCAATCCTTCTTTACTGAACAAAACTGTGAATCTGAACAATTAAATTAGTGGTCAGCAAATATCCTAGGAAAAATTGACAGGATTTTTAATAAAGGCGCCTATCAAATATGGTTAAATTGTTATTTCTTTTGTCAAAGTAGTAGCTTTAATGGAGAACCAGAGCTGATGCCAAAAACCCCATCTCAGAAAAATCGTAGTAGAAAGAAATGTCTCTCTTCTATGAAGAATGATCAACTTGCCACAAGAAGGTAGGATTTCTGTTTCATGTTTGAATCTATGCGAATATTTGGGTTACATGTACAATTCCAGTTGATATTTGGATCCAGTCTACTTGAAGAACTGTCTCACGCCGATGAGATTGGCCTGCCCCACTCGCGCCAGCAAAGAGGGCATCCTGCTGATTCCATCAGCTAAGGAGTTTTGACTAGTGGGATCCAGGAGAAGAGCCTTCTGTGCTATGGCTCCTGCCCTCTGGAACATCTTACCCCCTGAGGTGAGATTGATTCCCATGCTCCTCCAAGGCTCGGAGAATCAAGAAACCTTCGCACTGGAAGTGGTTGACTAATTAAAATCTATTCCCACGTCCTCTCATCTGTCCCACTCCCTCTTGCCATCTTTTCTTAATGATTTTATCACCTATATTTTCTATAATTGATTATTTTAATGTTTTTATGTTGTAAACTCCCCTCCCCCCTGAGTCATTGGACACGTGGGAGGCAAACAAACTGCATAATAAATAATTGTGGAAAATGTTAGATTAGGAGTATCTAGAGTAAACTGAATAAATTTATTATTTGGGAATGGTTTACAAACTATAAACTAAAGTACAAACCATTTTTAATGAGACAGCTTATGGTTTACAAGACATAGACACAGTACCTATCTTAATCTGTAAATAAGTACCAGTATATTATGATCTCATAATTAATAGACTCAGTCCTTATTCTCAAATCCCTCTCCTGTCAGATACTAGGATGTGCTGTCCAGATGGATGGTGGGAACAGGAGCAGAATCTTGGTGTACCTGTAGAAATCCCCATAGATAGAAATGTATTGTTGATGGACAGTTCTGAATATTCAGCATAATGGTATTCTAGTTGAGGTCTTTGATCCACTGAGTTGAAGTCTCCCTGTTACTTGTGAGTTTTCAAGATTGGAATCTGCCTACAATAACCTTGGATTTACATAGCTTCTCCCCCCCCCCCCCTTTTGAATTCAATTGTAACCAATTTTAAAGACGCTTGACTGATGTACTAAAAGATCTCTGGTGTTTTTTGGGTTGCACGAGCCAGAAGATCTTTGGAAGATTCAGCATTTTGTTTCTTTATCCCTGTCCTCTTTACAAATCTTGCAGAACAACCAGTCTGTAGAGATTCTCAGTCATCCAGGTCATGGTTGTCCCAAAGGTGCTCTTCCAGGAGGCAACTGTGAAAAAGCACCTTTGAGACTTATAGCTATACAATTTGGGATGAACACCCTTTGAATGGTGTGGGAATAGGAATGGATTTCCGAGGGGGAGGGAGGATTGCAGACTACAAAACTATACGCTACTCAGATGACCCTGAGGACACAGATAAACCCCCAAGTGCTTCAATGACCCTCTAAAAGGATGCAAATGACCAGCTGTCTGCAAGGAATATGAATCCTTCCATTCCCCACTATCCTGTCAGAGTTGAAGAAGCTTCTTGGATGAGGAGTGAAATGTCTTCAAACAAAAAACGAAGTCCAGTTGCCTCCTGAAAAAGCAGCTTTGGGAGAGCAACCAGTCCTTTGTTTTGATCACTATTTTTTTTAAGTGGATAGTGAGAAAATCAAGATAATTAAAATTATATGGGTTATAGATTCATAATGAAATGAGCTCACAAATCATAGGAACAGTAAGCCAAATAGATATGATGCTTGGGGATAAGAAACAACTTGCCACAACCTCTGAAGACAGACTTAGCAAACTTGTGCAGGCTAGTTTAGATCTTTGGAATGTTGAGCCTGCTTGAGATGCATGGCCCAGGAATTCAGCTTGTGTTCTTGCATGTCTGTATTTTCTTTTGTTTGTAAGCAGCTTGAAACTCTATGCACTCCTATATTAGCACAAAAATATATGCAGTCTCTGCAGTGTTGAAAAGGAAAAAAAACCCCTGAGAAGATGGCATAGCTACTTAGGCAACATAAGCAGCATACAACTCTAATAAATAAATAGCACAACTAATGTGTCTTTGCTGTTGTCCTGTTTCAATTATATGGAACTGTTTCTTGAGTGTCAGTGCAGCTGGCCGTACATTAAAACATGCAAAATAAGATGATAATTGAAGGCTGCATTCACCTCTTTTTAATAAAAGCATATGAAATACATTGACTCTGATGAGCAAGAATTGCTCTATGTAGAATAATAGCTTATTATAGGTTATTTTTAGATGTAATTGTTTGGAGGAAATGTGAACTGATTCTAGGGAACTCAACAGTCACAGAGGGGCTTTTAAAATATTTCATTTCCTGCTGCACATAAAAATCAAACTCAGCCCACCCAAATAAGTAGTGTTCATTGCCATTGTAAAATAGCTAGTTTCCTTTAGGCAACAGATTGGAAAAGTAGTGTGCTTTGGACAAATACGTATTTCAAAATGATGCTTGGAATTATGATTCAAAGTTGCTGTGCAACTTTCATAGGGATAGATTAAAAATCCCCCCCCCCCCCC